>CM062527.1:39165997-39540048 GCA_031439595.1 Pterocarpus santalinus
AATCTCATAACTTTTTGCTTCGGACAATTGATAAGAATAATAGCATATTTGCCATAATTTATTGTTAGGCCTGACATTATCCCAAAACAACCAAGAATCCTCTTATAGTTCCTCAAACTGTAGATTTTTCCAAGACAGAACAAAATGTTATCGTCTGCAAATTGGAGATGCATTCGACATAACTTGTTCTTCCCAATTTCCAATCTCTGAATCATACCTTTATCAACAGCCTTGGATATCATCTTATTTAGCACCTCAGCCACCAAAATGAAAAGAAAAGGTGACAAGGGATCCCCTTGGCGAAGCCCTTTTTCCATGTTGAATGGTTTGGTAGGGATCCATTCATGAGAATAGACATAGAAGCAGAAGAAATACAGCTCATAATCCACCCCCTTCATGTGTTCCCAAACCCCATCTTTTCTAAGACATGGTCCATAAAACTTCACCTCGTAGAATCATATGCCTTTTTTAATTAACAATAGCCGCCCTTTTCTTAGATTTCTTTAGCCATTGGACCGATTCACATGTGATCAATTCCCCATCATAAATTTTTCTATCTTGCAGAAATGCAGTTTGTGATTCTCCCACCAAATAATTGATCACCCCCTAATATATCTTGCAAGAATTTTTGAATTACTTTGTATATATAACCCACCATACTTATTGGTCGGAAGTCTTTCATTTCCTTTGCACCATCAGTTTTTGGTATTGAAGTGAGCCAAGTCATATTGATAGACTTATCAAAATTGCCTAAGGTAAAGAAGCTCAACTCTGAATTCGCAAATTCAGACCCAATCATATCCCACATTTTGCGGATAAATTGTATCCATTTGGACCTAGAGCCTTAGCTAGATCACATGACCAAATAACTTCTTTCACTTCTTCTATAATGGGAATAGTTTCTAGTTTAATCATCAGTGCTTGAATTTTTCTGGACAAGGCCATCTGGATTTTAAAGCGGCAAGAGATTTTTATGAGACAAATCCTTGAAAAACCTTCTAGCTTCAATTTTCATTTTCCTGGGCTCCTTAATCAATCTGCCATTAATCTTCAGTTCCAACAATTGCTTTTTCCTTTTCTTAAAGGTAGCAATAGAGTGAAAATACTTTGAGTTCCTGTCAATGTTCTTTGTATACTTGTCCTTTGCAAATTGCTCCCAAAAATCATTCTTCCTATTATACCACAACTCTAACTAGCTCCCCAAGGCTAGATACATAGCAAGAAGTTCATCATTAGCACCCATCTTTTCCATTTTCATATCCACACTTGTCACTTCTTTTTCAGGGATCTTGATTTTATTGCCAATATTTGCAAATACTTCCTTATTCCATTTTTTAAGTGGAGTTTGAACTTGCATAAGCTTCTGAGAGATACCTAATGTACCTAAACTTTTCCATTCATCTTGCACCATCTTCTTGAATTATGGGTGTGAAAACCACGTATTAAGAGAGTGAAAGGGCTTAGGGCCCTAATCAAACTCCATAGAATCCAGTAGCAACGAGATGTGATCAAATTTGGAGCACTTGAGTGCTCATAACTTCATGCTTGAATATTTGGCTCACTAATCGAGGTTCAGCTTAGACACCTATCCAACTTACTAGCAGACTTGCCTCTCCTCCATGTGAATTTTCTACCAAAAATAGGTAAATGCATCAGACTTAGATCTTGCACCCACTCAGCAAACTCAGACATGCTTCTAGTAACTGAGACATTTCTAGACCTTTCCCTAACCTTTAAGATCTGATTGAAGTCCCCCATTAACAGTAAAGGAACCTCAAATTTTTCTTTAACCTCTTTCAATTCTTGCCAAATAATCCTTCGTTCAGAGATTGAATGAGGTCCATAAACTAGTCCAATGGCACACCACATATCAACCTCTTTAACATACCCTTTGATGCAAATCCATCTATCACCTAAGAGGATATCACTCTTCGCTAAAAATACTTTATCCCATATACAAAGCAGACCTCCTCGACCATTCACTGCTTTGACCTCCGCCCAGTCAAACTCAAAAGACCCCCATATTCTTCTCAACCAATTCTCGAAAACCTTTATTGATTTTGTTTCTACAAGACCCAAAAACAAAATATTATTTTTCTGGATCATCTCCTTAATCACCCTCATTTTACTCACCCCGCCTATACCTCTAATATTCCAGCACAATATTTTCATGGGTTAGAAAAAGCCACACCTGGGGACTTTGCTTTGGATTTCTTTTTGCAACGGCCATTCCTCTTTCTCTTCTCTTTGTTATTGTTCTTTTCCTCGAGATATTCCTCCAACAGCATCTAGATTACAATATTTTCTTATCCGTAGCAAGTCAGCCTCCTTCCAGACAATCCATGCTAATTCCACTTCATGTGTATAGCTTTGAGCACCATCAGAGTCGCTACTAATATCATCTTCCTCATATTGAACAATATTCTTTTTATTTATTTATTTTTCCCTAGTTTTTAGAGTTGACATAGCGATATCCAAGCTTGTCCTGATCCCCTTCGCAATTATTTTCCACGGCAGCATTACCCATGCTACTCTCCATAGTTTGGGCCATATGTATACCTATTGATTCATCAACTATTGTTTCAAAGGAGCACTTTTCCCTTGGACCGAACCCAGGTGGAATGGAAGGTCCAGAGCAGCTCAAGATAGGCCCAGAGTTCCAAATCCTAGTGTCATAGCAAGCAATTGGGCCAACATTCTTTTCTACATTTTTGCTCATGTATTAGCCCATTATGGACCCTTTTTTGCTGTCTATTTCTCTTGCATTTATAATCTCCTCTATTGTGATATCATCCCCAAAGGATTTAGTTTTTTTACTAGGGTCCACATCATTTATAGCACCACTATGCCCATGATTTCTATGCTCAATTGACTCTCCCCTGGTGTCCGCATTTGGATTTGCTACAATCCCATCAAGGTCAACACATTTAATGCCATCCATGTCTCGAGGAAAATTTTTCCCAACGGCCTGCATGTCATGATGAGAAATGCCTTTTTACAATGTACCGCCGCCATTCCTTAGCCTCTGTTCATTTCTTTTTCCATCAACCTTTTCATCTTCCAGCATCATATGGTTCCTGCTTCTTTGACGCAGGAGTCAATGGGCAAGGCTAGGATACACTAATTTCTTTCACATAGACATCAAACCCAGTTCCATCTGAAGAAAAGATAATCCACTGATCAATAAAAGGAAAATGTTTTGTATCTATAAGTAATTTAGCAGAATGATAATCGTGCCCCTTTTCTAAAGCTTCTTCGATGGATATAATCGAACCCCATATATTATCGATCTTTCCAAGTTAACAGAAGACCAGGCATGTAAAGCTAATCCAAAAATTTCAATCCAGGCTTTTCAAGTTTGATTAAATTCATCCTTAGACCAGTTATGGATCTTTGAAAAGTGATTCAAGAGGTAATCCGAGTTAAAGGCTATTTCCATTTCCTTAACTGACTCAAATGTTACCACTGTCTTGAACGAGCTCATTGGTTTAACATCCACGATAGTGTACCCGCCTTCCTCATATTTGCCGCCAAGGATTCAAAATCCACTGGTAGTAAGGATATCCCTCCAATACTCCTAGAGAATTCTTCACATCTTTCTTTACGAACTTCTCCATAAACTACTATCGGTTTCCCTTCCCCTGTTTCGTTACTAACTATTTTCTCACTATCGTTTGTATCCTTTTCCCTCTTCTTTGCAGCATTCTGGTCTCCCTTGTTTATAGGTATCAGTACCTCTTTATAGGATCGGCCATCCGTGAGTTTTGAAATAAACCTTTGATTCATCTGCTTGACGTGAGACTGGCTACTAATGTTTCCATTATTGGGCTTATTTGTATGAATTTGCCTCTTTGACTGATATGTAGCCTCCTCTTATCACCAGACCATTCAACTTCTCACAAGCCGCTAATGTATCCTTCTTGCTAGAGAACCTTACAAAAGCAAATGGTGCTTGGGAAGAAAACCTTTTTTATCTTGACATGAACACATCAAGTACCTATCCCTTGAGCCAAAAAGTTGTCATAGCCATGATGATGACATCGAAATCGAACCTGGGAGGTTGTCAACGAAGTCTGTGAATGATCTCTCTTCCAATCTCCTAAGAGCATTTTGGTTAGTGTTCCTTCCATAAGACTCTGACCACCGTCCATATCTGTGATTTTGAAAAACCCCATTTTGAAGACAACAGGAACTGAGGATGGAAGTATCATGACCCCTTGGCCTACACCCAATCCATCTCGCTACCTCTCCTTTCACTCTCTCACGTCTCTTCCTCATTCTCTGACCTCGCTCACTGATTTTGAACGTCCTTTCAGTCTTTTTCATTTATATTTTACATAGAAGAAATTTTTCAGCTTTCAACAATGAATGCTAGACGTATACTGCAAGGCAGACTACACGTATAAGACTAGGACGTGCCAATTCCACAACATTACACATTTGATTTTGTTCTGGGACGTGACAACTCCACAGCATTAGACATTTGATTTTGTTTGTCAAACATACCCTTTCCTAAAATTGTTATAGTATACGTATTGACTAGACTTTTTGTATCGGATAATTAGTCATGGAAATAACTTAAATTAAATTAATTGTCTAAAAAGAGATAGATATATTTCGTAAATAGTTAGTTTGAATTTAATCTTTTTGTGATAGGTTTATTTTGAGACATGACTGGACATAGTTTATTTAAAGGCTTGCAAATGTACCAAGACTTCGAAACAAGATAAGAAACCTAAATTTTTAAATTTTATAACATTTAAAAAAATTATATTCTACACAATATTAATAATTAATATTTATCAAATTATGTAGATACTATAATTTTTTGGAATATATACGTTTTTAAAAACCCCAACTTAAGATGTTTATTAAATAAATTAGTTAACCAAATGAAAGTGGTATCCACGTCCACAATAGATATCCACGCTAGATACATTTCAATTCAGTCACATTAATTTAGACTACAACCACTCAAGAAAGTAGTAAACTCTACTTTCTCTAAATTAAAGTTTCAAGCATTGACTATATTAGTTCTTAACTTTTAAATTTCTGACATTGTATTATTATAAGTTAAATTACTTTTCATCAGTACATTCAGTTTATTTAAGTTATTTTAAATTAAAGACCTAAAAACTCAATTTTTAAAGTCAAAAATTAATTTGACCGAAGCTTATAAAAAATTGTCCATGGCTTTTTCGACTCTCAAGCCCCGCTGACTTTTACGACACGAACAAATCTTTGAGAAGGTGGACTCACATATCGACAACTGCAAGGAGTTAATGTGGTCTAGATGTCATCGATGGGTAAAGGCCTGGCGTGGTTAATTTCGTAGAAGCTGATGTGCTGATATGATGGGTTCTTCGTACCGTATTGGGGCTGTCACCGTCAAGGAACCACCACAAACACCTCCTTCTACATTCGTTTGAAAAGATCTGCAAGCCTCAACTTGAAAGGATCTGACATTCGTATAAAAAAAATCAAAAATATCCAACACCACCCGAAATTCTATCACCAGAAACAACAAAAGCCAGCCGCACATACTCACCACCCCTCTCATAACATGATCTAACAATAACATACATGCCTCTTGTACCAGATATGCCCAGCAACAATTACACGATACAAGCTTATCTTCACGTGACTAGTCTCATCATTGTTGTGAGTATCTCATCATGCTTCACATCATTTTCTTCGCAATTGTGTATTCGCGTCGATCAGTCGCATTAGTCTTCGAGTCTTGGTGACTCTTTCTGCTGCCCATTACAAGCACAACACTATCTGCTCTTCAAACACTTTTGAGAAAGGCTCCAACTATGTTGCATGGATACGTTGTACGGGGTATGAAAATTTTGCAAAAATTGGAATACGGGTACGTTAATATATATATATATTTCACAAATTTCATAAAACAAAACTAAAATTTCATATCATAAATAAGAAAATACATCAACTTCAATATCAAATAAGCCTAAATTGTTTAATATTACATCACAAAAATAAAAAACTACAATACCCAAAACATTGTTCAAAACAAGTACATGACAATTATTTAAGCACAATTAACAATCAAATTCTAATGGTCTCAATCTCATAATTTCCTTCCCCCTCATTAGTGAAAAAAATAGTCTTTAAATCAGGCTCATCTGATAAATAATTACAAAATTTCTATATTACTCAAAAATAAACAATTTAATCATTCATTCTATCGTTCAAATGATAAAGAACAAAAATTAGAATACCAAAAAAAAAAATTACTCACTCATTCTATGTATTTCCAGAAGTAATTCTAGCAAATCAACAAAGTACATAGAACAAGAACAAGAACAAAAACAAAACAATCCAACACTCAAGTAGAAGAAGGAGATACCTCTATCACAACTCATGAGAGAAAAGGAGAAGAGAGGGAAGCGCTGTTGGCTGGGCTGCCGCCGTTGCCGCTGTTGGGCTTGGAAGCGCCAGTGTTGCTAGGATGAGGAGGAGCGACGCTGCTGCTGGGATGACACAAGAAGCCCCGCTCCTGCTGTAACACCTTATCACACAAAGTACTATACTTGAGTCATAATAAATCATCCGATAAGTGATTACGTGTAATACTGGTTTAATTCTATTTTCTGTATTAGTATTAATTACTCGCGTAAGAATACTTAATCGCATAACAAAATTTCTTGCGTGACGGCGGAATAGAAACTAGTTAATCGGTATACTGTAAATAACATAACATAAATAAGAGTACAATAAGGACAGAACAACTGCTAAATGCATCACAAATATGTACATATATATCTGATTTTAAAGTTTGCCAAAATGGTACAAGGTAACAAAATGAGGCCGCTAATACAAAACGAAATGGTCGGCTTCTATGAACAGTACCCTAAGTGGTCCCCATGGGACATTGCATGTACATTCCTAATGTCTACCCATCTATCCATGACCCAGATTGCCAAAAGAGGGCCAGTCTATATATCTACTACCACTACAATAAACTCACTATCTAGCTGGAATCTGAGGAAAGAGACCCATTCGCCATGGGTGCATCAGTAGGAGGGTGGCCCGCACTAGGAGCAGAGGACGAGGAAGAACTCGCTGCCTCCGATGGATCCTCCTCTAGCGTCGAGGCGGAAAGCATCGGTTGTGGTGGTGAAGCAGGATGGCCCATGGGCGCGGGTGCTGCTGCTGCTGCTGCTAAAGGAGGTGGAAATGGATGGGCCATATGAAGGGATATGGCAATATACGAGACAGCGGGGTCAAATAGTGGGTGCATCAGTGGTATGGCGAAGTCTCTCTGGAAGAAGAAATACAAGCAGCGCTTTGCAGGATATATCTGAGTCTAGAAATGCGTCGAGGTGTATGTGAAGCTCGGGGAGCTCAATGAATAGGACTCCGGTAGCTGTGTGCTCCATGGTCTGAGAATGACGCGGAACATACAATAAGGTGAGAAATAAGTATTTCTCGGTAGGAATTTCTATCTTCTATACATCTGTCATCGCTGTCATTCCCAATTGTTTCGGTCGTGCAATATTTTTAAAATAGTACGGTAAAATGATAATATTTAACTTAAATACTCATTTGTAAAGCATACACCGAAACAAGTTCAATTTTCAATTAACAGATATACTAATGTACTCAAACAGTAATCATAGCGGAATAATAGCATATTGAGAATAATAAACAGCGATCTAGAACAATCAATAGAGAGGCATTACACTATACATATGCATGTGCAATTAGAAAATGCATCTTATTCTTGGAGGCTTCTGCCTGTTAGAATTTAGTTTTATCCTTGGTCTCCTGGGAGTCATTAGCCATATATTCCTGGGTAATAGTCCGTTTTTCAGGACTGAGTTCGTTCCTATACAGGATGGCCGAGTTTACTTTCCCCAACCTTCCCACTGATCTATTCCCCTTAATTTATTCCGGGGCTGGCCCAAGTGATGTGGAATTCTTTATAATGTCATGAAATGAATGCATATCTAACTTGTTTCTTTGAATATAATGCATTCAAGCTATCATAAAGTTTCACAACATATGAATTTCTTACCGAAATTTCGGCAGCATAACGGATCGAGTCCGCTTCCCTATGAATAGTGCCAGCCAACTAGTACAATCATACAATTTGCAATTTCAGTATAGAGCAGCAATTATACATATACATTCATAGGTTCATTCATTAATTTCAACAAAGCATCAATAGGGCTCTTAGCTCATTCTACCTTATCCTGCCCAGTTATGGTGTATCCCACCTTTATTTCAATTTAACTCATTTAAACCTAATTTTTGGATATGTTGTAGCTTATGTGTTTAGTTTCTAACCCTTTTGGTCCCATCTCATTTTGATGGGTATAACTCTAGATATAAACAATTTACCTCAGACTGCTCTGTTTTCAGCCAAAATTAGGTCCTCTTAAATAAAAATTCACTAAAAATAGAAAACTAGGTGAATTTATACGAAATTTATATCAAATTAAAGCTATTAGAATAAGATTTCAAATGAACTAATTATTATGTCATTTGCATAAGTATATTTTGACTTATGAGTCTCGAAACTTGGCCTTACTAAACTACCTTGGTTCAATCCGGTTTATACTTAAGCCAACTTCCTTGGTGCACTGGGAACAAACAGCTAAGATTTTGGTTCTAAAGTTTTTATGAGATATTCCTTTACATGTTAGATTTCAAACAAACTTGGGTTCACTCAATTTGGAGTTGTATAGAGTGAGTTATAGCCTTCTCAACTCCTACTGCCCGGATAGGAATCCAGATTTCTAGGGTAAATTTCAAAAATTCATAACTAATTCTATACTAATTCAATGGCCTTATATGATATATGTGTGGAAAGCCCTAGATGTCTACTTTCATAGAAAAATGGTTTCATCCAATTTAAACGGCGGTAGGGGGAGCCGTACACTCTGCCGTACGGACCGCCGAGGGAAAACCCTAACAGCTTCTAGATTTGTCTTCCTTCTTCAAGTTGTTTGCCCTCAAATCCAATTTTAATCACAACATATATGCAAAACCAGTCATAAAACATCATCATCACTCTATAAAACATCCAAATCTCATATTAAGCATGCTCTTCATACAGCCCCAAATCAGAGAAAATAAGAGAAGAAGTAAGATTTCCTACCTTGTCTTGTGTAATCTATGCTGATTTTGTGTCTTTGGTGCAAGTAGTTTATGATGAGGCTTGAAGAAGAGATGAAAATGGAGTGGAGGTGAGAATGAGGAGAAGAAAAATGAAGGGAGCTCAGCTGGGAGAAGTGGCCGAAAATGGATGAGGACACAAGGAGAAAAAGTGAAGATATTTTCAAGGTTGCTTGATTTTGATTGGTGGACCTAGTCTTGGTCAAAAATCTGATTTACTCCCCATCATCCATGGCTGTCTAGGCGCCACTTGGGTGGGTTGTTTGGCTAAATCTTAGTCGTTGATTCTAGGGCACTCATAGAAAAATTCTACTGGTCCGGTTTCGACAGTTTGAAATACCGAAATCTTACCGATTTCCCTTAAATCGGTAAATTGGCTTGAAAATTTTCTATGGGGTTTTCTATGCTCCTAATTTAATTCCATCAAGCCTAATCTTCTCAAATCACCCTTAATTAGCTTTAAGTAAATGGTTCATCAAGTTCTGATTAAACCCACTTATTCGATAAAACCGAACAACTCAATTGTTAACGATGAAATTTTTCGGACGTTACACTTGCTGGGACGAGAGGAGGATGGTCGCCGCTGCTATTGGGCTTCGCCGGTGATGACTGGTTGGTGAAAGTTGGAAGTGGGGTAGGGTGGGTGAGGAGTCATGATTTGGGAAAGAAGAGAAAAAGGGGATAGGGATTTTGCTTTTGTTAGTTTTACGAAGGAAAAAAAGAAAAAAGAAAAAAAAAAGCCAAAAAACTTAGTTTTAGGGGAAGCCTGTACTCGAGTCGTAGCCCGCCGCATCTAGCCGTACCTGAGGTGCACCCAGCCATATCCAGACATACCTAGGCATACCCAACATGTACCCGTACCCAGAACGTACCCATGCTTTAAAGGGCTCCAAGGACCTCTGCCAATCCTCCTATGTGCAAACCTGAGTATTCCTCATTGTCGTTTAACACAAAACAAATTTAATAACTTGATGTTGTCTAATACAGACATGACAAATTTAAAAACCCAATTTGACCAATTGATAAATGAATTAAAAAAATCAATTAATCACAAAATTCAACAAAGATAGCAAAAACACAAAATGGAAATCCCTTCTTTTTCCAATAGAAACTTGAAATATGGAGAGAAAACACAGAAATGGTTTGAATGAGTGCACAAGGATAGAAGAGTGGTTACTTCCTTAACTTGCACACAGCTTGATCTCTTTCAGGAGTGCACAAGGATTGCTTCCTTGACTTGCTTCTCTCACTTTGCCATAGACTTTGATGTTGTGAAGTGGTAACTTGAGGGAAGTGGCCATGCATTGATGATCAAGTAGGTTCTATTGTCGGGGCTGCAGGATTCATGACGAAGGACAGGAAGAGATGACGTTAGGGAAGAAGGGAAAGTCGTTGTTGTAGTGAGAGAGTAGGGGGAGAAGGTTATGAGAGAGGAACTTGGTGTATCGCACCGTCCGATGCCACTAAACTCCAACAAATGGTTTGCATTAAGTTAAGAATATGATGCACCCTTTTTTTCTTTTTCAAATGGTGCACCACACACCATATATACTCAAGTGCACCACAAAACTAGCCTTAGAGTTTAGACATAACTATGGAGTTCATAGGGAAAAAAAATGGATTCAATCAAAAGACCTGCCCTTGGACAAAAAAGGTTTACCAAAAACAAGAACATAGCTACTAAGAAGCACAAGCTTCGAGTCTCAGATCAGCACCTGTATTTGAAAGGAGAAAGGATAATAGGAGGAGTTTTGCAACTCAATGAAAGATAAGGCATCTATACCACACAAGAGGCAAGTAATAAACAGTTTGGTACATACATATATATTTCAACAACACATTCAAAATTCGTTTGAATATGAAACTATGGCATAATCCAAGATTTATTAAGTAGGGAGTTAGTAAAGATAGAACCAATCACAAATTCGGACATGATAAATCATGTGTAGGTTAGCACTACCCTTGCTAACTTCAGATTTGGCTCTCAGCCATACATGTGTTTAGACATGTGGCCTACTTACGCAAGATAGCTATAACATCCGAAAAATATTATCGTTTTTAATCAATTTGTTTAGTTTTATCAAATAAGTGAGATTAATTAGAAATCGATTAAATATTTAATTAGAAGCCAATTAAAGACTAATTAGAAATTAATTAGAAGTTAATTAAAGAGATTAGGCTTGAGAAAAATCAAGATAGACATATAGAAACCCTTGCGAAACTATTTAGAAATATTTTGCCGATTTAAAAGAAATCGATAGAGATTCGGTGTTTTAAACTGTCAGAATCGAATCAATAGAATTACGCACTGAAAACCCCAAGATTTGTGGCCAAAAGCTTGGCCACCTTCTCCCCCTCAGTGGCGTCCAAACAGCTATACAAGGAAGGGAGAGTTGGTTGAAGCATGGCCACTGAAAGGGGGGCCAATTAGAATCAAGACACCTAACCACCTAATAAGTGCATTTTATTCACTTATTTTATATCCTTTTCTATGCTTGCTCATAGCTTTAATCATGTAAATATTATGTTTTTATTGTACTTTTTGTGTTTTGTAGGAAAATAAAGCTTATGGATGATTTTTGAGCTGAACAAGAGTAAAATGACACAATTTGGAGCTAATTCAAGAAAATGTTAAGAATTGAGTGTTGGACAGCATGAGCAGTATGTCTTTCCAAGGGCATAACTTTTTCCTCCGAAGTCAAAATGACATGATTCCACTTGGAGATGAAAGTAGACATCCAGAGCTTTAATTTGATACTAAGATCAATCAAAAAGTCCAACAGACCAGAAAGATTAAAGCTGCCAAAGTTGGATATGATGCTGACCCGTCACTGCATTCAATGCAGTTTTGCTCAATTCAGTTCTCCCTTGACATAAGCCCAAATGGGATGATTCCAGAGCCAAAAATGAAGCCCAAGATGTTAAATTTCCAATGGTGGTTGAATTACTCTCATCCAAGTCCATTTGGTCAATGAAATTCATGTGTGAAGCAGAGCTGCCAGGAACAACCGAAACAGTCAATTTTAATTAATGAATGGTGGGCCAATTAAGTTCAATTCATTTGTGGGTTATCATTGTCTGATTATAGGTTGTTAAAACTTAATTATCAGAAATAATTCTAATAATCACCAATTCTTTGTGAGAATGTAACCTATGAAGCTAGTTTAATGTGGAGTTACACTTGGAGTAGTTACAATTTGGATGGCTGAGGTTACATTTTGGCAAGGGACCAGCAGCCAAAGGGGGGAGAGAGGAGTAACAACTGAGCATTTTTTTTCTCTTTCTAGAGAGAGAAATTTTCATGGAGAGAGAAAGAGGTTTCAGCCACTCATCCTTAGAAACCATAGTTACAATATTGGAGTGGGAGAAGTGACATTTTCATCAAGCTTGTAGCTGTGGACATCACTTTTTGCTGCTCTTTAGGGATTTAATTGAGGACAAGAAGAAGAGATAGGTGCTGAAGATTAGAGTTTGGGCAACTTTGCTTTCACTCTTTAGTCTGCACATGTTTTCTTTCTATCTTAACTCATGTCATGTATTCTTCAATTTGTGATATGGTTTTCTCTAGAATGTTAGGCTAAGTTATTTTTATGGTTATGGGTGAACTTTGAACCCTAAATTATAATGTAATTAAATTGATTTTCAGACCTCTATTTTCTTGAGAGTTGATTATATTCTCCTACTCACTTCATGATTATAGTAGTAATGTGACATGTTTGGATTGGCCACCCTTATATTTCATGTTATTGCTAATTGCTAGATTTAGGATTATGATGTTCATTATCCTTTATCCATATGTAGTAACTTGTGTGCAAACTTAATGGTCAAGTTTTGATTGTATGCAAGGGAGAATATAACCTAAGTCACTTAGTCCTATGTTAGAGACCAAAACTTAGATTAATCTGTCCTTCTAGTTGCAATTGTTAATTGAACTTAGTGGATGTTTCCTAAGTCAATTAGTGATTAGAATAAGTTAATGGATGTTCCTTAATCTATTTAAAAGAAGGTAGGTAATAGAATGTTTCATTGCCTAAGATTGATAACTATCAAAAGAGAATTGGAGGCTGAAATTGAGAACTAATTGCATGATATAATTTGGTAGGAAAAAGGGATCCCATAACCAGTTTTAATTGATTTCAACAAAATAGCATCATTTGCTCTTGTTTATTTTTTTTTTATTTTCGTGTAATTTTTTATATAATTTTTGTTTGAATTATAGAAACAACAACCCCCCCATTTTGTGTTACTTTGTCTTTTTAGAGTTTATTAGAATTAGAATCTAAAATAAGCTAAATAATTAAATTAATTCAATTCCTAGTGAATCGACCTTTTACTCATTGCTAAACTAATTTTTCCTAAACCAAGCAAAGGTTTTTAATTTGGTAGTTTAACGACTTATCAAATTTTGGCGCCATTGCCGGGGAATTGACATTAATTGGATTATTTTGTTCATTTAGGTTCTGTTCTATTTTGTTGGTGTTCTTTAGTGTTTTTAAGTTCTGGTTTAGTCTTGTTTGTTTTTGTGTTTTTCTTTATTTCATTAAGTTTTGCTTACATTGTTCTTAAATTTATATTTATCAAATCATTTTGTTGGAGTTTTGCTTTCTTGGTGTTCTTTAGGTGCATGTCGGAGAACAATTATTATATTGAGAGAAATAGAAGACTCAACAATTTCTTTGAAGCTATAAGACACATTTTTGCACCAATAACACCACCATTGCTACATTCTCCATCCTCATCATCTTTAGGCTTTTCACCATCCCAAATTGAACAAGCCATCAACACTGCCATTTCAAGTTCAACATCTGAATTTTCAGAAGAAGAAGAGATGATGGCAGGAAACCAAACCTTGAGGGAGCTTGCTGCTCCTAATCTTGATCAACAACCTTTGTGATTCATCTTCTTTATGTTCCATTGAAGTTATTGATGCAATTGACTTATTAGTGCAGCAAGTATTTGAATTAGGGAAGGAAGATAGCTTGGAAGTGGCTCTTGTCAACAATCTTGAGTTAAAGAAGCTTAATGAGCCAAAGTGGGAGCTAGAATTGCAAGATGACATCATTGAAGAGGTTGCTGACTTGGAAGCCATGTCTCCCATTCTTCTACACATGGTGTCATACCTTGAGCTTCCTACACTTAAAGAAAAGCTTTCCCCATCCATTGTTAAGGCACCTGAGCTTGAATTGAAGCCTTTACCAGGTCATCTCAAATATGCATTCTTGGGAGAGAAAGAAACACTTCCTGTGATCATTGCTAACAATTTGACACCAACCCAAGAAGAAAGGCTTATTAGAGTCCTTAGAGACAACAAGACAGCCATTGCATGGTCAATTGCGGATATAAAGGGAATTAGCCCTTCTATGTGTATGCATAGGATCTTAATTGAAGATGGAGCAAAGCCAAGTAGAGAACCTCAAGAAGACTTAATCCTAACATGATGGAGGTTGTGAAAAAGGAAATTCAGAAATTGCTTGATGCTGGTATCATCTATGCCATCTCTGATTCAAAATGGGTGAGCCCTGTGCAAGTAGTTCCCAAGAAATCCGCATCCACGGTGATCAAGAATGAAGACAATGAGTTGGTTCCAACAAGGGTGCAAACTGGTTAGAGAATGTGTATTAACTATAGGAAGCTTAATTCAGCCACAAGGAAGGATCATTTTCCTCTTCCTTTCATGGATCAAATGCTGGAAAGATTGGCTGGACACTCTCCTTCTGCTTCCTTGATGGTTATTCAGGATACAACCAAATTGTGATTGCTCCAGAAGATCAAGAAAAGACCACATTCGCATGTCCTTATGGTGTCTATGCTTATAGAAGAATGCCCTTTGGTTTATGTAATGCCCCTTCTACTTTTCAAAGGTGCATGGTAAGTATTTTTTCTGATTACATTGAAAGCATTGTTGAGGTATTTTTGGATGATATCTCTGTTTATGGTAATTCTTTTGATAAACGCCTTGATAATTTATCTCGGTTTGGAAAGATGCTTAGAAACAAATCTTGTTTTAAATTAGGAAAAATGCCATTTTATGGTTGATCAAGGAATTGTTTTGGGACATGTGATTTCAGCTAAAGGAATTGAGGTAGATAAAGCTAAAGTAGACCTTGTTAAATCCTTACCATACCCCACTTCGGTGAGGGAGGTTCGTTCCTTTTTTTGGACATACAGGTTTCTATAGAAGATTTATCAAGGATTTCTCAAAGATTTCTCATCCTCTCTGCAAGTTGCTGCAAAAAGAAGTGGCATTTGATTTCAATGAAGAGTGCAAGATAGCATTCAACAAGCTTAAAGAGCTTCTCACTCAGCTCCCATTATTCAGCCACCTAACTGGAGCTTACCTTTTGAGTTTATGTGTGATGCAAGTGATTTTGCTATTAGTGTTGTTTTGGGTCAGCGGAAAGGGAAGTTGTTTCATGTCATTTATTATGCTTCTCGCACTCTAAATGATGCACAACTAAACTATTCTACCACTGAAAAAGAATTTCTTGTTGTAATCTTTGCTTTGGAGAAGTTTAGATCTTATTTGGTTGGATCTAAAGTTGTTGTTTATAGTGATCATGCAGCACTTAAGTATTTGCTTTCTAAGAAAGATGCAAAGCCTAGATTGATCAGGTGAATTCTTTTATTGCAGGAATTTGACATTGAGATCAAAGACAAGAAGGGAAGTGAAAACTTAGTGGCTGATCATCTTAGTCGCTTGGCTCTTGAAGAGGATAGCTTACCTTTGGAAGAGAAGTTCCCTGATGAGCAACTCTTTGCCATTAATGTCAGTGTTCCTTGGTATGCTGATATTGTCAATTTTAAGGTCACAAAAGAGCTACCAAAGGATTTAACTCGAGCTCAAAAGGATAAGATTAAGAGTGACTCCAAGTATTATATTTGGGATGATCCTTATCTATAGAAGCATTATTCTGATCAGGTAATAAGAAGGTGTGTCCCTGAATCTGAGTTTAACTCAATTTCAAGTTTCTGTCATGCTTATGCTTGTGGTGGCCATTTTGGACCAAAGAGAACAGCTCTTAAAGTGCTTGAATGTGGTTTTTATTGGCCTTCTTTGTTTAAGGATGCATATTTGTTTTGCAAAGCATGTGATAGATGCCAACGTGTTGGTAATTTAAGCCCTAAAAACCAAATGCCCTAATCACCCATACTTGTTGTTGAAATTTTTGATGTTTGGGGAATTGATTTTATGGGACCATTTGTTTCTTCCTTTGGTAATGTTTACATTCTTCTTGCAGTTGACTATGTCTCTAAGGCCACTAGGTTGAATGATGCTAAAACTATTTGTAATTTTGTGAGAACTAATATCTTTGCAAGATTTGGCACTCCAAAAGCTATTATTAGCGATAGGGGTACTCATTTTTGTAACAAGTCTTTTCAAGCTCTCTTGAAGAAGTATAATATTGTCCATAGAATTTCCACTGCATATCATCCTCAAACAAGTGGACAAGTTGAATTGTCAAATAGAGAAGTGAAATCCATCTTGGAGAAAACAGTGAATCCAAATTTAAAGGATTGGAGCTTAAGGCTTGATGATGCATTGTGGGCTTATAGGACAGCCTATAAAATGCCTTTGGGAATGTCTCCATACAGGTTGCTTTATGGCAAACCTTGTCATTTACCTGTGGAGCTTGAACATAAAGCTTATTGGGCTGTTAAGCAATATAACATGAATTTAGATGAAGTTGGAATTCATAGAAAGTTACAATTGCAAGAACTTGAAGAAATCAGGAACAATGCATATGATAATGCAAGAATCTATAAGGAGAAGACAAAGATGTTCCATGACAAGATGATTTTGAGAAAGGATTTTTCCATTGGTCAAAAAGTTCTTCTTTTTCATTCAAAGCTAAAACTATTTCTTGGTAAGTTAAGATCAAGGTGGATTGGTCCTTTTGTTGTCACTAAAATATTTCCCCATGGTGCAGTTGAAATTAAGGCTTTAGATACAGGGAAAGTATTCAAGGTTAATGGTCATAGATTGAAGCCTTATTATGATTTACCATCTTCTGGTTTTGATGAGATTGAGGAGATAAAGTTGGAAAAGCCTTCTTATGACCATCTTTGATCTTTTGAGGCAAAGTCAGGTTGAGGACAATAAACCAAGCGCTTTTGGGAGGCAACCCAATGGATGGAGAGCTTTGGAAATCAGATTTGATCTCTCTTATTCTTTATCATTTTACTCCTTTAGTTTGCTTGCTTTTGCAGTTTGTTATTTTTCTCTTTCCCTTTCACTTTAATTCATATTTTTGTCTTACATTAAGGACAATGTAAGGATTAAGTGCGGGGGGAATGGTTTGGGATAATTTCTTGTTTATAAAAAAAATCAAAAATCAAGCTTTAAAAAAAAATTATGGTCGTGTTTTTTTTTTTTCATAATTTTTTTTTAAGTCTAGTTTTAGGTTGTTTTGATTCTTTCCAGAAAAATGATGAGATTTTGAGCTTTAATTCATAGCTTTGATTGATGACAAGTTTAGAGTTGGATTTGACTTCATTCTCTTGTTAATGCATTTTTATGATGTTATACTCTTTTAAATATTACTTACTTTGCTTTTGGTACAGTTATAATGCATACTTTAACCTTGCTTGCATTCTTTAAATTTACACTTGGATGGTCATTAGATTTAATTGTTTGATTGTTGAGCTGAAAATTCTCTTTTGAAGTGCTTTTGGGTTTGAAACTGATTTCTGCCACTTTGGAAAATGATTAAGGCATTTTGTTGTCTAACACCATGGCCAAATGGACCTGTTCCCTACATTTTGATGTTCCAAAGTGAACACAAATCCTTAGTGAGCCAATTTGAGCCTTCATAGAATTTAGTCTTATTTTCTTTGGCACCCTTATCTTCTTTACCTAGCTTGATATAAATTTTTGCCCTAACCTTTGTTTCTTTAATGGAATAGAGTTAGAGACTTGATTGATGTGCAAGGTATTGGTAATTCAAGTATGGTAAAGATAAGAAGTTTGGGGGAATTTGTTATCTTTCAACAATTAGTGGAATTGAAAAAAAAAAAAGAAAAAAAAAGTGTTCAATAAACTCAGTTGAAGTTCAAAGCATGTTACAGTGTTACAAGAGTAAAGAAAGGTGAAGGAAAGGTCTACACTAAAAAAATTGACCCTCATGTTTGTTCTATGGAGTTTTGACTTAAACATGCTTGCACTATCATTTCATGTCTCTGTTTCTAGGAATTCAAAGAAACTCTTGTGTATTTCCTTTTCCCTTTGTTTCCTAATATACATTATAACCCCCATTGACCCCATTACAACCAAAGAAAAGACCTTTAGATTCCATTGTGGTGTTTTGATAATGATTTGACATTTGCATGAATTGAAAATTTGATGCTTGTGAATTTGATGCTTGACATGATTGCATGAAAATTGAAAGCTTGAATTGTGGTGGAAAGAGTGAGGCCTATTTAAAGTGTTGCATAGTTTTTTTTTTCACCATTAGCTTAGTTGTTTCATTTACTTGAGTATGATGTTCATTGAATGCATTATCTTGAGAATGGTTGATGATAACATTTTTCTTGTTTGATTTCAAGGTTGTGTATTTCTAGTTCTCTGAAAAATGCTGGAAAGAATAAGTGTTTGTGGGTATCATCGCTGGAAGCCCTCACGAGACTATAACTCATCCTCTATGGGCCACCTAGAGGTTTAAAGGATTGTTGCATATGCTCAATGCAATCGTGATTTCCTACGAAAGTGGATTAGCTTAGGTTTTATTTTAGTCTTGCTTGAGGACAAGCAAGGTTCAAGTGTGGGGGAAATTGATAAGTGCGTTTTATTCACTTATTTTATATTTTTTCTATGCTTGTTCATAGCTTTAATCATGTAAATATTATGTTTTTATTTTACTATTTGTGTTTTGTAGGAAAATAAAGCTTATGGATGATTTTTGAGCTGAACAAGAGTAAAATGACATAATTTGGAGCTAATTCAAGAAAATGTTAAGAATTGAGTGTTGGACAGCATGAGCAGTATGTCTTTCCAAGGGCATAACTTTCTCCTCCGAAGTCAAAATGACATGACTCCACTTGGAGTTGAAAATAGACATCCAGAGCTTTAATTTGACACCAAGATCAATTAAAAAGTCCAACAGACCAGAAAGATTAAAGCTATCAAAGTTGGGCCTGATGCTGACCCGTCACTGCATTCAATGCAGTTTTGCTCAATTCAGTTCTCCCTTGATATAAGCCCAAATGGGATGATTCCAGAGCCACAAATGAAGCCCAAGATGTTAACTTTCCAATGGTGGTCGAATTACTCTCATCCAAATCCATTTGGTCAATGAAATTCATGTGTGAAGCACAGCTGCCAGAAACAACCGAAACAGTCAATTTTAATTAATGAATGGTGGGCCAATGAAGTTCAATTCATTTGTGGGTTATCATTATCTGATTATAGGTTGTTAAAACCTAATTATCAGAAATAATTCTGATAATCACCAATTCTTTGTGAGAATGTAACCTATGAAGCTAGTTTAATGTGGAGTTACACTTGGAGCAGTTACAATTTGGATGGCTGAGGTTACATTTTGGCAAGGGACCAGCAGCCAAAGGGGGGAGAGAGGAGTAACAACTGAGCATTTTTTTTCTCTTTCTAGAGAGAGAAATTTTCATGGAGAGAGAAAGAGGTTTCAGCCACTCATTCTTAGAAACCATAGTTACAATATTGGAATGGGAGAAGTGACATTTTCATCAAGCTTGTAGCTGTGGATATCACTTTTTGCTGCTCTTTAGGGATTTAATTAAGGACAAGAAGAAGAGATAGGTGCTGAAGATTAGAGTTTGGGCAACTTTGCTTTCACCTTTTAGTCTGCACATGTTTTCTTTCTATCTTAACTCATGTCATGTATTCTTCAATTTGTGATATGGTTTTCTCTAGAATGTTAGGCTAAGTTATTTTTATGGTTATGGATGAACTTTGAATCCTAAATTATCATGTAATTAAATTGATTTTCAGACCTCTATTTTCTTGAGATACTCACTTCATGATTATGGTAGTAATGTGACATGTTTGGATTGGCCACCCTTATATTTCATGTTATTACTGATTGCTAGCTTTAGGATTATGATGTTCATTATCCTTTACCCATATGTAGTAACTTATGTGCAAACTGAATGGTCAAGTTTTGATTGTATGCAAGGGAGAATATAACCTAAGTCACTTAGTCCTATGTTAGAGACCAAAACTTAGATCAATCTGTCCTTCTAGTTGCAATTGTTAATTGAACTTAGTGGATGTTCCCTATGTCAATTAGTGATTAGAATAGGTTAATGGATGTTCCTTAATCTATTTAAAAGAAGGTAGGTAATAGAATGTTTCATTGCCTAAGATTGATAACTATCAAAAGAGAATTGGAGGCTGAAATTGAGAACTAATTGCATGATATAATTTGGTGGGGAAAAGGGATCCCATAACCAGTTTTAATTGATTTCAACAAAATAGCATCATTTGCTCTTGTTATTTTTTTTTATTTTCGTGTAATTTTTTATATAATTTTTGTTTGAATTATAGAAACAACAACCCCGCCCCATTTTGTGTTACTTTGTCTTTTTAGAGTTTATTAGAATCAGAATCTAAAATAAACTAAATAATTAAATTAATTCAATTCCTCGTAAATCGACCCTTTGCTCATTGCTAAACTAATTTTTCCTAAACCAAGCAAAGGTTTTTAATTTGGTAGTTTAACGACTTATCACCACCACCATCATTAACACAAGACTCTTTCCCCCTTTTTATCTCCTGAAAGCTACATCCAACCAGTTGCTTATCCTCCTCCATCTTCTTCTTCTCTTCCTTTATTTCACTCCATTTCTCTTCTATCTCCAAGCTCCCACTACCTCCAACCTTAAAGATCTTCATCTTCTCAAGCTACTCATCAATCTAGAGGTATGATTACTTATGTTTCCCTGATTCTAGACTTGATGACTAATTTGGATTTTCTTTTC
The DNA here is from genome assembly GCA_031439595.1 of Pterocarpus santalinus. Classification (NCBI taxonomy): domain Eukaryota; kingdom Viridiplantae; phylum Streptophyta; class Magnoliopsida; order Fabales; family Fabaceae; genus Pterocarpus; species Pterocarpus santalinus. The sequence continues at coordinate 39,187,094 of CM062527.1, forward strand.
TTCTCTCTTATGATATGGTGGGATGATTTTCTGATGCGTTATGGTGGTTTGAACATGGAAACTTTGGGTTGGAGTCTAAAATTTGTGAGAAATTAAGAAAGAAACCAAAATAGGATGAGTCAGGTTGAAAAACCCCTACGACATCCCTATTGGCAGAATGTAGGGCTCTGCCTACGGCCATTAAATTTGATGAAACTATTTTTAGATGAAACTATATTTCTAGGGTTTTCCATACATATAAATTATAAGGCTAGTAGATTAGTATTGAGTGAGATATGAATTTTTGAATTTTGCCCTAAAAATCTGACTCTGGGTCTGACTAGAGTGTGTTGTGCAAGCCATTTCTCGCCCTACATAAATTCAATTTAAGTGAAACCAATTTTTTTAGAAAGCTAAGACATAAAGAAATGTCCCATAAGAGTCAGATTTGATCTAATTTCTCCTAGCAATTCAATGAATTTGCCCTAAGTCCAAACCGGGCTAGAATAGGACAGCCTAAAACAACCAAATTTAGTAGCTTGTAACTCGAGCTCTACTGAGTCAAATGAAATGAAACTTTTTGGAGATGGAAATTTCTTCATAAGATTTAAGACGACATAGGTTTTGTGGGAATCCACCCAAATTTCGATTTGTAGTGAATTTATACTTTTAGGTGTACAATTTTGCCTAGTTACAGGACAGGTTGAGCTAAACTCTTAATAACTTGAGTTATAGGTATCAAAACGAGATGGAACGAAAGAGGTTAGAAAATAAACACATAACACTCTAACATATTCAAAATTCAAGTCCAAAGGAGTTTACTAGAATTTATGGTAGGTTTTTCAAAACCGAGCAGAATTGAGGAGCATAAGCAAAATTTCCAAATTGAAGAACTAGGCACTCTAAGGCAAATGTGATTTCAATTAAAATCTAAATATTGCTATTCCATGTTAATGTTGAAGTTTAATGTGCTATGTTAGTGCTGGTACTTTGGCTAGTTGTTTGTTCTAGAATGGCACTATTCACAGGAAACAAACGCGATCCGCTATGCTGCCGAAATTCTGGCAGAAAATACGCATTATTCATGAAATATACTTCGCATATGTGACAATTGTATGAAATTCCTAAGACATGTATTATGAGAAAAGTTATGAGGAAAGCTCCATAATACTTGGGTCAGCCCCGAATTAGAGTTAAGGGAAATAGATCGGTGGGGAGGTTGGGGAAAGTAAACCCGACATCTCTGTATAGGAACGAGCTCAGTACTAAGAAACAGACTACTATCCAGGAGTTGTATGGCCAAGAACTTCCAGGGCATCAAGTAACGGAAAAGTTTATGATATCAAGTTTAAGAGATGATGAGAAAAAGAGAACTCATGAGTACCTACATGATTGCATTTCATAGTTATATTAGTTGTTTATAAGTTGAATATTATGCTCTTTTACTGCAATTGCTTATACATTCTACTCTTTATACTATATGTTTTCATATAATTGCTTATTCTATTTTTACTGTCTTAAGTAAAATTAAATCTTGTTTCGGATTAGGTATTTCTTAAACTTAATAAATGAGGGCAGTTTACTTTGTTATTCACCTTTTTATAATCAAATGAAAATCGAAGCAACTGAGAATGAACGCGATGTCAGTATCTTATAAATATAGGAATCCTACTGAGAATTTTCTGAAATTCTCACCCTATTATGTATATTCGCATCATTCTCAAACCCTGGACGTGGCGATGACCATCATCCTCAATTCTAAGCTACCAAGGTTACAGCGGCACTTCTGAGCACGGATTGGCTTTTAGATGTACAAGAACCTATGAAACCGTGTTTGTATACATATGTATACAGATACATCAGAAATGTTGTGACATTTATTCTGCCGCCTTCCTTAATTTTCTCTTATTGTGCTGCACTCCACAGTTTATGTATATCTTACCTAAGTAAATTAACTCCAATCAAATCGTCGTGGTTAGATATAAACACTTATCTGACCTAATCAATGAGTTAAGGTTAATCGATATAAGAAATAATCACATGAAACAAACTAAGGAGTAAAATGTTATGACTTAAGCATAGTATTATACCTGGTAGGGTGTTACAGTAGCACTCACCTGCTAATTGGAGTTTGACTCTCAATGCACCAAGGTTAACACCATTGTCGTTAACTACAGTTTCTAATAAAGATTCCTCACCAAAACAAAAATTATTTTCTATTTTATTTAGAAAAATATGATATAGCTCAAATCCAAAATCTCCTAATATCTTTTTAAATCTCCTAACAGATCAGGAGACATCTCATAAAATCATTACTAAATCACAAACATCACAATTCAAAAAATAACCAACAAGAATAACATATGAGTTTTGCCTCAAGTGTAAATTTCAAGAGAATATAAAGTCCATTTCTATGAATAAATTTCTTTTCTTGCAACCAATCATACTCTAATATTTCAATATATTTTCTTACTTATTTAGAGAGATATATTATGGAAAATAACTATAGGCACATTATCTACTCATAAATTGAGGTTTCAAGAACCAAGGAGCAACTTCAAGGATACTACCAATCCAAGCTAAGATGCTCGAGAACTTCACAATTCTAGAGACATGATAACAATAGCATTTATGAACTGACTATGTCAAGAATTAATATAACCTAGCCCAATTGCTCAAAGTCCCCCAAATTCCTATAGCCTACAGTTCCAAAGCACCCACCAACAACCCATAGGACCATATAGGAAGCTTGATTAAATTAAAGAAGCAATTTTAAGTGTCATTTACTACTTTAAGAGGAAGAAAAGAGAAAGAAGCCACCAAAGCTCTCCACCAAGCTCCATGACCATCAATGGAGTTTCTAGTGAGAGAAAGAGAGAAGGATAGATGATACTAAAGAAGGAAGAGAGGGTTTTGAGTGGATAAAGGGAAAATCCACGGACAAAATGAAGGTGGAAAAGATTGGGAATGGAAGCTAGGGTTAAGGGAAGATAGAAAGATCAAGGGAGAGAAGTGATTGTGAGAGAGAGGGAAGGATCATACCCTATTTTTTTTCTAGCGTTGTTTGTAACATCCCCACTTTCGTAAACAGAATATAATGGACACTTTGAATTTTTCCTTTAAGCAGTGTGAGAATTTCTCAGGCAGCATTATGCCATAACGATCTTCACATTCAAAATTACAGGGTAGTGTAACACTACCGTTGAAAATGTGGCACTGCCATATGTTAAGAATTAGGAAATGATAAAAGTGCCCCTATAAATTTTTGTTAATTGCAGTGATGCCCAGAATTTTTAGAAATTATATTTTAACCCCAAAGACTTATTCCCACAATAATCCTAGAAATTTTCATGAAATGACCTTTATATCTCCACATCTATAGAATTAGCAGAATGGGATTTTAAACAGAGCAAAATCATGTGGTGAAACCGTAGAAGTTTATATCTCTGATGATTGGGCCACGGAGGCAGTCGAGTGTGAAATGACGTGGGGTGTCCCTACACTTGCTCAAAATTACGGAAATGCCATTAGTTACAAAAAATAGAAAACAAAAAGGCTTTGAATTTGCAAAAATGTCTAATTTACGCCGTTAATCTATTTGTTCAGTTTCAATAGTTATATAAGGGCAATTAGAAGTTAATTAAATATTAATTAGGAGTTAATTAGATGTTAATTAGAGGGATTAGGTTTAGAAACAATTAGAATAGAGATATAGAAATTCTCTCAGAGTCATTTAGTAAAGTTTTGCCGATTTGAAGAAAATCAGCGAAGATTCGGTAATTTAAACCGCCAAAACCGAATTAGTAGAATTTCACACTAACATCACTAGTTTGAGTGGCTGAAAATTGAGCCACTTCTACCCCTATGGATGGCGCCAATTGGCTGCCAAGTGAGTGGAGAGACTTGGCCAAACAACCACCAACCAAGCCTCCACCAATCATAAGAGAGTATCATCTTTTAAAACATCAAAATTCCCTCTAGCTCCTCCATTATTTTGCCCCCCACTAGCTACCATATCCTCTCCATTCCTACTTCTTCTTCTTCCTTTCTTTCCTTGCTTCTATGGCTATGAGCTTCAAGCTCCTAGTTCATGGCCTTCTTGGCCTCAAATCCTCTTGCTCCTTTTATGAAAATTGATCCTCATTTCCTTTTCTACAAAACCCCTCTAACAATTTCATGATTAAAGATCAAAGAGAGGCTCCCCACATTTATATGAGCTGCTGCCATGGTGAAGGAAGAAGGCTAAAAGTTAGTTATTGGCTTCCTTACTTCCATGGTTTCAAGGATTTTGAGGTAGGTAGCTCAAATCCTTAGTTATTTGATGTATCATGTGACTATGTGGCTGCTGTGTTCCTCTTATGCCATGCTTGCATGATGGTTTTTTGATGTTTTTCTAGTGATTTGAGATGAGAAAACTCAGTTTGGGTTGAGAACTTGATCAAAAACTCAAAAGGAAACTCAAACAGAATTGGCTGAAGATAAAATCTCAGATGTGTCTGTACTACGAAGCATACGGACTCGTCTACAGACCTCAAAATGAGATGAACCTATTTTTATTTGAAACTAGACATTTAGAGCTTTCGAACCATATAAACTACAAGGCCATTGGTTTAGTATTAAGTGAGTTATGAATTTTTGAATTTTAACTTGAAATTCTGGGTTCTCTTCTAGGCGGTATGCATTGTGAGGGATATAAGTCATCCTACAAAACTCTAAATTGAGTGCAACCAGTTTTGTTTGAAAGCCAACATATAGGAAAACATCCTAGAAAAATTTCAGAGTTATATTTTGTAACGTCCGCGACTTCCAACCTCCGATCTAATCAATATTCTCGATCTCCGACTTCATATCCAAGGCTCAACTGGACTAGCAAGGATTTCCGATTTCCGACCTAATGCTTCAAAGATGCATACAATACGAGTTCCGACCTTAAGTAAATTAAGGTGGACATGAAGTACGACTTCCGAGTTAATCTGAGTGGTCTCCAAGTTCTACTCAAATTTTCACGAGTTCCGAATTCACTCGTTTTCATGATTTCCGACTTCATCCACGAATTTCACATGAAATGGGACAAGTTTCGAGTTTCGAGTTAGTCTTGACTTCAAGTCCTTCCCGATTTCCGATTTCATCTTCAATTTTGATTATTCCTGAATTTCCGACTTCATGTTCTAGTTTCGAGTTCAATGGAGTGGCTTTCGAGTTCCAATATCCGACTTTGAGTTAAAGTATATTGAGTATAATTTCCGACCTCCAATTTCAACTATCATAATTTCCTCATTTTCAGACTTTCGATTTGGCCTTCAAGTTCAAACACATGAACGTAATTCCATGATATCCGACTTCATGTCTCAAAGAAAATGTACCCGATTTCCGATCTCACGTTAATAGTGTACATGGTTTCCGACCTCAGAAGTTATAGTTTAACATAGTGGTGCGAGTACCGACTTCCGAGTAAAATGTCACGAGTTCCCGCATTAGAGTGGAACTCAATTAAAATGGACTCGAGTTCGGATCTTTGAGCTGATTTCCAAATCATCCACGAGTTCCAATTTCATCTCAAGAAGTGCACGAGTTCCGACTTTAAAGGAGCACGAGTTCCGATGTAATCTTCAGAATATACTGGAAACGAGTCCCACTGTTAGGGCGACGTGGAGAGCAAATTATCACAAAAGAGGGGAAGGTTGGCTGAATTTTAGCCTAGTGTTTTAAGGCCAATCAGAACCCTCCAAGTTAACTACCACTCATGCCTATATAACACCTTCTTCTCCACTCATTCAGACCCATTTTTTCTGCGCCCTCTCTTCTCCATCACTTCAGCTCTCTTTCCCCTTCTCCACTCACCCAACCCCATCACTCCTTCAAGCTTAGCCAGGTCATAACAATTCAAGTTTCAACACTTAACTCAAGATTTCACTCCAAAGAGGTAGGATTCAATCTCAAATCTTGAATTTTTTCTAAACTAAGGATGCATGAAAGATTACTCTTTTATGATTGTTTGATGACAAATTATGATGGATTATGAAAGGATTAATAGGAAATCTTGAGTTGAAATTAGAATTAGAATAAGAAAATTTGAAGGAACTAAGGATTAGGATGCTATCTGGATGAAGAATTTCCCGGCAGTCCGTACGGCGGAGTGTACGGCTCCGCCTACAATCGGTCAAATCCGATGAAACCATTTTTAGATGAAACTAGACTTTCAGGGATTTTCATAGATATATATATAAGGTTATTGGATTAGTATTGAGAGAGATACGAATTTTTGAAGTTTAACCTAGGGTTCAGGATTTTCATCTGAGCAGGGTGACATGAGGAGAGTATAACTCACCCTATACAACTCCAAATTGAGTGAAACCAGCTTTGTTAGGAAGCCTACACATAGGGGAACATCCCAGTATGAAATTCTGAGTTTGTTATGGTCCCAATTGTTCCCAGTGATTCGAGGAAGTTGTCCTATGTCTAATCCAGACCAAAACAGGGTAGTTCGGAAGGTCGACTTTTAGGACTTATAACTCGAGGTATACTTAAGCAAATAGAGTGAAACTTCTGGCAAATGAAAGGTTGTCCTGTTATCTTCAATATGAGACCAATTTCACATGATTTGAGCTTAGTTTCGATTTTTAGTGAATTTATACTTCCAGGAGTGTAACTCGGGCTAGTGACTGAACAGGTTAAGGTAAGATTTGAATATCTTGAGTTATATGGGTCAAAATGATATGGGACCAAAGAGGTTAGAAAGTAGACATATAGAGCTATTACATATCCAAAATTCAGGTTTAAATGAGTTGAATAGAGATAAATGTGGATTATACAAGATTCGGGCAGACCCGAATAGAATTGGTAGGATGGCCAAAGTAATAGTTTCACAAGAGTTAGTGGACATATAAGGTTTGAGTTGAGGATTGCCAGTTTGACATTGATATATATGTGTTAAGTTGATTTATGTTGCTATGATTGAACTGCCTGTGAGAGCTGGCACTATTCATGGGGAAGCGGACTCGATCCGTTATGCTGCCGAAATTTCGGTAGAGATATGCAAATTATATGACTGTCATGAACATTTATATGTTATACTCATAAGATTCATATATGCAAGAGTGATTTAAGTATGATATGCAGTATATGAATGAATGCATGGAGCATAAGCATGTGTAATCATGTCCAAAGAAGAATAAGATTTATGAGAACTTGCAAGAAAGACGTACCAAACTACCACGTGAGGCATGGCATAGACCCAGCTAGCGTGGGCCAGAATGGTACTGTCTAAGACTTGGGCCAGCCCTCGACCAGATTTAAGGGGAATAGACCGGTGTGAGGGTCGGGGAAAGTAAACCCGTCACTCATGTATAGGTACGAGCTCCGACCTGAAAAGCAGGCTATCACCCAAAGGTGAGAAAGGCCATTCACCTCCGGGGGACCAAGCATAGAAAAGTAAGATCAAGTTGCAAGTTAAAGAAAGATATGAATTAAGTCAAGTGCACTTGCATACAGTCAAGCATAAGCATCTATAAGAGTATCTTCAGTTATCTCATCAAGTCATATTATTATTATTATGATTCTGGTTGAAGCATATCATACCATTCATATTTCTATGTCGGTAATATAATACGGTAAGTGATGGTTAAAATATAACCCGCTTCGAGAAAGGTATTTTCAACTTAAAATTTAACCACTATTTGTTTATATATACTCATATTTTCATAATAAATCGAAGCGGTTGGAATGTTTATGATGACATTATAAGATTTGTTTAAATTTACCTACTGAGAACCCTAGGTTCTCACTGTCTGCTTGTATGTTTCTCCTTTTCCGTAAACATTCCAGTACCTAAGTTAGACATCCAGTGCAAGGCGGAATGCAGGGCCGCTCATGGAGCACGACTCGGGCGCTGGCCAGATCAAGAGACCATCGAAGCTAGCTAACGATTAGTCGGAAGTGGATGCGGTTTACTATGTCAGTCACAATTTTCTTTTAAAGTGTAATTATTTTATTCTCTATGTATCAGGGACTAGTAGTTAGTGATAAAGTGGACAATTAAAGGGCCATGTATTATATCTTCCCATATTTTATAGAATTTTTCAGCATCGTGCAACCTTTTTATGTAACTCCATGACTCGAGCATGGCTTTCATGTTAGAGGTTGTTACATATTTGATCCCAATTATTCCCTGTGATTCAATGAAACTGCCTTAAGTCCAAACCGAACTAGAATAGGACAATCCAAAAGGGTCAAATTACGGAGCTTATAACTCAAGCTCTCCATATGCAAATGAAATGCAACTTCATGGAAATAAAAGCTTGTTCTATTGGCTTTAATTTGATATAGGTTTCGTATGATTTTACTTAGATTTCTATTTTTGGTGAATTTTTACTTCTCAGGGTGCAATTCTGGCTAGTTGTAGGATAGACTAAGGTAAAATTCAAATAACTTGAGTTACATAAATCAAAATGAGATGGGACCCAAAAAGTTAGAAACTAGAAAAATAGCATGTTAACATATTAACATATCTAAAATTTAGATCCAAATGAATTAAATAGAAATTATGGCTTATTTTATAAAAATCGGGTAAAGTAAAGGTACATAGGCAGCAATTAAAATTCAAGTGCAACTATTATTTCTATGAGATTGATATTGATATGTGAATGAAATGTTTTGATTTTTTGTTTAACAAGTGATTATCTGAGTACTAGCACTATTCACGGGGAAGTAGACTCGATACGTTATGCCGCCGAATTTTCGGCAGAAGTTTATGAAGTTATGAGAACTTATACTATGCGTGATTATGCTTTGAATATATTTACATTTACATGTCATGTTCATGTACGTCATGCATGCAAGCATAATTAGAATATGATATGAGAAGTAAGGTGTGAGACATATCCATCAATATGCAAAGCATCCACATGCATGATAAGATATGGAAATGAAAAGATAATAAGAACTTGCAAGAGGGACGTACTAAGCTACCACGCGAGGCATGGCATAGACCCAGCTAGCATGGGTCAAAGCGGTACTGTCTAATACTTGGGCTAGCCCTTAACCAGATTTAAGGGGAATAGACTGGTGTGAGGGTTAGGGAAAGTAAACCCGTCACTCATATATAGGTACGAGCTCGAACCTAAAAAGCAAACTATTACCCAGGGGTGAGAGAGGCCATTCACCTCCGAGGAACCAAGTACAGAAGTGCAAGATCAAGTTGCAAGTTAAAGAAGGAGATGAATTAAGTCAAGTACAAGCATCTTCATGTGCACCTCTAATTCTCTCATTATGTCATAATGTTATTATGATTCTTATTGAAGTATGTTACACTATTCTTATTCCTATGTTTGTCACATAATATGCCACGTGGTTGTTAAAATATAACCCGCTTTGAGAAAGATGTTTTCAACTTAAAATTGAACCACTGTTTACGTATATGTGCAGCTAGAATGTTTATGATGACACTGTAAGAGTGATGGTTCGAGTTTACCTACTGAGAACCTTAGGTTCTCACTGCTTGCTTGTATGTTTTTCTTTTCCGTAAACATTCCAGCACCTAAGTTGGAAATCAAGTGTGAGGCAGAGTACTGGGATATTTACTAAGCAAGCCTCGGGCACAAACCAGACCAAGAGACTATTGAAGCTAGCTGGTGACTAGTCAAAAGCAAGTTCTGTGTATTATGTTAGTCACAATTTCTTTTAAATTGTAATTATTTTATTCTCTATGTATCAGAGATGACCAAATTTATGAACTATTATTCAGTAATAAAGTGTGTAGTTAAAGGGTCATGTATTATATTTTCCACATTTTAAAGTTTTCTTAGCATAGTGACAATCTTTTAATATCACTCCATGACTTGAGCATGGCTTATATGATAAAGATTGTTACATTGTTGGCGCTCAAGCACGAGGTTCTAGGCACTTAAGTGCCAACCAGTGCTTAAGCACTAAGAGGGCATTTAGTATAGAGTAATCCATTTGGATTGTTGGTAATGTTAGATCACATTACCTAGGTCCAAAAGATTGCCTTGCTTAGTTACACCACATTTCTGGTAATCTATGAAAAATATTTGGGGGATGCATATTTTGCGACACAATATGAGACGCATACGGAAAAAGTGAGCAAAATGACAAAAATGCTTAGATAATGGGTCCCACATAATCATCGTCACTTTTGTTCAGTTTTTTTTAATCCAAAACAGCATTTTTCAACAATATGTTGGTAAGTTTTGTATATATTACATAAAACTTGCCAACGTGAATAGTGCATACGCTGGTAAGTGTTGTGTATATTACATAAAACTTACCAGTGTCTGCACTATTCATGCTAGTAAGTTTTTTTTCTTACAAAACTTACTATTGTGAACAGTGCACATGCTGGTAAGTTTTGAAAAAAAATTTTGAACAAAAGTAGCAATGATTATATGAGACCCATCATCCATATATTTTGTCATTTTTCTCACTTTTTCGTATGCATTGCTTCTGCATCTACTATTTGTGCATCTCCCTACGGTAATCTATATTTTCAAAGTAATCCACATTATCTTTCAATGGGGATATCTATCTGGATTACCGCCGAAGAGGCTCTCTCTCTCTCTCTCTCTCTCATGAATCGAGGTATTATTATGAATCTACTATTTCAATAAGAAATAGTTTAACAGTTGATATTTTTATTTGAGAAAATCAACATCTGTAACCAATTTATGGTCCAAATAACGAATGAGTAAGGTGACCAAATAGCAAATGATTTTATCAAAATACTGTATTTATAAACTTTTTTTAAAATATAGTTTTAACCATTTAATATTATAAATAAATATATTTAATTATATCAACATCCAAAAATTATTATAACTATTACTATAATAAATTTAATTAAAATAAAATTATTATTCTTAAATTACTATTATTAAAAAATTTAGTTATAATAAAACTATAATAATAATAATAATAATAATACTTTTTTTTTGAGGGCATTGTAGTCAAAGAAGGATATTGTCTCGTAATCTTTTTGACGTACCGAACAAGGTACTTTAGATTACTAGCTAGATCACTTGTGCATACCAAATACTGCATTGTATCATTATCATCAATTTAAAATATGACAATATTTCTTAATGGTAATTTGGATTACCAGTAATCTTATTAAGCAATGTGCTAAACGCCCCCTAAGTTCAAGGTGCTTAAGCGTTGGTGCCTAAACCAAAATTGTCCCTTTTTTCTTCCTTTAACACTTGTAACATGCATTCCTAAGGCCCAAAAAGATATTCCTAACTATATGTACACTGTTAAACACCCAAACAAACAAGAGAAAGACTTTAAGGAAATCTCCAAAACTTATTCTAAAACAAGGATTAAAGTTAACATCTCAATTTAAATTAGGGGTATTACAAGACTAACTGTACAAGATAAGCTAGTAAAACACCAAACAGCACCAGCAAACCATATCAAAAAGGCAGTTACACATTAGTTCTACCCACATAGCATCCCAATTTCAATCATCAACAATAATAGTTTGTCTTTTTTTTTTCCCTGATTAATAAAACAAAACAGGCTCAATGCTCTGCATCAAGAGTGGAGCAATTTACTCTACTACATTGAAAGCAAACAAAAGGCACACCCAGAGTGGTATAACAGCCAAACAAATAATCACCCGCCTAATTATTAGCGATAATAGATAAACATCAAAAATATACAAACATAGTGAAGAAGATAGAGTAGTTTTATTAGTAAAAAAATTAATAAAAAAAAAGACATTCAAACAATATAAATGAGTTTGGGACCAATTCCTAACCGAAGGGATTGGAACCACTTTCTTCTGAGATAAAAAATATATATGCAGGATTAGATATGGTGGCCAATCAAATTCAACTCCCACTTGTTTCTCTGACTACTTCTCTGCACCCAAATAAAATTAAATAGAGATAAATAAACATCATGTGCAAAATAAAAGGAACAATAAGGAAAAGCAATAGAACTACAAGCAACAATAAAGAAAAGCAAAGAGAACTACAATCTGGGGCGCGTGCAAGCTAAGTGTGCAGACGGTGGAAAAGCCTTCAAGCTGTGCTGCAAAAGAATGAGTGCAACGATAGGGACTTGCGGTGGACGACGGCTACACCTGTCACAGCAACGATGGTAATGGAGGGAAGTAGGCTTGAGCTGTGAGGGTGATGAGGGAAGAGGCGATAGTGCTAGTGTTGGCGTGTAGGAGGCAGGTTTAGGTGAAAAAGGTTGTGTTAGTTTCTATAAGTCACGTAACTCTTTTTAATTGAAGTCTAATCACAACCTTCCATTTTAATCCAATGGATAAAATTCTTCCTCGCATCTCCTATATAAGAATGTGATTCTCAGTAGATATGTGCATAAGACAATAATGGGTTTGATATATTTCCTATGGCACTATCGTAGATACAAGAATCTGCTTATTATGGTTGCTAGACCCAATATTCCAATAGTTCTCGCATGACTCCATCTTACCTCCCCCCTTGCTGCCTTCAGGACCTCCAACACGTTTACCTAACCCTCTATGCTATTGCTCTTCACTCCTCAAGTCAACAAAGCATTCATCCCAGCTATCGAGGCTATTACTGTCACCACTGCTCCCTTCTTTCGTCTCTATCTCCTTTGATTTCCTTGTTGCACCTTCTTCAAGAAGCTTGTTGGGTTCAACCTCCTTCAGCTTCTCTGGTGGTGCCACTTCAATTATCATCTCCTCACTTCCTTCAATCTTCTTTTGACCCTTTTTTTCGATCTCAGGAATTTCAAGAACAATTTGCTCTTGGCTCTCTTTTCCCTCTATGTGAATATTCATTGGCTCTAGCTGTAAACATTTGAACATCATGGTCACCGATGCTGCCCTAGGTTGTGCACTTTCCACCACCAAAACTAAACAAGATGCTTTCCTCTCAGGGTAGCTACCACCTCTTGAGATCCTCTAAAGTCTTGTGTTGAAGAAAATCACACCACACCCTCCATAGCCAAGCATGCACATTTCCTCCACCAAACATTGGAATCACCTTCTTTTTCTTTTGCTACTCGTCCATCATTCACGGCATTGTTTGCATCACATCCACCACTGTTGTTATGCTTGCATCAATCTAGTCATGCTAAGATGCCTCTTCCTCCTAGCGTCTTTGTTGTTCCTTCCTGCTCTCCATACTGTAAACTCTGCACAGGCTCTCGGAATCGAGATCTCTGATACCAATGTTAGAATTGGATCAAAAAGAACTAGAAAACAGTAAGAAAACCTCAATAAATGTGTTAATTGACTAAGCATCATAATCAATGTGATCAAAGACCCACAAATACTCAATCTCAAACTGACTCAATAATCCCTTCTTCTTATTTATATTCAATTAACTCTTCTAACTAATCGATAGGAACCGAGCCTCTAAGGGGCCTTAGTTAGGAATAATGGTTAGTTACTAAGAAAAGGGTATAAAAGAGGGTGTTATAGATGAATAGGATCAATTGAGAAATTTGTAATTGAGAACTTAGGAGAGCAAGGGATATTTTGAATATCCCTAACTATTGTAATTTTATATTTAATAATACACACTATTCTGATCCAATTCTTATCAACTATTATCAGAGCCAAGTTGGGCTATTAGGTGCCTTCAAATAGAAATTCCAGTATCCAGTGGAGATAAGGCATCTCGATGGTTGAGCAAGGTTGAATAATACTTTCAAGAATAAGGGGTAGTAGAAGAAAAGAGAGTAACAACAGCAATGGTGGCCATGGAATACAAAGCAAGGACACAGTATATTTGGTGGGAAATCGGCATAGACTTCTTTGAATGGAAGAAATTCAAGCAAGATTTGCATCAAAGGTTCCAACCATGGTTGCTTTCGAAAGCCTGTACTGAATCATTGCCAATGGAGACTGGCATGGAATCGCACTAGGAAGCACGCTTCGAAGCCATAAGGAGAAACTTGGCTAAGTCGATGCACTAATTAAAGGAGATGCGGAAAACAACATCAAAAAGGGATGCAAGTTCTAGCCTGCCACCAACGTAAGAATCACAAGATTTGGGTCCTTTCGACAAGGAGGATAGACCGCGGGATGCAAAGGCATCACTACCAAAAAAGGAGTGCGAAACAGAGTGCGAGACGAATGGAGACAAGTTGCCAGTGGCAACAAGGACTATGATGATGGACCCATGGCCATGCGCAACAACCAGCAGGGCAACCTCAGCCAAGGTGCATGCAGGGGCAACTAAGATAGCAGCAGAGACAGTGGTAGCGCCATTATCCCGCGTGAGAAGTGTTGTCGACAGATAGGAAGAAAAAGGTGGGATTATCGGCCAAGACCCTGAGGTTGCAGTGACAATTGCAAAGGCGATGCATGAGGGATTGTGAATAGCAGCGACGGTGATGCAAGGCCGAGCGCTCATCGATGTTCCACAAGCAGTGGTGGCGAAGTGTAGAACTGGGCATGGCTACCTTCCTTTGGAAGACTCCTAATGCAAGAAGGGAAGCACGAAGGGGCCAAGCTAGAGATGCTTCACTCAGGTCTCCTCTTTGACCTAATATGCCGGACCTAGATTTAGAAGGAGGGAGGCAGGAAGTTTGTAAAAGAAAATTAGGTTCTAATGTTATTGGGCCAAATGACCCGAGAAGAAGAAGGATTTGATTTCTGAACATGGATATTACTTTTTAGAGCTCATGGGTCAAGCCCAATTTAACACAGCAATTCATTTCCTGATGTTAAGGACCCAGTACCCATTTGATGTTAATCCAATTACACCTTGGGACCTTGGTCGAAGTTATTTGTGCATATCTAGTAATAAGTCCCTATACTCCCACCTTGAGGACAAGATGGATCTTCTGGGGGAGGGGGAGTATTGATAGGAACTGGGCTTCTAATGGGCCTTAGTTAAGAATAATAATTAGATAGTTAGTAAGGAAAAAAGGTATAAAAAAGGGTGTTATAGATGAATAGGATCAGTTGAGAAATTAGTAATTGAGAGTTAAGGAAAGCAAGGGATCTCTCAAATATTTCTAACCATTGTAGTTGCATATTCAATAATACACACTATTTTGCTCCAATTCTTATAAACTAGTATTAAAGGTAAGTTTGGGCTATGGGGCACCTTCAAATAGATATTCCAGTATTAGTAGAGATGAGGCATCTCGGTGGTTGAGCAAGGTTCAACAATAGTTTCAAGAACAATGGGTAGCAAAAGAAAAGAGAGTAGTAGTAGCAATGGTGGCCATGGAATGCAGAGCAAGGACATGGTATCTCCAATGGGAAATTAGCATAGACTTGTTTGAGTGGAAGAAATTCAAGCAAGATTTGCTTCAAAGGTTCCAACCGTGGTTGCTTCTGGAAGCCTGTATTGAATCATTGCCTATGGAGACTAGCATGGAATCGCATTGGGAAGCACGCTTCGAAGCCAAAAGGAGAAACTTGGCCGAGTCGATGCGCCAACTGAAGGAGATGCAGAAAATGGCATAAAAAGGGAATGCAGGTTTTGGCCTGCCACCATCGTGAGAACCACAAGATTCGGGTTCTTTCAACATGGAGGATGGGTCGCGGTATGTAGAAGCTTCATCGCCAAAAGAGGAGAGCAAAATAGAGTGCGAGACTAATGGAGATAAGTTGCCAACGACAACGAGGATTGTGACGATAGACCCATGGCCATGCCCAACAACCGACAGGATGACCTCAGCTAAGGAGCATGCAGGGGTGGTTGAGACACCAACGAAGACAGTGGCAGCACCATTATGTTGCATCAAAAGTGGTGTCAACAAATAGGAAGAAAATGATGGAATTGCCTGCCAAGACCCTAAGGCTACGACGACAATTGCAGAGGCGGTGCATGTGAATTTGCAAATAGCAACGATAGGGATACAGGACCAAGCACTTGCCGATGTTCCATGGGCGAGGCTACCTTCCGTTGGAAGACTCCTGATGCAAGAAGGGAAGCACGAAGGGGCAAGGCTGGAGATGCTTCACTCAAGTCTCCTCTTTGACCTTATGGGCCGAGCCCAAATTTAGAGGGAGGAAGGCTAGAAGTTTGCAAAAGAAAATCAGGTTACGATGTTATTGGGCCAAGTACAGCCCAGAAAGAAGCAGATTTGATTTCTAATAGGGATATTACATTTTGGAGCTCATGGGTCAAGCCCAATTCAACACAATAACTCATTTCCTGATGTTAAGGGCCCAGTACCCATTTGATGTCAATCCAATTAAACTATAGGACCTTGGTGGAAGTTGTTTATACATGTCTAGTAATAAGTCCTTGTATTTCCATCTTGAGGACAAGATGGATCTTTTGGGGGGGCGTATTGACGGGAACTAGGGTTCTAATGGGCCTTAGTTAGAAATAATAGTTAGATAATTAGTAAGAAAAGGGTATAAAAGACGGTGTTATAGACAAACAAGATCAGTTGAGAAATTAGTAATTGAGAGTTTAGTAGAGCAAAGAATCTCTTGAATATTCCTAACCACTATAGTTTCATATTAAAAAGTACACACCATTTTGATCTAGTTCTTATCATTAAGTACGCTATCGTATATTTTGAAAAAGGATCTAATCTAACATGAGGCCAAGGGTTGGCTGGGGCTCTTGTTCATTGTGACTTAGGGAGAAGTTCTAGATTTATGATGCTACATTGCTAATACAACTGTGACAAATGGATATCCTTATGCAATCTATACAATTGTCACCTTCAACTAGGAAAATAGCTTTCTTGCCCTTGGCAAAAAATTTATTATCATCCTAATCCAAACATGAATGCCCCATGCATGAGATATACTTGCTAAAAGCTTCGTCGATGATGTAATAATTTCAGTAATATCTCTTCTTTGGGGTCAACCAGCTTATGTGTTTCAGTGGTCATAATTGAAAAAAGAAAACGCACTCTGGTTCTTGTTCTTGGTGCTCTGATGAAGGTCAATTCTCTACTTGTCTTGACCTATGAACATCGAGAAAGCTGAATTGACTCGCCTTGCTTTGCTTTTTACGTTAGGGCTTTATCAGGACTAGACCTCTGATGTATGAAAGTAAGAGGTTGAAGTGAATTGCTCGGAAATGCAGCCAGAAGGGAGATACCAATCAAGCAAGCTTTGAGTGTTTGCATGAAGAAACTCCATGGTAAGATGAACACCTGATAGCTCTTGTCCAGGTATGAGAAGATCCCAACATGAAAAAGTAACTTCATTTGAAGCATTTTTCTATCAAACATTTTCCCAGTATACTTTCAATCAAAAGATAAACTGAATGAAGATATAGGACTCAGATTGTCTCTCACTTTGGTTTTGTTGCTCCTAGAGCCAAGACAATGGCAACATTTTCCTCTCAAAGCTGATCAAAAGAGTATGAAAGGATTGTGTCAAAAACTTTCATTCACCACAAAATTTATTCCTTCCTCAGCCATAAGCTTGACAAGCCGTTGAACTACGTGCTTTCATGTTGGGAACCCCATACATCATAAGCCCTCCAATCCTATCAGCTCTTTCATAAATCCATTCTTGTATGGCCCATTTTATTTACTTGATCAGCAACTGCCGAGCCAGCTTGTCCACTTCAACGATGGCACCTTTTCCTGTATCAGTAATGATATTAAATACGGACACTGTTTATCTAACTGATAAAAGCGCAAAAGTGGGAGAAAAAAAAAAGAATCAACAACGACGTACGGTCCAGTTTAATATTATTAATCATAGTAACAGAGTTGAACAGTTTAATAACAGAAAAACTACTACATATCAAGTGGAAGGGCTGTACATATTTGGTTAAAAAGAACCCCAGACACAACAAAAATAAAACTGAAGAGACGTTAAAAAAATATATAACTTACCCGCTTCTCCTGATTGGGGCTCATGGCACCATCCTGACCCTTCTCAAAAGCCTTGTCTATAATAGCACATTCAATGCCTTTAAAGAATCCGGATCCTCAATAATACCAGAGACACAAGAACCTTCACAGGCAATATAAAAATGAAAACTTCAAACCAGCAAACCACACCTGATGACAGGAGTACTAGAGTCCATGCAATGGGCTGAATGTTTTCAAAAGTGGATCAGGCATTGTCTATCCCATAACTTCCTTCAGTTCCTTCCAAACACTCGTGTAAACATTAGGATCCCTACATTGAACACCCTCAAACTCATATGCAACATAACCCCCGTCTAATTTCATCGATGACTTGACTTGGCCTCTTGGGTGATTCAGACCACACATACTCAAAGAAATCGGCAGTAAAAACAAGCAAAAAGCACTCTAGGTACTTAGATCTTATATTCATAATTAACCAATAAGAAAACAAACTACACGATGCAGGAGACGACAACAAAAAAGTTCGTCAAACATCTACTACGTGCAGCAGAGTATTCGCTAGTTTAAAATTCAAATTTCTTTGAACGTTGATGAGACCTACAGTGAAGATGAAGGTAAAAGACCTTTCTAAGGAAATATTGTATTAGTAAAGGAACAACTGTCGGTATTGCCATTTTCAGACAATGGATGATAATCCTAAAATTAAAACTTCTAGGAAACCTACCCTGTAATGAACGAAGTTAATCAATCCATTTGTCATCTCACCTCAATTCAATATAATAAGATAGGGAGGATCATGATTTCAAAAATCACCAATCTAAAGAATTCAAACTTCAAAAATAATTTGTTTTGTTTAAAAACAAAAGATAAAAAGTACAAGCACAATAAATAAAATATTTTAAAATAATATACTTGCAATTACCTCAAAGAGAAAAGGCAAGCCCCTGAATAGCCCTGTCAGTTTAGCTCCAACTTGTGGGCCAGCCCCCCAGCCCCCAATCCTCCGTCCCTACACTATTTATAGCCCATCTTTATGGGGGCCAGATAAAGCCCCTAGCCCCTCAGCCCCTTATTTTTGTGGGTCAGGCCCAATAAGCCCGTGGTTCATCCCATCAAAACAAAAAACGGAAGAAATTTGGTTCCAACTCACCTTCTCAGTGTCTCCATCGCACATCCACCGTCTCAAACTCTCAGTGTCTCCATCACCCTAATTTTGAAAATTTTCCAATCTCATCTCATCCACCAGACCACCATAGCTGCGCCTTCCACTGCCATAGCTAAGCTTCAACCAAGCCATCACACTATTGCTACCATCGCTGCTGCTACGAGTTTGACGCCGCATCTTCAACCAAGCTTCATTTCAAGCTTGACACTGTGTCTTCGAAGCAGTGAAGCAAGATTATAGAAGATGCATTCCTTCTTTTTCATTTGAGGTAGCAATGCTCAATCTCCTTCATTCTTTATCGATGTGCTTCACTGCTTCTTTTTTTTTTCTTTTTTTAATTTTCGTCTTTTTGGTTTTCTTTTGAATTTTATTTACAAGTATTTCATGAGATTTTGGTTGAGATTGTTCTCTGAGTGTGAGATTATTGGGGAAAACCATTTTAGTTAAGAAAAATTATTGAAAGAAAATTAGCATATGCTAAATTTGTGGATTTGCAGTGAATGCCCTTGAAATGTTTGCTAAAATGTTTCTGAAAGCTTAAACCTATTTGTAGTAGATGAGTTTTTTTCCTTTTTAATTTTAGGATATGAAAATTATATATCTGGATAATATATAATCAGTTGAAAATATCAGTTTTAAGGATGAGTTTCAGGTGGCATTGTGGTGTGTCTAAATAGCACATGAAAATATCCTTACACATTCTAGATTCATTAGATGATTAGATTATTATACACCGAGTTTTAACATGATCCTAATTTGGCCATTTCTTGGCGTGCAAAACTTGGGTAGCTTTAAATGTGCAGACAAAATAAAATTGAGGTTGATTTGAAATAAAGTAAGAATGTAAGTTTAGTTGCTCATGGATGTTTTGTGTTCCTTCCTAAAAGTATTAAGGAATTCATTCTTTCAATTAAGTTTATCTTGAATTATTTAATAATAATTGTATGTCATATTGTTGAAAACTTCTCAGGAAGTCGAGCAGGCAATAGTGGCAAAGCTAAGCTCAATGTGGACATCCCCATCACACTAGTGGCTGGAAAGAACACAATTGATCTCCTGAGTTTAACTGTGGGACTACAGGTTCAGCTTTTCTGATTATATTTAGAAGTTGTAATCCTGATTCCATTCTGAAAATTGATCTTGCCATTTCTGCAACATATACTCTTTCTTGAGTCTGTTGCCATCACAAATATGAACTGAAGTCTACCCCATGTTAACTAGCTGAGCTCTGCCATATTCACAATTCAAAACCCTCTGTCTTGAAGAATCCTCCTTCTAAGCATATGTTAAATCTATTGACATTATAATGGCTATACAAATTGATAACAGAATTTCTGAAAAAACTGAGTTGTGATTAAAGATTATGAAGCTATATTTCTTGCTAGCATGATGTGAATTGTATTGTAGTTCAATTTATATTATGATCCCTATTAATGATGTGATGTATGCTTTTGCATAACAGAGAGAGCTAGGATTGAAGCCCAAATTAAAGCTGCTAAAATTGCTGCAAGAGTGAAGGCGGGGGAAGAGGTTAAGAAACAAAAAGAAAAAGAAAGAAGCTACCCGAGTTGCAATACAAAAGGTTTTTGTTCTTGTATCTATTTTATAACATTTATCCAATGCTTGTCCTAACTGAATGAAGTTTCACTCTCTAATGAAGTTTCACTCTAATGTTATTTTCACCTCCTGCTCCTGGTTGTGGTAAATGATAATATTCTGTCCCTTGCTGTTGGATTTGGAAATTATGGAAAATCTTAAAACACATCTAACCTATACTACTCACTCCTATGCATAAATGTGGTCTTCTAGAATGTGTAGCAATGTTTGTTGACTATTGTGCCTTGATTCTCTATTTTTATATTATTGTACACTAATTAGAGTGAAACCTTAGTTTCCCGTTCAAGATTCAATTTTTAGTGAGCATGTGTACATTTTTGTATCATTTATTATATTGAATCTTGAATTGTCCAAGTCGGATAGTTTGGGAAGAAACTTTTGTTATATTTGGTTAATGTTTGTTCTTTAAATATTAAAGTTTGTACTTAATGAAATTTCAGTCACAGCATTTCCTTTTGTTCTCTGGGTGCATACTTGGTCGTGGTAAACGTTACCGCGCTCAAGTCGTGCACTTAGAGACCAAAAGGAAATGCTACCGAAATTTCGTCAAGTACAAACTTTGAGATTTAAAGAACAAGCATTAACCAAATATAGCAAAACTTTCTTCCTGAATGGGATAGGGTCATGCCTTATTAAGAGGGAGATGAAGGTAAGGAATTTGGAAACCAATGTTATACATATATATGTGGTTGCATGTTATGTTTTTACACATTCTATTTTAGTTGTTCTGATTTTTTTTTTTTATACATTTTTGTTTGTCAATGTTTAGGAATTTATAAACATAGTTATATTATGGAGTCTGTGAATGTGGATGATGAAGTTGTCTGTTAAACGCCTGCTGGAGTATCTGGAAGTATTGACTCTGCTAAGAAAGAAACATCTAATGTTTGGAGATTTTTTACGAAAACTGGAAAGGATAAAGAAGGTATTGAAAAAGCTGTGTGTAATTATTGTGGTCGTGGCTATGCAATCGGGAGAAATCCTAAGACTAAGAATAATTACGGGACTTCTCATTTAAATCGTCATGTAGCTACATGTAAATCCATTGCAAACTCAGAAGCCAATAGGGCTGAAATGCTAGAAGGGAAATCTAGCATGACCAGGATTAATCAAAAAACCCATCATAGTTTGCTTGCCCAGGCTATAATCCAACATGATCTTCCATTTAACTTTGTTGAATATGAGAAGATTAGAGAATGGATTAGTTATTTGAACCCTAGTGCTGTGATGCATTCTAGGAACACTGTGGTATCAGATGTCCAAAAAATTTACATGAAAGAGAAGGACAAACTCAAGCAAGTGATATCTAAGATCCCTAATCGAGTTTGTCTAACTTCTGATGTGTGGACAACATCTACCACAGAAGGCTACATTTGTTTAACTGCTCACTTTGTTGATGAAAGTTGCAGACTAGTGAGTAAAATTCTTAACTTTTGTCGAATGAAGCCTCCACACACGGGGGTTGAATTAGAAGCCATGTTGTTTGATTGTTTGAAGCAATGGTAAAAAGGTGTTTTCCATTACTTTGGATAATGCTTCTGCAAATGATACTATGCAAACTATTTTGAAAAAGCATCTACTACGTTTGCAGAATAATTTACTGTGTGATAGAGAATTTTTTCATGTGCGGTGTTTTGCACACATACTCAACCTGATTGTCCAAGAGGGTTTGAAAGTTGCTAGTGAAGCACTATTTAAGATTAGAGAAAGTGTGAAGTATGTGAGGGCATCAGATGCAAGGATGATAAAATTCAAAGAGTGTGTGCAGGAAGCTGAAGTTGATGATAGCGCTGGTTTAAAATTAGATGTTTCAATTCGGTGGAATTCAACATACATGATGCTGGAAAGTGCAATTAAATTTGAGAAAGCTTTTGATCTTCTTAATGTGATAGACACAAACTACAATTATTGTCCATCATATGAAGAATGGAGAACGACAGAGAAGATGTGCGAATTCTTGGAACCCTTCCATGAGACTACAAACCTCATTTCAGGTTCATCTTATCCGACTTCAAACTTCTATTTTATGCAAGTTTGGAAGATTGAATGCATGCTAGAAGAAAACCAATTTAATGAAGAAGATGTGATCAAGGACATGTCTGTGAGAATGAAGAGAAAATTCGACAAGTACTGGAAGGATTATAGCATAGTCTTGGCTTTTGGAGCCATTCTTGACCCTCGATTAAAGTTGGATTTTTTGAACTTCTGTTATAGAAAATTGGATCCCTTAACCTTTGAAGACAAGGTAAAAATTGTGAGGGAAAAATTCGAGAAGCTTTATAGGGAATATACAAACAATTTTAGTGCTCCAATTGCTTCTCGATCATCTAGTGAATCCAGTATGTTGAATAAGTCAATTGGAGAAGGAAGCAAGCCAAAGAGATCTAAAATATTTAGTGTATGTTATTCTATGCCAATTTGGTTATTAGTTTTATTCTTAGTTTTACTTATGTTTTGTTCAAATGATTAATATATTACATCTCTCAGGAGTTTAAAATTTTTCAAAATGAAACCAAATCTACCATTGGAAAGAATGAATTAGATCTTTATTTAGATGGACCGCCAATTGATTATGATGATGGTATTGGTTATGATGATGGTGAAGATTTTGATGTGCTAAACTACTGGAAGACTAATGAAAATAGGCTTCCTGCACTATCAATTATGGCCAGAGATGTATTAAGTATTCCGATCACTAGTGTGGCATCGGAATCTGCATTTAGCATTGGTGGACGTGTTTTAACAAAGTACAGAGGTTCAACTTTTCCTGAGCATGTCCAAATGATTATTTGCACCGGGAATTGGTTACATGGCTTTATTTTGAATCCTGATGGTAATGTCTTAATTTGTTGTGTATCTTTTTTTTAATATATAATTTTACATAATCTTAGTTGATTTTTAAGTTGTTTCTCAATTGGTTGAGTTTCAGATGAAGATGACTGCAAAACTCTTGGCTACGAAACATTACTTGCAGAGTCCAATGTGCATTATGAAGATGAAGATGAAGAATGAAGAAATTGTCATATTTTTAGTTATTAAGATTAGTTTTTAGGCCTTTTGAGTTAAATTCAAATTTTGTAATAGATGTGTAGTTATGATTTTGGATATGTAATCATTAAAATATATTTTTATAATTTATGTATTCTACTTTGTCTTTAGCTCTATGGGCTTTTTTAAAGCATAGGTTTTTGGGCCATTAGGCTTTTTTCCAATTTGGGTTTTTTGGCCCATGTGTTAAAATTCATTAAAAAGTTAAAAATTGACCAAAAAAATTAAAAAAATAGGCAAAATTTGAAAATTTTGATAATGGATTAATCTAGTGAACTAGGATTGGTCCATAGGAGGGTTAGAGTTGGCCCATATTTGGGCTAGGGCTAAAATTAGCCCATTAAAAAAGTAGAAAAAATTTCATTTTTTTTGTAAGTGGGCTTGCCCATGGGTTGGCCCTGGCCCCCTTGGCCCCCTTGGGCTTTTGGCCCTATGGGCTTTTTATGAGTGTGGGCTTTTTGGCCCTAACCCACATGGGCTTGGGCTAAATGGATGTGGGTTAGCCCATTTGACAGTCCTACCCTTGAATTGTAAGGCGTAGTATGTGTCTACTGCAGTATTGGTTTGATGTCAGTGTTTCCGAATCAAAATTGAAAGAAATCAAGGGAAGCAACTTGCAAATAGATTCATTGTTGCGGCTATTTTTATCTGCTGAATCACTACTTGGCAATATCAGTGACAGAAAATCGTAAAATCAGATTCAGGAAATTTTCAGGCTCTAGTTTGGTTCTCTCCCCTCATCCTTTCAGGACATTTTTCCTTCCATATATTTTAGCATAACGAGTGTAACCAAAGAGTGAACTGTTGGTTCCTCCATTGGAGTATGGCTTACAAAATCACAACTCTTCCAGTTCCAGCATAGCCATGCACACATCTAAGTCGGTTGATGGATTGCCATCAGTTCTACATGACAGCTTGCCGTAACTTCACAACATTTGTGACCAACGGTAAGGAAATATAAACACCAATTTCACCTTCACGTCACAGAGGCGCATCTTTCACCTTTAGAATGTAACCAGCACATAAAGATACGCCAAACTATCTTTTGGCTTTTGTGTTGATCAGAAAGTGAAAAATCGAAAAAGAAAAGAAAGAACTCCACAATATCAATCTCCTTTTACAATATTTTCATCTCGAGCAAAACCCAAAAAGCCACATCAAGTAGAAATAAAGTTACATGCTTTCAACTTGCAAGCTTTGAGAAAAACATCTTCCCCCTCATTAAGCCTTCTGTGCAATTCCATGGTGTTCTATCTTAGAATACAGAATAAGGTATACCTGAACGAGAGCACGATATTAACTCACTCACTTTCCATTTTGCTGCCCTCTGTCAATACATCACTCTGGCTTGCTGCCGCATCAAAGAGATCACTTATATCATTCCTGCCTTCTAGGACAGAACGCATGGGTACCCAAAAAAGAAAAAAAAAAAAAACAAAACACACCAGTGATTACAAAGAAGGGGTTTCCGCATTGTTAAACCTCCGCTAACGCCTCAAGAATCTTTGCGAAACCAAATCATCAGTTCATTCTTGCAGAATTACATAACCATCGTGTTGAATAGCTCCACTCATCCAATTTTAAGGACAAAGTAATAAAGAGCCAAAAGAAAATTCAGTCACTTAACTGATTCACTTGAAAAAAAAATAAAAATTATTTGAAAAAAAATAAAAATTACATGACCATCTCTTACAGTTACAATTATAACATCAGAAGTAAACCAATTAGGAGAAATCACGCACAATTTCTAACGGAATTTATTATTTATGCGATAATAAAGTGACAGTAAAAGCTCAGAAATCATAGCATCGACCGTTGCGCTCCCAATCGCCGTACTTGGTAGGCTCGGGCCCTTTGGGCCCACCAACCTCACCGGTTTCTTTGTTCACATAGTCGCCGTCTTCATCATCATTTTCTTCTTGTTCTTGGCTTCGCTTGCTTTCGTCTTGGAGAAACTCTCGCGGTGCATGTTCTTGTTCGCTAACGGCGTTTTCGCGGTGCTGCTGAGTCGAGTACGAGCAGAGGAGCCGCGCCACTGAGTTGGAAACACAGCGAGTGAGCGGTTCGGATCTGGTGAGGTGAGGTGCAGAGTTGGGGAGGGTGAAGAGCAAGCGAGGGAGAGAGGTGGCCATTGTTCTGTTCGTTAGTGATGATGTTAACAGGCGGATGGCGAGAAACAAGGAAGCTGAGACTCCGACAGACCGGAACGAAAGAAACCGTGGAAAGTGAAGAGGGGGACGAGGAAGGAACAGAGAGCTGTAGTTAGTGCCAGCGTGTCGTATCCAGCTATGACAATCCCAGGAGCATTTGTCCACTGCCATGTGAATCGGTTTGGCTTATTATTGATTATAAATCTATAAGTTTAAAATTTTGATGCCGGAAATAAAAATTTACAATAATAATATATCAAAATTAAATTTTAAACATATTTTCTATTTTGAAAAATAAGGTTAAGATCCAATTGCACTAATATAATTTTAAGTATAACTATATTATTTAATAACTTTATAAATTGTTTAATAACTTTATAAATTATTTTCTTTATCTATTTAATTGTTAAATTATAATTACTTATTATAAAGATTATTTATGTCAAATTTTATAAAAATTAAATATGAATAAGAATGTTGTAACAATCCTAATTTTTTTTATACTAAATTATCTCAGTGATCCTGAGTAATTAAGTACTTAATAAAAAATTAGACAATAAGGATCAAAGGATAAAAAGGGTAATTAAGAAGAGCAAAAAAATTAAGAGAATGTTAATTAAAATTAGCAAATTTCTAATTAAGCATATTGAACCCTTAAAAGCCTAATTAAGGACTAATCACCAAAAATTTATTTAATCCAGATTAATTAAGATTAATTAAGCATAATTAAAATTTTAATTTCACTAATAATGAAACTTGAGTTAATTACTAATCCTTGATTTATTAAATCACTTAAATAGCAAGAATACTTAATCTCAAAATTAAAATTCAAATTAAGTCAATTAGATAATAAAATAATAATGACATCACTAAAGTGAAAAAGCAAAAGACAAATATGTTTTATGTAAGAACCTAGTATAAGTTTTGTGTAAAGTGGTTTCTTAAACATCCAATTTATCCCCTTTAATCGCAATTAAGCAATATATCCCCCACCTAAGACCATATAGAGGTTGTGGCCCCTCCCCTCATTAACACACCCTCATTTTTCAGTTTTACACCTTCACACACTCTCTTTAAACTCTTTCGAGCCCCAACTTCTCTCTTCATCTTCTTTTTCCTCTTCTTCTTTAACCTTTCTCCAAGAACCACCACCTCCATAGCCAAGCTCACTCAACCTTATGAGAGCTACAACTTTTAGCTCTGACAAACATATGCAAACACACCATCATCCAAACCAAAGGAAACAAAAGTCTCACCTCCCAAGAGCTCAAAATCGAGAGCTTGTTAAGGTACAAGGAGAGGATTTTCCACTTCAAGCCTCAACCTTTTCCTTGATTAGATCATTATGTTGTGGTAGGATCCTAGTTACTTTCATTTCCTCTTAAGACAAGCCATGAGAGCCCAAGCTTGTTCATAACTTGAAGCCTCAAGCTTTGTCTCCAAGCTTCTAGTTTCTTGAGAAAAATGATGAGATTCATGTTTCTACTACCTTTGTTTTTTCTGTTTTTTATAATATCATCATCTTCTTGAAAAGATTATGTAAAGTCTTGATTTCTACTTACTCTCATGTCAAGAACTCCTAGCCCTAGTCATGGTTATGGTGCTTTTGGCATCTTCCTTGCCTTTGCCTCTTAAAAAAAAATCTAAAGTTTGCACCTTTCTTAAATATTTGAGTGATTCTTTAGTTTATTCTTCACTTTTATGATCATGTTTACAAAAAGTTGCCTTCTTGAGTGTAATTGATGGATGTTGAAAAATGACCATGAGAAAGTGGTCTTTAAAACTCAAATATGGAAAAAGTCTTAAAACTTTATTATTTATTTCATTGGATCAACCCTGTTTAAGCCTCAGACCATGTTCGTAAGTCTTAAAGTCTTAGACAAGTGGAAACACGAGGTAAAATAAAATAAAAATTGAAACTTGGTGTCTATATGGTTTCGGCCATGATGAGAAAGTAGTTAAGGAAAGTGAGATTGATGCTTTTAGATGTAGATCCATGGTTTATAAGAAATATCAACATACTTTATAATAAAAATAAAATTTTACCCAATCTTAAAGTAACAATTTGGCCATTAAAGAAGAAAATAGAATATAATGTTTTTAACTAAGACAAGATAAAACTTGATAAATTTTAAGTGACTAAATGAATGTTGTTCCAAGTGTTATGACTTAGCCATGAATTGTCATAATCAAAGAGAGCAAGGGAATCCTTGTAAGGCTTCTTATGGGTGAATGATTAGGAGCATTGGCTTTGTCATAAATTTTGGACACAAGCATGACTCCTAAATAAGAATCATAAGATAAAATTCTCATTAGTGATCCTAAAGGCAAGTCACAATATTGAAAAATAACAAGAAGAAGGTATATAAAGAGTTAAAAGACTATCTGGTAGTGAATGTCATAGTTCACTCCAAATTACAATTTTAAAACTTAATTACACTACTTGTAGGATAGTGCAGCCAAGGTCGTCTCTCACAAGGATATTGATGACTATTTGATTAGCAACAAGGGTGGTTTTGTTTGCATGTAAGAAAGTAATTAGCAAAGGAAACTAACAAATAAAATGGACACTAACTCAAGGATTTCCTAAGGCCAAAGGCATATCTCTCACAAACGCACATATGATCAAATACATGGAGTATGACTAACTTGAGTTGTTAGTGCAACCGTAACTAACGACCCAACAATTCACTTAACGACCGCCAAGCATTCAATTAACACACAATTACTAGATAGTTGAGGCCTCAACCTCTAATTAATTCATGTTAACCTTTAGCCCCAATTGCATTAGCCTAAGTCTCAATTAAGACCCAATTCTCAATTCTTTAGTTAATTAAATATACGTCAATCAACCAATCGATATATATCTAATTAACATCTTAGTCATGCATCCTCATATCAATACCATTCAATAAGAACACATAATCAAAATTATCCCAATCATAAACCCCAATCTTAATGCCATTCAATCAAGTTTTATAATTAGGAACCCTCAACTAGCCAAGTTCATATTAATCAACCAATTAATAATCACCCAACTAATTATCTAATTACATACCCACACATCAATACTATTTAGTGCAAGCATATAAAAGGGTAAAAGGCAAAGAATTGAGAAAATAGATCATGCATTGAAATTAAAGAGTAAGGTTTCAAGATACAACCCTTAAAGCCCATCAGAGAATCCCTAAGCTAGCCTCTAACTCTACTCCTCCATGGAAATTTACAACCAAAATAGAAAATGAAGAGTAGTGGTGGAAAGATGAGAGGGTGAAAAGAAGATAGGAGAAGAGGAGGAGAGAAGAGAGAAAACTAACCTACTTTAACCTAAAGAGAGAAGCTAAATTCCTAAAAAGTGAGACCTGTTGCTTAATTTGGTGAAGTCCTAGGTATTGGTAAATGAAGTCCTATGCATTATCTTTCCAAAAGTGGGCCCAAGTGGCCTAAAACCTAAAATTATGTCTATTCTGTTGTTTTGAACTTTTCTGGTTGCGCTATAGAACAACAATTAGTAAATCAAGAGGTGTTTCAGCTACTACTTGTGCTATAGCACAGTCCCTTGCAATATAGCGCAAGCTCTTGACAGTAATTATGCATAATTTGACGTTTTGGTCACTTCCGAGCCCCGTTTGAGCCGTAAAACCTCCTAACTAGCTCTTGATGTCTATATGAAAGTCGTAGATCTTTTCCTTGGCTTCAAAATGTACACCTTATTTGCTACTTTTGGAGTTGGGATGAGCAAGTTATGCTCTGATCTTTGCAGTGTGTTCAAGCTGAAATTTCAGCAACAATGAAATTAGGCTTCCAATCACTTCTAAGCCTCAAATCCCTCCAAGTTAGGTTCCTACAAGTCAAAATATATAAGGATTCAAAACTCTTGGAACTCATTAAAACACAAAATCAAGGAAAAGGCATGCTTATGCAAGAATTGGGAAAAGAGGCAAATTGGCATCAAATTATGAAATTCATGTAATTGGATAGCAAACACGCAACAAAGAGGACTAAAATACTAAATATGAGGAATAAAATTAGTATCTAAATTCAACTCATCAAATTCTACCACACATAACTTTTTGCATGTCCTCATGCAAAATCCTAAGAAACCCAATCAAGGAACTCCACCAACAAGTTTAAGCTAAGGTTACTTCTCATGACAACTATCCCTAAAGTTGACACATACCTAAAAAAAAACACACACACACACACACACACACAATTTCCAAAGAATTTTCAAAAGATGCATGCCAATAGACAAATAGCACACAAAAGCACCAAAACTCCAACACGCAAGACACAAGTGCACAAAAGGGGCAAGCATGTTAGAATTTGCTTCAAAGAGCACGGACCAAGCATGAAAGACATCACAAGGCAAGTGTTTAATAATCGAGTCTCTCAAAGTATTTAAGCTTAGGATTTGACACTCAAATCATCTCAAATGGAAATGCACTGCCATAAGCTTGCTAGTCATCTAGTCCTCTACTAGTCAAATGCATACACACACAAATCAAGAGGGCTTATTCAAGGTTGTAGTGGGGCATAGGTAAAGAGGTAGGGGATTCATAAGGATATGCAAAGTTGAAACCCAAGGCCTAAGAGAGCATAGGCATATGCACAAGACCATAAAATGCAAGAAATGCATTCTAATACAAACCATGCTCTCATAAGCCAACTTTGCTACCCCCCACACTTAGACCATTGCATGGCCTCATGCAACACTCCCACACTTATGCTCAAGCACATATTAACACAAACCAATGCTCTCATAAGCCATTAAGGTTAGGCAAAATCATTGTTTTCCACTTAGGCTTGAAATGTGCTAAAACAAGAAGGGGTCATATAGGCTCAAAGTGGCTCATCAAAGGGTAAAATGCTAGGTTGGCCTTTTAGTCAAGGAGCTTAAAACAAGGAAAATGCCTCTATCATGGTCATGCATGCATTACGATAACAAAGCTTCAACCAAGAATTAAGCAAGTTCTAGAGCACATAACTAAAGAGGGAAAGCACACAAGAAGGACAAGAATGGCATGCAATGTATCCATTCAATAACAAGGCCCAAAAGCTCACAAAGGACATTGTCTACACACTTAATCCAAGCAAAATGAAAGTGAAGCTATTGAGCATGCAAACATGTGAAATATGGTACACGGTTAGGCATGTTGGAACCATATAAAAAGAGCTCAATGCCAAAGCAAGCAACCTCAAAATGCACCAATGGAATTAATCACACAAGATGCATAAGACAAACAATAAATAACAATAATAACCTAAAGACCATTAGCATATGAAAATTAAGCTAAGACATGCTTTATTGAAAATATAAAAGTGCAAAGACAAAAGTTAAAAAGAAAAAGGTGGGGAGAACTCCTCAAGGTGGCTTATGCTTGAATTGATCCAGGAATCCCATCAAGGCTTGCATCTACAGCCTCCTCTAGGATCCTATAAAATATAAACCATGTCCTGGGCCTTGAAACTATTTTTCTCTTTAGACCGTAGTGTTGATGGTTGCAGTGCATCCCATAGAGCCTTGATGCTCCACCTGGACCTCACATCTGAAATAGCTTCATTGAAATTCCCTAGATCTAGCATTCACCCAATCTCTAACTCTCCAAGAAAAGTGTATTAATCATCATGGTTCACCTGTTTCCTTTCCCTATGTGATCACTTGATAGGAGGATTCTCAATAGGTTGCTCTGGAGGTGGTGGTAAGGGATCCTCCATAACTTCCTATCGTGCTCTTTAAGAATCCTGTTAACTGGTTGATGCACCACTTTCTCTTGCACAATGGGAATTGGCACCATGACATGTTGACAGCTAGAACTTGATCCTTCATCAATGGAGATGTCAAGATTACCCAGGTTATTCTTAAGAAATTTGGTAGTGATTGCCTCAACTATTCTTATTCCATGGGTAGGACAGTAGAATCGGTAGCCTTTGGCATTGATGGGATAGCCAATAAAGTAGCACTAGTGGTTTTAGAACTTAATTTTGATGCCATATGGTCATATATTCTAACCTCAATAGGATAACTCCACACATGAAAATAGTTAAGGCTAGGCTTCCACCCCTTAAACAACTCAAAAAGTGTTTTGGGAGTAGATTTGGATAGTACTTTGTTTGGGATAAACATGGCTAGTTTAAGGGTTTCTCCCCAAATGAAATAAGGCAATTTGGTTTGACTTATCACAGACCTTACCATATCCATCAAAATGCGATTCCTTCTCTCAGTCATACAATTCTATTCAAGAGTCCTAGACATGGTAAATTGGGAAACAATTCCACAATCTTCCACATATTTGGCAAAGGGCCCTATCAACTATCTAGTCTCTCCATGCCTGCCATAAAATTGACCACCTCGGTCCGACCTCACAATCTTAATGGTTTTACCGCATTGGTTTTCTACCTTAGTCTTAAAAATTTTAAATTTTTCTAAAGACAAAGATTTATCATTAATTAGGTAGACATAACCAAATTGTGAAAAATAATCAATGAATGTTATAAAATATTTATTTCCACATAGGGTTGGTTTTAAAGGACCACAAATGTTAGTGTGAATAATTTCCAGAAGGTCCCTACTACGGGTAGATCCTTTCCTAACCATTTTGGTCATCTTTTCCCTCATACAGTCCATACATTCCTCAAGATTGGAACAATCAAGTGAAGGTAAGATCTCATCTTTCGCAAGTCTATCTATTCTTTCTTTAGAAATATGACCAAGACGCCTACGCCATAAGAAATAAGAGTTTTCTTTAATTAAATTCCTTTTATTGCCAGCAATATGAATATGTACGAAATTAAAGACATTGGAATCAAGACTCAAACAGTATAAACCATCACATTTCATAGCTTTGCCAACACCTTAAGAATTATAAGATAAATGACAAAATCCTTTTTAAAAATTAAAAGAAAAACCACAATCATCAAGTTTTGAACAAGAAATCAAATTCCGTCTCATGGACAGTACATAGATGGTATTTTTCAAATGTAAAATAAATCCTGAATCCAATTTTAATTCAATTAATGCTATGAACTGGACCTCAACTTTAATTCCATTCCCTACAAACAGATTGATCTTGGCATCACTTGACTTTCGCTTGCTCCTGAACCCCTGCGATGAATTAGCAATACCACCATGAATTCACGGGGACATCTATCAATTTGGATTCAAAGCAAATGAGAGCTAGTGACAGACCTTTAGGCTTTTGAGCTTCTATGAAAAATTCGAAAGCTTGACAATTAGATTTCTTATTGATAACACCCTTTGGTGAGTTATATTTTGGTTAGTTTTTGTTTAATTTAAGTTGCGGTCATTTAATTTAGCTTTGGTTTTGTTTTATTTTAGTATATAGTTTCGGTTAATTGGTATTTTTAGTTTTTTGTTATTTTCTTATCTCATTGGATACTTATTTTGGATTTTATTTGATTTATTTTAGGTGCAAGCGAGCCGGGAAGAAGTTGGAAGAGGCCAATGCATGAATTCAAACTCAGCACCTTTCGCCAACATTTTTTTTTTGTTGCACTACAGCGCACTACCGTTTATCGCAAATGAGCCAAGAATTGGGCATTGTGCTATAGCGCAAGCTCGTCTACAGCAAATTAACAAGTCGAGCTGAGATTTAAAAAGAGGGGGGTCCATGCACTATAAATGGCAGTAACACAGATCACAAAGGGATCCTTAGACACTCTTCACACGTTCCAAGGCAGAAAACTTCTTCAAGAGAGATTGAAGGTGAAGATTCAAGAATTCCAAAGCTCAATTTCAACACAGAGATCCAAATTCTTTCGAATTTCTTGTCTCTAGCCATAATTCTCTATGGCTCTTTATTTTTCTATTTCCTCATCTCTATACTCTTCTTTTGTTTTCTTTTCTTCAGTTATGAACTAAGTTTCTCTTACTAGGGCATTGATGGACCCTTTTGTATGACAAATTTACTTGTGGATTAATGTTAATCTTGTTTATATTTCAATTGCTTAGTGTTTTCATTAGTGCTTAATGCTTTTAAGTGATTGGCCACCATTCAATTGATTCGTTGGTTTACAATAACTAGAGGTAGGGTTTGTAAACAAAGCTTCTTAACATAAACATCGTGAGCTAAGTGAAAACTACTGATAGACAAACATAATTCATGCGGTTAATATAGGAACCCATAAATCTTCAACCTTTACCTAGATTAGTTTATGCTAAGAGATTAGACAATCAGTTTAGGATAAAGAATATTGCTTGACCTTGAGAGAGGTTATGAATAAATTAAGGGGAACTGATCATTAGTCAATTAGTATAGGAACTGATTAATGAAAATTTATAGTAAATGCATTTACAATAGGTGAAAATAATTAGCCCTAGCATTCATCCCATTGCATTAAGTTAATCCTTTTACATCTGTCCTGATTACTATTTTTCGTATTTATTAAAATTTTATTTTTATTTCAATTTCTCTACATCTATAATTTCATTCCTTCCAAATAGTTATTCTCGTAAACTTTCGGTATTTGATCTATCATCGTGGAAACGATACTTTACTTATCACTTTATTACTTATATGATTCGGTATACTTGTCGGAGCTGTATCAAGTTTTTGACGTTGTTGCCAGGGATAGTATTAATATCATTCTTAGTCAACGGGATACTAGATTGAATTTTTAGTTTATTTTGTTTTGTTTTATTTTTTTATTCTGTACTTCACCCACTTTCTGTGTTCTGTTGTGCAATGTATGTGAAGCAGCCAATCTATTGAAGACTTGCTCTTTGATCCAGAGATCGAGCATTCCTTGCATCAACTTAAGAAAGCACGGAGAGCAGTTGAAGAAGTCCCTTAAGTCACCATGGCTAATGAAACCGAGCATGATGGCAGAGCCATTGAGGACTACTTGGCACTCACTCTTGAAGGGTGCTTATCAAGTATTATGAGACTGCTTGTCCAAGCAAACAACTTTGACTTGAAGACGTCACTCATTCAGTTCGTGCAACAAAACTACCAATTTATTGGACTATCTAGTAAGGATCCAAACGAACACCTCAGTAACTTCATGTAAATCTGTGACACCATAAAAATTAATGGTGTAATAGATGATGCTATTTGATTGAGGCTGTTCCATTTTTCATTGAAAGACAAAGTCAAAGCTTGGTTGAAGTCTCTACTACACGGAACACTCAATACTTGGGATATGGTGGCTAGAAACTTCTTGGAGAAATATTTTCCACCTACCAAGTCTGCCAAGATGAGGAATGACATCCCTTCCTTCACCCAAGTGGATGGAGATTCCTTCTATGAGTTCTGGGAGAGGTATAAGGAGTAATTGGCCAAATGTCCACATCATGACATCCCACTTTGGATGCAAATCCAGACATTCTACAATGGTCTCCTCATGTCCACTGAAATCATGGTTGATGTAACAACTAGTGGCTTTCTAAATAATTAGACACTAGAGCAGTCTTAGGAGCTATTTGAAACAATGGCTGGAAATAATTATTAGAGGCCTAGTGAGAGAACTTAGAAGAGGGGAGTCTTGGAAGTTGACATTACCACTGCCCTTTTAGCCCAGATATAAGCCCTTTTTGTCCAGAATGCACACATTCAGAAGCAATTGGATATGCTCAATACGACTTCCCTAGCACCGATCTTGCAGTATGACTTCTGCCAAGGGAATCATCCTAATGGAGAATGTGTCGCAGATCCAAATTTTGATGAACAAGTCAATTACATGAATGGTCAGAGGCATAATTTCCATTCCAATAGTTATATTCCTGGATATAGAGACCAAGGTCATTCCGATCAGTACCGTGGGAATCAGGGTGTTCCTAGGCATTCATACAACCCACTTGTTCAAGAGAAGAAGTCTAACTTGGAGGAAATGTTCAAACAATTCATGCAAACTCATTCGAATTTTGTGTATAGAACTGAAGCATAGTTCAAGCACCAGGAGGCTTCCATTAAAAAGCTGGAGACTCTGTTGGGGCAGATATCCCAGCAACTAGCTAAGAGAGCATAGAGTACTTTGCCTGGCAATATGGTGAAAAATCCAAGAGAGCAAGTTAAGGCAATTACCCTGTGAAGTGGCAAAGAACTAGAAAAACCTAAGATGCCGGGAGTGGAAGAAGAGCCACCAGCTGAGACTGAAGTGCAAAATACCAAAGGGAAGAAATATGAGATCCATATGAAACATAGCAAGGGTGTAGGAGAAGAAGAAAAGACTCCAGAGTATATGGCACCACCTACTTATGACTTTCCCATTCCCTATCCACAGAGGGTGAAGCAACTGAAAAAGGAGCACAAGATAAACAATTTGCAAAATTTCTAGAAGTATTCAAGAAGCTGCAAATCAATATATCCTTCGTGGAGGCATTGACTCAAATGCCTAGTTATGCTAAGTTTATGCCCAGAAGAGAAAAATCAGAGACATAAGACTGTCCTACTTATTGAAGAGTGTAGTGCCATCTTACAAAATAAGTTGCCTCCCAAGCTTAAGGATCTAGGGAGTTTTACTTTTTCATGTATTATTGGTGATGTTTATTTTAACAAAGCTCTTTGTGATCTTGGTGCCAGTATTAATTTAATGCCTTTGTCTATTTTCAGGAAGCTTAGAGTTGGAGAAGTCAAGCCTACCATAATGTCTTTTCAGTTAGTTGGCAAATCAATCAAGCATCTAAGAGGTATTATTGAAGATGTGCTGGTAAAGGTGGATAAGCTCATTTTTCCAATGGATTTTGTGGTTCTTGACATGGAAGAAGACTGGAAGTCCCTTTTATTCTTAGGAGGCCTTTCCTCACCACAGGGGGAGCTCTAATAGATGTTCAGGAAGGAAAGCTAGAGTTGCGGGTACAAGATGAGAAGGTCAATTTCAATGTTTTTGATGCAACTAAGTTCCCCTTGGAAGCTGATTCTTGCCTTAGAGTTGATGATTGAAGATATGGTAACTTCTTCATTTGGAGCTATTTCCACCACTATACCCTTAGAAGCATACCTGGCAAACTCTAAGATAGCAAAAGAATTAGAGGACAACAACTTGCAGCTTTGCCATGAGCTTTTGGAAGCTCAGCCTATAGTTTCCCAACCTTGTTCTGACATTCTGCTACGAGATAGGAAGCTACAAATAGTGAGTGAGGAGCCACCAAAGTTAGAGGTCAAGCAACTTCCTATCCATCTGAGATATGCATTCCTTGGTGAAGATGACACATATCCTGTTATTATTAGTGCCTTACTGATTAATGTAGAAGAAGATAAATTGCTAAGGGTACTCAGCGATCATAGAACAACTATTGGGTGGCATATCTCAAATTTGAGGAGCATCAGCCCCATTTTTTGCATGCATAAAATCTTCATGGAAGATGATTTCAAGCCACTAGTCCAACCACAGAGGAGATTAAACCCAGCCATAAAAGAGTTTGTGAAGAAAGAAGTGGTGAAACTCCTAGATGTAGGGATCATATCTCCTATTTCAGATAGTACATGGGTGAGCCCAATTCAGGTGGTACCTAAGAAAGGAGGGGCTACAGTGGTGAAGAATGAAAACAATGAGCTCATTCTAATACATACGATCATTGGGTGGAGGATGTGTATTGACTACGGAAGCTCAATGGTGCCACCTGCAAGGACCATTTCCCACTACCCTTCATAGACCAAATATTGGAGAGGATAATAGGCCATTCTTACTATTACTTCTTGGATGGCTACTCTAGTTACAACCAAATACACATTGCCCCAGAGGACCAGGAGAAGACCACATTCACTTGCCCATATAGGACATTTGCTTATAGTTGAATGCCATTTGGGTTGTGCAATGCCCCAGCTACGTTCCAAAGATGCATGTTAGCCATTTTCCATCATATGGTGGAGAGGTTTATAGAGGTTTCTATGGATGATTTTTTAGTTTTTGGTTCTTTTTTTTATAATTGTTTGTATCATTTATCTTTGTTTTTGAAATGATGTCAAGAAAGTAACCTTGTTTTGAACTAGGAAAAGTGTCATTTCCTGGTGCAAGAAGGCATAGTTCTTGGATATCGGATCTTAGCTAAAGGAATTGAAGTGGATAGAGCCAAAATTGAAGTCATTGAGAAGCTACCTCCACTAACCAATATAAAGGAAGTTAGAAGTTTCTTAGGCCATGCCGGATTCTATAGGAGATTTATTAGGGATATCTCTAAAATTGCTAAGCCTTTGAGTAATCTGCTAGTTAGAGATGTTCTTTTTAATTTTAATAATAAACGCTTGCATGCCTTTGAACTTTTAAAAAGCAAATTAGTTTCATCTCCCATTTTTGTTGCACCTAATTAGGATGCCATTTGAGCTCATATGTGATGCTAGTGATTATGCCATAGGTGCTGCTTTATAACAGAGAAAAGTTAAGTTGTTTCCTGTCATTTATTATGCTAGTAGAACTTTGAATGATACACAACTTAATTATGCTATCACTGAAAAAGAACTTTTGGCGGTTGTATTTACTTTTGATAAGTTCCGTTCTTATTTGATAGGTGCTCAGGTATTGTCTACACAGATCATGCAGCCCTCAAGTTCTTGTTGGACAAGAAGGATGCCAAGCCTAGGCTTCTTAGATGGATTCTACTGCTTCAAGAATTTTATTTGGAGATTAGAGAATAAACAAGGAGCAGAGAATTTGGTAGCTGACCACCTTTCCAGATTGACCCGTCCTTTTCTGCATGAGGAGGAAGAGATCAAAGAGACATTTCCTAATGAGTAGCTATGGGTAGCACAAGCAACACCATGGTTTGTAGACTATGCCAATTATCTAGTTAAGAGAATTCTACCTAAAGGTGTAACACCCTCTATTATATAAGTCATGCTCGAGTCATGGAGTTATATTGAGAGGTGTCACTATACTAAGAAAATCTTTAAAATATGGAAAATATAATACATTTCCCTTTAACTGCTCACTTTATTACTGACTAATAGTCTCTGATACATAGAGAATAAAATAATTACACTTTAAAAGAAATTGTGACTGACATAGTACACAGCGTTTACATCCGACCAGTCGTTAGCTAGCTTCAAGAGTCTCTTGGTCTAGCTTACGCCCCATTCTTGCTCAATGAAAGGCCTTGTACTCCGCCTCACACTTGATTTCCAACTTGAGTGCTGGAATGTTTACGGAAAAGAAAAACATACAAGCAAGCAGTGAGAACCAAAGGTTCTCAGTAGGTAAACTCAAACCAAACTTACAGTGTCATCATAAACATTCCAGCCGCTTTGGTTTATTATAAAAATATGAGCACATATAAACAAATAGTGGTCCAATTTTAAGTTGAAAACACCTTACTCGAAGCGGGATATATTTTAACAGCCACTTGCCATTTCATATGACAGACATAGAAACATGAACAGGGTAATATACTACAATAAGAATCATAATAATATCATGACATAATGAGATAATTAGAAATGTACATGTAGATGCTTGTACTTGATTGTAGGCAAGTGCACTTAATTTAATTTATCTCTTTCTTTAACTTGCAACTTGATCTTGCTCTTTTCTATACTTGGTCCCCCGGAGGTGAATGGCCTCTCTCACCCTTGGGTAATATCCTGCTTTTCAGGTCCGAGCTCGTACCTATACATGAGTGACGGGTTTACTTTCCCCGACCCTCACACCGGTCTATTCCCCTTAAATCTGGTCGAGGGCTGGCCCAAGTCTTTGACAAGATGCCTGGCCCACGCTAGCTGGGTCTATGCCATGCCTCACGTGGTAGCTTGGTACGTCTTTCTTGCAAGTTCTTATTATCTTTTCCTTTTTATATCTTGTCATGCATGTAGATGCTTGGTGCATTCATGAGTATCTCTCATACCTTATATATCATATCGTGTTCTAAATATATACTTGCATGCATGATGTACATGAATATGTCATGTAAATGTAAATATATCCAAAGCATAATCATCCATAGCGTAAGTTCTCATAAATTCCTGTCGAAAATTCGGCAGCATAACGGATCGAGTCCGCTTCCCCATGAATAGTGCCAGACAACCAGTACAATCTTTCAAACTTGCAATTCAATATGGATCAGCAATTATATAGATATTCATAGCAGCATTCATCAAGTCCAATCCAAGCATCTATGGAGTTTTCAGTTTACTCCCTCCTATTCTACCCGATTTTGTTATAATCCACTATTTGCTCAATTCAACTCATCTAAGTCTAAATTTTGGATACATAGCCTTATGTGTCTAGTTTCCAACCCTTTTGGTC
This sequence comes from Pterocarpus santalinus, assembly GCA_031439595.1. NCBI lineage: Eukaryota > Viridiplantae > Streptophyta > Magnoliopsida > Fabales > Fabaceae > Pterocarpus > Pterocarpus santalinus. The sequence continues at coordinate 39,227,015 of CM062527.1, forward strand.
CCAACTCATTTTGATTTGTATAACTCAAGATATAAGTATTTTTCCTCAAGCTATCCAGTCTTTAGCCAGAATGGTGTTCTTATAAGTGAAAATTCACTAAAAATAAAAATCTAGGTGAAATCATTTGAAATTTATATCAAATGAACGCTAACAGAACAAGCTTTTGAATGAATTAAGTTTTATGTCATTTGCATGAGTATATTTTGAGTTATGAGTCTCGAAAATTGACCCTATTGGACTACCCTGCTTCAGCCTAGTTTGAACTTAAGTCAACTTCATTAGTGTGCTGGGAACAAATGGCAACGAATCTGGTTCTGAAATTTTTATGAGATGTTCCCTTACATATTAGCTTTCAAAAAACGTTGGGTTCACTCAATTTGGAGTTGTGTAGGGTGAGTTATACCCTTCTCAACTCATACTGCCCGGATAAGAATCTAGATTTCTAGGTTAAAATTCAAAAATTGATAACTAATTCTATACTAATCCAATGGCCTTATATTTTGTATGTATGGAAAGTCCTGAATGTATAGTTTCATATAAAAATATATTCATCAACTTCAAACTGCTGTAGGCAGAGCTGTACACTCTGCCGTACGGACCATCATGGGAAAAACCCTAACAGCTTCTTGAATTCTTCTTGAATTCATGTTTTCCTTAAATCAATCCACCCAATCTTCAATTCAAACTCATATATACAAATTAAACCAATCTTATTTCATCATCATCACTCAAGATAACATCAGAATCATACAAGAAAGAGGGAACAAGGTGGAGTCCTAATCAGCCCAATTCAAAGAAAACAAGAAAAGAAGTTAGAATTCCTACCTTGGTGGTGTGAAATCTTGGTGGAACTTGATCTTGGAGTGATGTACATGGTTGGAGCTTGAGTTTAGGGATGAGAGGAAGTGAAAGAAGATGAAGGAAAGTGGGAAAGTGAGGCTGGTTGTGGGGAGGCCGAAATTTAAAGGGAGAAGGAAGAGAAAAATGAAAACTTTTGAAGCAAGTTTCATTTGATTGGTGGATGTCACTCCCTTCTCCAATTTAGCTTGGCTTCCCATCATCAAGGGCTGATCAAGGCGCCACTTGAGGGGGTTGCTTGGCTAAATCTTAGCCATTGATCCGAGGGTTTTCATAGTATAATTTCTATTGGTTCGGTTCCGACAATTCAAAGTACCGAAATCTTACCGATTTCTTTTAAATCGGTAAATCGGTTTTGGAAAATCCTATGAAGTTTCCTATGCTTCTAATCTAATTCCATCAAGTCTAATCCTTCTAAATCACACTTAATTGGCTTTAAGTGAATGCTTAATCAAATTCTAATTAATCTCAAGTAGTTGATAAAACCAAATAGCTTGCTAAACAAAAACGATAAAATATTTTCGGACGTTATACTAAATAATTTCTCATAGTATTTTACATAACAATCTAAATTTTCTTTAGCTCTAATATTTATAATTCATCCTTACTTATCCTTATTTTTTTGATAAATTGATTAGCAGCGCAAACAATCACACCATTTCTTTGAACTGTTATATTTTTGCTTTTTCATAAATCCTTTAGCATGTCCTATTTGGTTTTCAGAACCAATGGCATTTTTGTAATTTTGAGCAAGTCCAGGGGCACCCTACGTCATTTCACACTAGACTGCCTCCATGGCCCAATCGGCATAGATTTAAACTTCTACGGTTTCACCACGTGATTCTGCTCTACTTAAAATCCCGTTCTGCTAATCCTATAGATGTAGGGACATAAAGGTCATTTCATAAAAAGTTCTAGGGTTGTTGTGGAAATATCCACTTAGGGTTAAAGTACAATTTCTAAAACTTTTGGGCAAGATTGAAATCAACAAAAGTTGATAGGGGCACTTTTGTCATTTCCTAATTTTTAACATATGGCAGTGCCGTATTTTCAACGGCAGTGTTACACTACCTTATAATTCCAAGTGTGAGGATCGTCATGGCATAACACTACCTGAGAAATTCTCACACTGCCTAAGGGGAATAATTCAAAGTTTCCGTTACGTTTCGTTTACTAAAATGGGAATGTTACATTCTACCCACCTTAAAGGAATTTTGTCCTCAAAATTCTAGGATTAAGAAGGGTCAAGGAAAAATTCCTTTTAGCTTATAGAGATATTCCTCTTTTTGAGTTTGCATCTTGTCTTGAGATTACTTGCCGCTAGCTATGAGGTAATGTCTTAATACATATAGAGGATCCATAAGGGTTATGTTGGTGTTCGTGCTTGCCTTGTCCCTATAACGCTCTGAATCATTGTTCAGTTTATTAGAGACTCTTACTCATCTCCCTTGCTCTATATTCCGCTACTCCTGCTTTGTGGTAGCTGCTGAATCTTCTGCCACTTGTACATGAGACCTCGGATATTCAACTCATGAAGATTTGCAATTGCAAAGATTAGCAGTTATCATAGTAATTGACGTCAATATGTAGTAATGATAATGCCTATGTCAAGGAAGTCCGTATATTCTTTTCCAAGATTCCTATTCGCTCAGCTACCCTTAGTTCAATAATAAATTCGCCTCCGATACAGTTCTTTAGAAACATAGGCTTAGGCCTCTTCTCAAAATTATAACTAGGAGCTTTATCTTAAAACTCATTCTTCTTGGTAAAATTTGCCTCGTGCTTAATGCCTGTAGGAAAATTTCAGGTCACTTCCATTATACGGATTAAGTTCTAAGGCTCATAACTCTTTCTATTAGTCTGATATCCTTCTTGATTCCTAGTTATTAAGATACAGGCAATTTAATATGAAAACCAAAGTTAAAAGTCAGATCCTTTTATCTGAGCTGCAAAGTTTCCTTACTATATTGTCTTACAAGATGCCAACATATACTTTATTGGAGCCAACATATACTTTATTTCGCTAATGTTCTGATCCATCATCAAATTCATCGAGTAAATTTCTCATCCTCCATGTGATGTGTCTGACTACTTGTGCGCTATGCTTTCTGGTAACTTGCTAATACTTGTGCCTTGGGTCCCAAATACTAACTGAAGAAGTTCTTGCTATTATGAAAACTATCAACTACAGCAGCGATCAACTTAACACATAGTAGCCATAATGGGTTCGCCGAAGTTTTTTGAGAAACTGACCAGGCCATATCCAAACTCTCGCCTACTTGATCCTCTTCGATCAGTGATGAATCCCCCTTCTATTAGGTTTTAGGTGTAATGCTAGAGCTTCCTCCTAAATATATCTATAGTCCTTGCTTCGAAATCTCTCCTTCTTTTGCGGACTTTATTCCATTTCTCATTATTTGTTAAATCAGATCTCCTGTCACTCTTGTTAAACTTCTCAATGATTGTTGCGATACTTGTTCCCTTCAAAATATGATCAGCTCCACGTAAGGAAAGGATTGTGGGACAGCAGAAGTTCCTGCCACCTTTCTATTTTCTTCAATTGTTTAGCATGGAGATTCCTTGACTGTTGCGTTGATGTCCACCTCTCATTTTTGTGGGCACCAATGTTACCAATCTCATTGGGATTTTGTCCTAATACAATATATAGATGTATGTTAGTTTTAGTGGCTAAATCTCATATTACCCTAACTGCTAAGCCTTTTGGCTATTCTTCATAATATCTTGCCCCTAGGATGTAATCCATTTGCTGTGAGAGATAGGAATGATGGTCTTGCGTCCCTATTGAAGTTACAATATGAGGACTTCTCAGAAAGTTACCCATCATAATATTACTCTCGTTCGAGCACGCTTAACTACGGAACTCTAATGGAACCTAGTGCGTTGGTGATGATCGCATTTAATTTGGTCCAAGGTATGGAGACTCTTCTGACTGCCTCTAATTCTGACATCGTAACCTTGCTCCTCATGGGGCACGCTCCCAAATCCTTTTTGATCTTATATTGGTGCATCATCTGGCCTTGCTTAGAGTGCATTGGGTCTATTGCACTCATAATCAGTGTTAAGACAACCCTGCTTGGTATTTCATACACAATCTTGTTTGAATCGTAATCCATACTAGGTAGCTTTTCTCTTTTAATGGGCCAGTCAGAAATCCAAACTTCCTCTTTTCCTGCCTCGTTCCTACTATGTTCTATTGTTACTGTAGAAACTTGTCTGTTTTCATTTGTCAGAACCTACCTTGCCATTGTTCCCTCGGTCTATCGGGATTAGTTGCATACTTTAAATCTTCATTACTCTCGCCTGAATCGAATACATTCCTTATCAATTACTCCATCCATAACACATATAATGGTACCTAAAGGCGATTGTTCGACTTTGCCTTTCTTTTCTAAATAGCCTCATTCCTCTACTAATAACATGTTCAAGATGATTCCATCATCCAGTTCCTATGGTGGCTGAGGTTGATAGAATTTGAATATGACTAAATTTTCTAACATTCCCTTTATTCCTGAAAGGTAGGAAAATTACACTTGATTCGTACGCCATCTCTAGTCTGAAAGTGTTTATACTTTAGGTTAGTAGGAGATATATTGTCTCTCTCTCTCTCTTGTTACACTTATAATTTCATCTGCTTTTCATATTGTATATAGTCGTATCTCCATCTTGACTCAATGTATAGTTAGATGGGTCTCTTTACTGTTTGCTCAACCATTTCCCTTTTCGAAGCCAAGATTCCACTTAGTACTCTTCCAATTTGCAATCGCTGCAAAGTTAGTTCCCTGTACCCTTGAGGAAGAAGCTACTCTATTCTCTGGACGGGGACTTAAAAAAGTTTCCTGTGCACCTAACCGAAGCTTCTACCCTTAGCTTCTTTCACTGATCCTCTGCTTCATTCGTCCACCGTACAAGTTTCTTAATGAAGGATCAAGTCTTTATAATGTGGTATTATCACAATCCAAAATAAAAACCATTAACTGAATTTGTTGGCGAGGCACCTTCAGGGTAATCTCATTTATGAAGAAAATAAGGGCACTATCAATACCACATAGGATAACCTCATCAGTGGGTAATCACTTTACTCCTATCGAGTATTAAAGTTACAAGACCAGGTAGAAGAATCCCCTAGATTCAAGCTAGAGAAGATAGTCTGGATTAGGTAATCGCAATGAAGCTGGAAACAAGCCCCATCAAGGTGAAGAAGATTTTTACTCAGCTCGTCTCCAACTAAGATCCTGCCCTTGATGATGGAAAATCTTCGGCTACCCAACAACACTTTACAAACAATCTTTTTTTCGGTATAACTAGGTTTACTATGTCTAGAGCAAACCATTCGACACGACTCCCTTGATTGAATCCCCAATTCTCTACACTCCTTGACTTGCTCAATTGTCTACCCCCTTATGCCATCGCTACTTTCTAGGAGTTTTATCTCTAAAAATTATGTATAAAAGGTCCCTAATAAGCCTGCTGGGTGTTTCAAGCTTCTGTTTACACAAAACTTTATATTGAGGTGATCAAGCTCAACATTCAATCAAGTGCAAAAGGTAGCCCACAACACTCACAACAAGGCCACCATGCATAATGTTTCTATGCCCTCTTCATGCGAGGGCCTAAAGCATGGTGCATCTAGATTCTCAGAGTATGCATTAGAAGCATAATCAGTCCATCCACGGGCCTATACAGAATGAACTGCTTTGATACCAAAAATGTAACACCCTCTATTATATAAGCCATGCTTGAGTCATGGAGTTATATTAAGAGGTGTCACTATACTAAGAAAATCTTTAAAATATAGAAAATATAATACATGGCCCTTTAACTGCTCACTTTATTACTGACTAATAGTCTCTGATACATAGAGAATAAAATAATTACACTTTAAAAGAAATTGTGACTGATATAGTACACAGCGTTTACATCCGACCAGTCGTTAGCTAGCTTCAAGAGTCTCTTGGTCTAGCTTACGCCCGATTCTTGCCCAATGAAAGGCCCCGTACTCCGCCTCACACTTGATTTCCAACTTGGGTGCTGGAATGTTTACGGAAAAGAAAAACATACAAGCAGGTAGTGAGAACCTAAGGTTCTCAGTAGGTAAACTCAAACCAACCTTACAGTGTCATCATAAACATTCCAGCCGCTTCAGTTTATTATAAAAATATGAGCACATATAAACAAATATTGGTCCAATTTTAAGTTGAAAACACCTTACTCGAAGCGGGATATATTTTAACAGTTACTTGCCATTTCATATGACAGACATAGAAACATGAACGGGGTAATATACTTCAATAAGAATCATAATAATATCATGACATAATGAGATAATTAGAAATGCACATGTAGATGCTTGTACTTGATTATAGGCAAGTGCACTAAATTTAATTTATCTCTTTCTTTAACTTGCAACTTGATCTTACTCTTTTCTGTACTTGGTCCCCCGAAGGTGAATGGCCTCTCTCACCCCTGGGTAATATCCTGCTTTTCAGGTCCGAGCTCGTACCTATACATGAGTGACGGGTTTACTTTTCCCGACCCTCACACCAGTCTATTCCCCTTAAATCTGGTCGAGGGCTGGCCTAAGTCTTAAGTAGTACCGCTCTGGCCCACGCTAGCTGGGTCTATGCCATGCCTCACATGGTAGCTTAGCACGTCTTTCTTGTAAGTTCTTATTATCTTTTCCTTTTCATATCTTGTCATGCATGCGGATGCTTGGTGCATTCATGAGTATCTCTCATACCTTATATATCATATCATGTCCTAAATATATACTTGCATGCATGATGTACATGAATATGTCATGTAAATGTAAATATATCCAAAGCATAATCATTCATAGCGTAAGTTCTCATAAATTCCTGTCAAAAATTCAGCAGCATAACGGATCGAGTCCGCTTCCCCATGAATAGTGCCAAACAACTAGTACAATCTTTCAAACTTGCAATTCAATATGGATCAGCAATTATATAGATATTCATAGCAGCATTCATTAAGTCCAATCCAAGCATCTATGGAGTTTTCAGTTTACTCCCTCCTATTCTGCCCGATTTTGTTATAATCCACTCTTTACTCAATTCAACTCATCTAAGTCTAAAGTTTGGATATATCATAGCCTTATGTGTCCAGTTTCCAACCCTTTTAGTCCCATCTTATTTTGATTTGTAGAACTCAAGATATAAGTATTTTTCCTCAGGTTGTCCTGTTCTTAGCCAGAATAGTGCTCTTATAAGTGAAAATTCAATAAAAATAGAAATCTAGGTGAAATCATTTGAAATTTATATCAAATGAAAGCTAACAGAACAAGCTTTTAAATGAATTAAGTTTTATGTCATTTACATGAGTATATTTTGAGTTATGAGTCTTGAAAATTGACCCTACTGGACTACCCTGCTTCAGCCTAGTTTGAACTTAAGTCAACTTCATTGGTGTGTTGGGAACAAATGGCAACGAATCTGATTCTAAATTTTTTATGAGATGTTCCCTTACATGTTAGCTTTCAAAAAAACTTGGGTTCACTCAATTTGGAGTTGTGTAGGGTGAGTTATACCCTTCTCAACTCATACTGCCCGGATAAGAATCCAGATTTCTAGGTTAAACTTCAAAAATTGATAACTAATCCAATGGCCTTATATTTTATATGTATGGAAATCCCTGAATGTTTAGTTTGATATAAAAATATATTCATCAACTTCAAACGGCTGTCGGCAGAGCCGTACACTCCGTCGTACGGACCGTCGAGGGGAAAACCCTAATAACTTCTTCAATTCTTCTTGAATTCATGTTTTCCTTAAATCAATCTACCCAATCTTCAATTCAAAATCACATATACAACTTAAACCAATCTTAATTCATCATCATCACTCAAGATAACATCAGAATCATACAAGAAGGAGGGAACAAGGTGGAGTCCCAATCAGCCCAACTCAAAGAAAACAAGAAAAGAAGTTAGAATTCCTATCTTGTGGTGTGAAATCTTGGTGGATCTTGATCTTGGAGTGATGTACATGGTTGGAGCTTGAGTTTGGGGATGGGAGGAAGTGAAAGAAGATGAAGGAAAGTGAGAAAGTGAGGCTGGTTATGGGGAGGCCGAAATTTAAAGGGAGAAGGAAGAGAAAAATGAAAACTTTTGAAGCAAGTTTCATTTGATTGGTGGATGTCACTCCCTTCTCCAATTTAGCTTGGCTTCCCATCATCAAGGGCTGATCAAGGCGCCACTTGAGGGGGTTGCTTGGCTAAATCTTAGCCATTGATCCTAGGGTTTTCATAGTATAATTTCTATTGGTTCGGTTCCGATAGTTCAAAGTACCGAAATCTTACCGATTTCTTTTAAATCGGTAAATCAGTTTTGGAAAATCCTATGCCTATGCTTCTAATCTAATTCCATCAAGTCTAATCCTTCTAAATCACACTTAATTGGCTTTAAGTGAATGCTTAATCAAATTCTAATTAATCTCAAGTAGTTGATAAAACCAAATAGCTTGCTAAACAAAAACGATAGAATATTTTCGGACGTTATACTAAATAATTTCTCATAGTATTTTACATAACAATCTAAATTTTCTTTAGCTCTAATATTTATAATTCATCCTTACTTATCCTTATTTTTTTGATAAATTGATTAGCAGTGCAAATCAATCACACCATTTCTTTGAACTGTTATATTTTTGCTTTTTCATAAATCCTTTAGCATGTCCTATTTGGTTTTCAGAACCAATGGCATTTTTGTAATTTTGAGCAAGTCCAAGGGCACCCTACGTCATTTCACACTAGACTGCCTCCATGGCCCAATCGGCATAGATTTAAACTTCTACGGTTTCATCACGTGATTCTGCTCTGCTTAAAATCCCGTTCTGCTAATCCTATAGATGTAGGGACATAAAGGTCATTTCATAAAAAGTTCTAGGGTTGTTGTGGAAATATCCACTTAGGGTTAAAGTACAATTTCTAAAACTTTTGGGCAAGATTGAAATCAACAAAAGTTGATAGGGGCACTTTTGTCATTTCCTAATTTTTAACATATGGCAGTGCCGTATTTTCAACGGCAGTGTTACACTACCCTATAATTTCAAGTGTGAGGATCGTCATGGCATAACACTACCTGAGAAATTCTCACACTGCCTAAGGGGAATAATTCAAAGTTTCCATTATGTTCTGTTTACTAAAGTGGGGATGTTACAGAAGGCAGGCCTCTTACACTCTCAGAAGAAGAAATTATTTTCTGACCTCAAATACTATTTATGGGATGAGCCATTTCTTTATAAACACTGCTCATATCAGATTATCAGAAGATGTGTCTCTCAAGAAGAAGTGGCTAGCATTCTTTACCATTATCACATATCACCAGTTAAGGGTCACTTCAGAGCCACTCGAACAGCTACTAAGGTCCTACAATATGGGTTTTACTAGCCTACCATTTTCAAATATGCCAATGACTATGTGAGAAGGTGCAATAAGTGCCAAAGGATTGGGAATGTTTCTAGGAAGCATGAGATGCCACTGAGCAACATTTTGGTGGTTGAACTGTTTGATGTTTGGGGTATTGACTTCATGGGCCCCTTTCCTACTTCCTTTGGGAACAAATACATCATGGTGGTAGTTGATTATGTGTCCAAATGGGTGGAGACCATGGCCTTTCCTACTAATGATGCCTGGCTTATCACAAAGTTCCTAAAGAAGAATATTTTCTCAAGATTTGGCACCTCAAGAGTAATAATTAGTGATAGAGGCACACAATTCTGCAACCGTCAATTTGATGCCCTTCTTGCAAAATATGGTGTGAATCACAAGGTTGCCACTTCCTACTACCCTCAAACAAGTGGCCAAGTGGAGGTGTCTAATAGAGAGTTGAAAAGAATCCTTGAAAAGACTGTTAATTCCTCAAGGAAAGATTAATTAGTTAAGTTGGATGATGCTCTCTGGATTTATAGGATAGCTTTTAAGACTCCTATTAGGATATCTCCATATAGATTGGTCCTTGGGAAAGCTTGTCACTTACCAGTTGAGTTGGAGCACAAGGCATATTAGGCAACAAAGCTGCTCAATTTTGATCTTAAGGAGGCAAGTGAGAAAAGATTGTTCCAACTTAATGAGTTGGATGAGTTTAGATAGGAAGCATATGAGAATGCCAAGCTCTACAAGCAGAAAACCAAGAAATGGAATGATAGGAATATTATAAGAAGAGACTTCCACATAGGTCAGAAAGTCCTGCTCTTCAGCTCTAAATTGAAGCTATTCCCTGGGAAGTTGAGCTCAAGGTGGTTAGGATCCTTTGAGATCACTAAAGTGTCTCCCTTTGGAGCTATTGAGGTCACACATCCTACAAAGGGCACTTTTAAAGTCAATGGCCAAATGTTGAAGCCATATGTTGATAGGAGCTATGAAAAACTCAAGGCTTCAGCTTTTCTCTCTGATCCATGCTAATAGATAGAGTCATGTCCAACTTAGGGACATTAAACCAAGTGCTTGTTTGGAGAAAACCCAACTTTTCTAACCTTTCTTTGATTTCTTTTAATTTTTCTTATTTAGAATCATTTTAGTTCTCTTTTTAACTAAGGTAGAATTTTGTTTGGAATAAATTTAATTTATTTAAGTTTGGTTTATTTTGTTTTGTAGGTTTGTGAAGTAATTAGGAAGTGCATAAGCGAAGGAAGAGATGAAGTTGGGCATGCAGCAGAGAAAATATAGAAGTTGCAGCAGCAGTAGCGCGCTATAGTGCAAGCTCATGTCTGCAGAATGTGTAGAAGAACATTTGGCTGCACTATAGCGTGATGTCTTGTGCTATAGTGTAAGCTCATTTCAATGATGCATCAAAGGGTATTATAGCGCAGCCCATTTTCACAGTAGGATTAAAATCGCGTTGCACTTGTGCTGCAGCACAAACATACATGCACGTGCACATACACACACACACACACACACTCTCTCTCTCTCTCTCTCTCTCTCTCTCTCTCTCTCTCATTCCTCCTTCCCTTTCACTCCATCACACACTCAAACACAAAACTCTTCCACTCTTACTCAATTTATTCCATCCAAATCCATTCCATACTTCAAAACCATTCCCTACCACGCATATTTCCACTCACTTCATCATCATAGCCACGGTTTCTCTTCTCTCTAAACCCTAACTCATAGATTTTGGGGGTTTTTGGATAAGAAACCAAATCATCACCATTCGTGGAATGAGTTGCTTCCCTCGAGTTGTTAAGAGTCATCCATACTTGGTTTGCATCTTCTTACTCTCTCAATTTTGTTTTTTTGATGTTACATGTGTTACCTACATTGACCTAATTGGTTCCTACCTTGAATTTGCCATGAATAACATGTGTTTCTGGTTATGGTAGAGTTGATGCTATCTTATTGATTAAACGCACTTACTTGAGTCAGTTATGATCATTGCTGCTATATATTGTTCTTGGCTTGAGTCATTAAGTGCTTGGTTCTGAATTGAGAATATGAGATGAGTCAGTTAGGTGTTTATGCACATTTGATTTAAGATAGTTAAGTTTTAAGTTAGGGATGGAAGCCTTACTTGACATTGTCCATATATGGGTGTGCTTAGGATCCATGTGCTCATTGATTATTTTCAAAATCATTACATATGCTTTATTGTGTTAGATGGAATTTTAGTGCTTGGATTATGAGTTTTTGGATTATTTATGACTGTGCTAGTAAGTAAGTTAGGGGTCATTATCTTGGAGTTTCTTTTATGATGTATTCACTACTGACTGGGTTACCCTTGGATTTTTGGTTATTTCAATTATGTTTTCAAGACCATGGCATCTAGAAAAAGAACCAAGACTCTCAGAGCCTCATCTTCTTCCTAACCCTCTCATACCGATGTATACTTTGACAAACATCGATTTATCCAGGCAAACTGTCAGCATCATTACGCTTTCTCCTTCCACAAACGGGAGTTGGTGATTGAGAAGGGCATTCAACTGAGTTTTCGCACCTTTAGAGTACATGTGGAAGAGATAGAGAGGAGAAGGTGGCACAACTTATTAGATGAGCCACCATTGGGTTATATTAACTTAGTCAGAGAATTTTATGCCAACCTGATAGTGGTTAGTAGAGCCAACCAACCTGAAGGCCATGTCTAGGTGAGAGGCCAATGGGTAGACATCCGTCCCTCCAGCATCAATGCCTTCCTATGCACTCCTGATATCTAGCAGGAAGACTTCTCCACATTGAGATGACAGAATGTAGATTAGGACTAGATACTTCAGATCATAGCCTTGCCAAATGGCTAGTGGACTTATTATAAGACTCTATCTACTGGTAGAAGCATTTGTTGAACAAGTATCTTAACCCAGCAGCCAGAGTATGGGCCCATATTATGTTCTCTTGCCTCATGCCTTGCAAGCACACCCATTCTATTATTAGGGAAAGGTGCCTACTACTCTATTGCCTCATCACTCAGAGGGAGATGAACTTGGAGCAGTTGATCAAGGACCAGATGATGACTATACCGAGTAGTAACTATTCCTTGTCTTACCCATCCCTGATCACTATGTTAGCCCTGCAGGCGGGCGTTATTGTAGATCCCGTAGAGCACATGACGGATAAAGGTCTAAAGATCTCCAATGAGAGCCTCTCTGTGACACTGAACAAAGTGACTCAAAGGACTAGAAGGACCCGACAGGCTGAGAGACAGGGAAATACATCATCACCATCACCATCACCACCACCACCACAGGTCAGAGGCACTGATGCATCATAGCCGCCATGGCTTCAGCTTCAGGCCCAGATCGATGAACTACACCTAGACATGAGGAGCACATGGGTCACTCTCTAGAACAGGGCAAGTAGGCAATATTCCTCTATTTATAGAGGCATCTAAGGTCTGGAGGCACTAATGAGGCAGTAGCTATCACCAAAGCTCCTCCAGCAAATACCACCTCTACCTTCAACGGATCCAAAGCTTGAGCGTCTCATTGATGAAGAGGCCTATGCACAGGAGGAGTTAGAGGAAGAAGCAGAAGGAGCAGCTAAGGATTCTGAGGAAGAGTAGATTCAAGGAATTCCTTTTCTTTTCTTTTACTTTCCCTTTTTGATTTTGTTTGAGTGCCTTAGGGACAATGCACAATTTTAAAGTTGGGGGTTAGGAAAGTCTATGATTGTATCTTTGCTTCTTGCTTTTTACTCCTGTTTATTTTCTTTTAGTTATCGTTGGTTTTTTAGTTTTCTTACTTCTATTTGAAAATAAAAAGAAACCCAAAAAGATTTTCATTCTTTAGCCTTTTTCTTAGTGTCTTTTGTTAGTCAAATGGATGTAATGCCTACACCTATGATATGAAAGTTAACTCTTAAGTAACTTTGAATCCTAAATTGAGTCTTGAAAATCTTCTTATGCTTTCAATATTGAATTGAGAAGGATCAAATTCTTGCACTTTGATAAGAGTTAGCAACTTAGGATTAGTAATCTTTATGCTTTTATGCTTTTATGTTTTGTTCAAGTTGAGACATGCATTCTTGTTCATGCGAATCCTTCTTCAAATATATGCGAGTGAATCTTAGCCATAGAAATTATTTAGGCCATGTTTGGTAGCCATAATTGAGCCTCATTGCCCACCCTTTATCATTGATCTTTAGTTACCCCATTTGAGTCTTAAAGCCTAATCTTGGATTGAGCCACAATATGAGCCTAATGCCCTTCCTTTCTTTCCTCTCTTGATCCCATGATTTACCCTTAAGCCTTAGCTTTTAAATTCATTTGAATAGGGTAATACCCCTACTACCACAACCATATGCTTGCTAATATCAAAAGGTTGTGGGAGAAAATATGAAAGAAAAAAGAAGAGAAAGAAAGAAGGAGAAAGAAAGAAAAAGAGAAAAGTTGGCAATACAAGAAAAATACAATGCCAAGGTTCAACAAGAAAAGCATGTAGTTGCCAAGCAACTAAGTTGGGGGTCCCTCAAGGAGAATGAATTAGGGGTAAGGGTTCCTTGAGCTGAGGGTAATATTAAGCTTAAGACTATTCCATCATACCTTTTACCTTGGCCTATCACTACAAGTTGATAAAAAGTCCTTTTGATCTGTAGCTAAGTGACACTCATGTAGACATAGAAAGAGAGGACCGTGAATATTGTGATATTTTTGTCTTTTCTTAAACATTGCATAAGTATAGGATGAGTCAATTCTTCATTACTTTTTCCTTGTACACACACTAGATCTATTCTTTTGACAATGTGGTTGCATAATTAAATGGTCTTGGTACTTAGACTTGGATTCTTGGTAACCTTTAAGTTATGGAGTAGTGATGAGGAAGTCCATAGGCAACAACTTCTATCTTGACTATTTTGTTTAGTGAGTCCCTTTTGGTTAAGTGTTTTTGTTTGAGTCTTTTATTTTTCTATTGTTAGCCCTTGTTTTGAATCTTGCTTGGGGACAAGCAAGTTCTTAAGTTAGGAGTTCTTAAGTTAGGAGTTGTGATAACTCATTTTGGTGAGTTATATTTTTAGTTAGTTTTTGTTTAATTTAAGTTATGGTTGTTTAATTTAGCTTTTGTTTTGTTTTATTTTAGTACATAGTTTTGGTTAATTAGTATTTTTAGTTTTTTGTTATTTTCTTATGTGATTAGATACTTATTTTAGGTTTTATTTGATTTATTTTAGGTGCAAGCGGGCCTAAAAGAAGTTGGAAGAGGTCAATGCATGAATTCAGACTCAGGCACCTTGCACTCGCTCCTGCAGAAGGAAGAAGTTCAAAATTTTGTGTTGTGCAATAGCACAACCTTGCGTGCTATAACGCGCAGCCGTTTCACCGACATTTTTTTTTGTTGCGCTATAGTGCACTAACTTTTTTCGCAAATGACCCAAGAATTGGGCATTACGCTATAGCGCAAGCCCGTCTGCAGCAAATTAACAAGTCGAGCTGAGATTTAAAAAGAGGGGGGTCCACGCATTATAAAAGGCAGTAGCACAGATCACAAAGGGATCCTTAGACACTCTATACACTTTCCAAGGTAGAAAACTTCTTCTAGAGAGATTGAAGGTGAAGATTCAAGAATTCCAAAGCTCAATTTCAACACGGAGAGATCCAAATTCTTTTGAATTTCTTGTCTTTAGCCATAATTCTCTATGGCTCTTTATTTTTCTGTTTCCTTGTCTATATACTCTTCTTTTGTTTTCTTTTCTTCAGTTATGAACTAAGTTTCTCTTGCTAGGGCATTAATGGACCTTTTTGTATGACAAATTTACTTATGGATTAATGTTAATCTTGTTTATATTTCAATTGCTAAGTGTTTTTGTTTGTGCTTAATGCTTTTGAGTGATTGGTCATCATTCAATTGATTCGTTGGTTTGCAATAACTAGAGATAGGGATTGTAAACAAAACTTCTTAACATAAAAACCGTGAGCTGAGCGAAAATTAGAGATAGACAAACGCGGTTCATGCAGTCAACATAAGAACCCATAAATCTTCAACCTTTACTTAGATTAGTTTGTACTAAGAGATTAGACAATTAGTTTAGGATAAAGAGTATTGTTTGACCTCGAGAGAGGCTAGAAATAAATTAAGGGGAATCGACCGTTAGTCAATTAGGATAGGAACTGATTAATGAAAATTCATAATGAATACATCTACAATAGGTGAAATTAATTAGCCCTAGCATTGATCCCATTGCATTTAGTCAACCCTTTTACATTGATTACTATTTTTCATATTTATTAAATTTTTATTTTTATTTCAATTTCTCTACACCCATAATTTCATTCCTTCCAAATAGTTATTCTTGTAAACTCTTCGATATTTGATCTATTCTCATGGGAATGATACTTTGCTTATCACTTTATTACTTTTACAATCCAGTATACTTGCCAGAGCCACATCACTTATGGCCTACTAACTTACAAAACCAACACCTGAGCTCATCTTTTTGAATATCAGGCTTAGGACTGAGGGCTTTTTGAGATGGACCAGCCCCTTTATCTAGACTGCGGTTTCCCTTAGACTTATTCCCTTTCTTCTTAAAGGATTTATTATGGCAAGGCTAAGAAGCAAGGTTCACACTCTCAAATAAGATATGGTTCATTCTATCCTCCTCCTGTGAGCAGATGGAAATTAAGGTGTTTAAGTCCCACTCCTCTTTTTGGGTATTGTAGGAAGTTCTCAAGGCATCAAACCTAATTAGGTTGGGAGTTAAGGGCATAATGTACAAGGAACTTATCATCTACTAGGCACTTAAGGTCATTGAGTCTTGAAGATATGGTTACCATCTTCATGATGTGTTGCCTAACACCACCATTGCCATCATATTTCATGTTGACAAGACTATCCATCAATTGACCAGCCTCGACCTTACCAAAAACTGCATACCTTTCCCCAATGGAGGCAAGAAAAGTTTTAGCCTTCTCTGATATAGGAATTGCCTTCACAAGGGTCCCATCAATAGACCGCTTGATAAGCATCAAGGCCTTCTGGTTTGCCTTCGTCCATTCCTTATGATAGGCCTTTTACTCTTCCATACTCTTATCATTTAGAGGAGGTTCATCCTCTGTAATGGCCATGTCAATGTCTAGCAAGATGAGAGCTAGCTTAATGTCATCTTTCCACCTCTTATAATTATTGCTAGTAAGGACCTTGACATGGTTGATAGTGTTATTCATGGAAAAGTAATAGGAGCTGAAAAAATTCCAAAAATTGATTAATTATATGGGCAATAAATAGTATACCAAAAAACAGTCATCCAAACATATAATGTAAACTCGCTCGTAGCGGAGAATACACTACACAAAGTAACAATTACAAAATTCCAACACCTGTGGGCAGAAAGATTGTATTGTCAAAATCATCCCAAATATCATATGTTAGCTACCTGTGGGTGAGTCAATCCACAACTAACTGGATGACAAAACATGCCACATCAAGACCAATCAATGAGTTAGCTACCTGTGGGTGAGCCAACCCATGACTAAACCAAGTGGCAAAATATCTCAAAATAAATAAGCAAATAACTCTATTAATTTTTATGAGTAACCCACTGTGGTATAGAAATCCATTCAATCAACAGAACATTCAATAGGGATAAATAATTGCTTATTTAATTAACTTTCAATTCAACTCCAATTTTCCAAATACATTAGTGAGAATACAAAAGAAACTTAATCAATCATAATACACTTCAAATCCTAAAATTTATAGAATTTTTAAACCAATCTTTTGTGATTTAAATTTTATGATGAGAAGAAAATAAAATAAAATTTCAAAGTTTCCTTTTCATGGTTGACCTCAGGTTGACTGTGGATCACCCAAACCCCCACATGCAGGATGCACACAAGAACACACTCTGCCTCCCTCCTCTCTTTTGCGCAGCGCATAAAGCATTCATCCTCTCACGCACAGTAGCATAATGATGCCGCAACCGACAACCTTGCAGCAGTGGCGATGCATCGTAGTCGTGACAAACACAACAATTACCATGGCAGGGGCAGTGACGATGCAGGAAACCCAGTCTCCTCCTTCTCGAGGCGCCATGAAAACCCAGCGATAGCTGGTAGCGGTTCAAGGGTGATTGCCATGGACGAAACCATATGTTGGCAGAGATAGGGGGTTCCTTCTTTCTCGTTCATTGACAAGAATCACAATCCAAGCCACGGAACAAGACAGATTTGATTCATAATATAATATTTTATTCGATGAAACAAAATAACGATTCAAGATTGAAAAGGCATTCCATAAATCCTAAAACCCATTCTTTTATTGTTCTAATCACATCATGTTCGCACAATACCAAATACAAAATTCATATTAGATTTTGAATTTAAAACCAAAAGTAATCCTGGTTAATTTGTAAAGCGTTGGTATTTTTAAGAAACTTCGATTAACACAGGCTCTGTATCTCTTAATTGAGGCTCAGATCAAATTCAAAATTATTTATTAGCACAAAATTTTATTCGATTTAACCAAAAGACATGTATAAGATCAAAAGGAATTTTGCAATTTCTAAATTCCAGTGTTAAATTAATTTAAGAATTGTCTAAAATTAATTTCAGAGCAATTCTCAAATTAAATCAATTTCAGAGTTTTCTGAAATTAGATTCTAATCTTAATATAATCCGCTATGATACCATATATTAGATTTTATGAATCAAGTACTAGGAATTTAGAATACCAAATTAATCGAAACTACAATAAACAATATTAATGTGCATATCTCTCGAAGCCATATTACTAAATAAAATCAATCACGAAAGCGTACACAGATGATATACGCCAGGTACAGAGAATCCCACTCCTTCTCTGTCTCCTATTCCAAATGTCATGTTAATGGAGCAGTGAGCTATCAAGAGATAATAGAGTGATTGTGGGGATACTACTCATAATATTAACATATATAGTAATATAGCTCTATCTATCAAAAACCTAGGTCACCAAGGGTTCTTTACACCTTTTAACACATTCACCATTGAGCCCAAGCCCAATAATATATGGTGAATCCCAAACCTATAATGGATCACATAATAACATGGGTTTCCAGGGAAATATCAAGTTATCCATTCAACCCATTTTAATAAAACAAAAGCCCGCAAATCAATAGAAACCCAATATTCAGAAAAATTCTAACAAAAATCTTATACTAAAAGCTAGATTTCAATATAGCATGCATATATACTTGTCCATTTTATTCATAAGGAAGAAATATAATTGTAAAAGTAATTTGTCATGATTATCAAGCAGAAAACTCCGATAAAGGGTTGGTTGTAATTTCCTCGTAAAAACTTGAAGAGCCAGAAGTATTATTTGAAGCAGCTATTCTAGAATCAATTTCAGGATCTCCTTGAATCGTATCATTTGGATAAAGAGAAGGCTTTGGAGGCATTTCAATGCTTTCAACATCTCCTTCGAGCATTTCTACTACTTTATTCATTGAGGGACGATCACTTGGCTTCAATTGTATACACCATAGTGCAATCATAAACATCTTTGTCAATTCATTCCTTTCCTCATGCGTGACATCTTCCATCTCTATCTCGCTTTCTTCAGTCAATCGATCATAAATCCAAAAGGGAAAGTAAAGTTGGCTTGAATGCTCTGCATGTGGATTCAAATTTCTCCTCTGGCTTGCCATTTCCATCAAAAGCATTCCAAAGCTATAGACATCAGCCTTGTAGGATACTGCTCCAATATTTTTGTAGAATAGTTCTGGGGCCATGTAACCAATTGTTCCTCTTGCTGCAGTCAAAGTGACAATACTATTGTCTAGAGGGTAAAGCTTTGCAAGGCCAAAGTCTGATACCTTAGGGATAAAGTTCTCATCAAGAAGAATGTTGTGGGGCTTAATATCAAAATGCAAAATTTGCATGTCACAACCTTGATGCAAATAAGCTATACCACGAGCCACTCCAAGAGATATCTCAAATATTTTCTGGTAAGTCAAAGATACACTATCCTCTTTGGAGAAGATATACTTATCAAGAGAGCCGTAGGGCATAAATTCATATACAAGTGCTCGCTTTGATCCCTCAACACAAAAGCCAATTAACCTTACCACATTAGCATGGTGTATTCTTCCTATGGTAGCGACTTCACTAATAAATTCTTGGCCATTAGCCTTGGCTTTACCCAACATTTTTATGGCTACAAAAGGCCCACTTCGTAGCTTGCCTTTATACACTGAGCCGAAGCCTCCTTCGCCCAGCTTGTCCTTAAAACCTCCAGTCATCCTCTTTATCTCTCTGTACGAATACCTTATCGGCATGAGGGTGTTCCCTCGCAGAAAATCTTCAATATTTTCATACATTGATATATGTCTTCTTCGGCATTTGTAGATCAACAGTGCAAAGAAAACTATGATACCCAATGTAAACTTGACTACAATGTACGGCACTGAAAATCTTCCTGTGACTATTCCTACCTCAATAACAGGTAATTTTGAGAAGACTTCACCGTCATCTTTGCCTACTACTTGGAGAAATCCTGTCCAGGTATGTACAAAGATATTGATCAATTTGAATATATCTGTTGCTAATGGAAACATGATCAATATGTACGAAAGTGTTCGGCTAGCTTTCAAAACCAAGTGAAAGGAGAAAGAAAAAGTAAACAATAAGTGACCTGTAATAAAATATGAAAAACTCATATAAACTATATGAAAATCGTTTAAAATTAGGGAACTTCTCAAATAAAGTGTTGGGCAAAATGTCAAACGAAACAACTTAATTTAACTTGTTATATAAAATCTTATCATATAACTTCTAATTGACATTGGGTCACAAAAATAGAGAGTAATGATTAATTGTGAAATTGAAAATTCAAATTCCAGCTAAGTGACTGATTCCATATACGATTTTTCTATCCCCAAAAAAAAAAAAGAAAATCGCATAACAAGCATTTTTCATAGCAAGCTAGGCACAAAAGATATATAATTGTTGTGTTGATATTATATCGTCCCAAATTTTCTAATGAAGTAACCACAGTTTTTACAATGACCTGCTTGCACTTTTACTTGTGGTCACTGTCAATTTTTGCTAAGAGTCGCCGTGCAAATAGAAGCCTGAATGAGAAGAACACACACGGCAACCCGGTTTTAGAAGAGATTTGTTATTTGTACCACTCCAGATTATGGATACCCTAACACACTCTCACAAAGATAGAAAAAATTTTTGAAAGAAAATAAAAAAGTGAAAAAGTAAAAGGAAAAGAGGAGAAATAGAGAAAGAATGTTAAAGTATGTAAAAGAAAGTTATATACAAAAAATATTTCTCATTCCAGAATGGGGCCAATGATTTTGAAATGGCATCAAACATTAATTATTTTCTTCTTAAAAGAGAATAACATTAAATATTCATAATATGTGTTTGAGTAATACCTATTCTTACCTAATTTAAAACTAGATTACCGAGCTTTACGACCCATTCTTAGTGAAAGTAAAAAAAATACAGGAGCATATAGTACAGATAAGAAAGAGATTCGATAAGGGGACGCATAAATAGTGGATTCATACGCGACACATACTAAAAAGTAAAAAAAAATGATAAAAATATTTGTATGATTGGTTTCATATAATCATTGCTATTTTTATTTAATTTTTTTTAAAATTTACTAGCATGAACAGTGCACATATTGATAAGTTTTATGTATTTTGTAAAAAAAAACTTACTAGCATATACACTGTTCACGCTGATAAGTTTTGTTAAAAAAAAAAAAAAACTTACCAGTATTTTTCAATAATATGTTGGTAAGTTTTGCATTTTGTATACAAAACTTACCAGTATAGTGTTCAAAATGCTAATAAGTTTTGCATATATATATATATATATATATATATATATATATATATATATATATATATATATATATATATATATGTACAAAATACAAAATTTTTCAGTATATTGTTAAAAAATACTAGTAAGTATTTGGATTAAAAAAAAACTGAATAAAAGTAACAACAATTATGTAGGACCCATTATCCAAGCATTTTTGTCGTTTTGCTCACTTTTTTCATATACGTCCTATATAATGTCTACAAAGATGCGTCTATCAAACATTTTTCAATAAGAAAATAGAGTATTTCACTAATAAATTTTAAAATGATAATGTCGTTCAAAAAGTTAATTTCAAATAATAATGCTACTTGCCCACAATAAATTCTTCATGTAATTTATACACCATTTCATTTTTAATAAGAAATTCAGATATTTGTTGGTCCTGTAGGATTCAATATAAAAGGATATACTAATTATAGAAAGATTTAATTTATATGTACTGACAGTATAAAATTATTTTACACTGTCATCTAATCATATTCTTCTACTTTATGACTTTTAAAGTAATGAGGGTAAGTATCATATATATTTACTTATGTGGTAACATATGATTGGATAATAATATAAAAATAATGTAAAGAAATTTTACATTGTCAATGTATATAAATTAAATCAATTATGGAAATAACACCGTGCAATGGTAAATATATATAAGCCATGGAATGAGAATTTACCTATCAAAATGCCGTACGCATAATCTGTAATAAATTTAAGCTAAAATTCAGCAAATTATAATGACAATAAACTAATGGAAGCAAAAATAGTAATAATAACTTATTCGTATGCTTGAAGAGAAAATTTTGGATGCTCTGCGCAAGAACAAGTCATTGCTTTAAATTATTTAATATAATATCTAAAGTTTAGGGAATTAATTCTCTCATATAAAAATTTTACGTCATCGGATTATACATAGGTTTTTATCATTAATTAAGATGATGGGATCTCGTAAAAAGAAAAAAAAAAGAAGTTGGGGTCAAGTCTATGGCCACGTAAAAATCAAATCAATTATAAAAATATATGCATTTGAAGTTATCCATTCTAATAAAGTTTATATTATTTAATGTTTAACTCCTTAGCTATTGTATTAAAAAGTGTAGTTAAATTGAGATATAAATGTTAATTTATAAAATCAAGATATTGAACACTAAATACTGTATTACAATAACTTTTATACTTTATAATCACTTAAAATTATCAAGTATTAATTCTGACCTAGTTAATTAAGTTTTAGGAATTTGTACACCATAATTTAAAAAGTTGTTTGCTTTGAGAGATTTCACTATTAGTTCATTTTTTGAAGGATTATGCGCTGCATATGTTTTCTGCCATGAAGTGTCCACATGCATGGGTGATTTCTAGCACGTGGAAATTACCAGATATAGATGATGACAGATGTTGCTGAAGCATGTATAAAAGAAAGGAATAAGTGCTGAACCCAAAAGAACAAGAGGGGGGAAAAGGGGAGGGAAAAAGGAAAAAGGAAGAAAGGATTGAGTCAAACGTGAAAACGGTGGAAATTAAGGGGATGAATTTTGTCGGGAAGTGAAGGAGACACAAGGACGGAAGGAAAAGTGGAAAGATCTGAAGAGATGATTTATAAAAAAATAAAAAAATTACTAGATTCAAGGATTTTCATGAGATTAGCAAAAAATAATAATAACAATAATAATAAATCATATATAAAAATAATGTTAACACTTTAAATTTAGCAATTAACTATAGGAAGGCTGGTATTACAAAAAAAAAAAAAAAATTAAAAACTACAATCAAGCTTGCAAGGTTAACCAAATCAATTTCACTTTGAATAGATCGAGTAAAAGCAAAATTATTCCTCCTAATTGACTCAACCTACCCCATTCATTTCATGTGGAGAAATTTTTAGACACTTTTAGAATAAGGGAAATTTTTTGCTATAATCCATACACTGATTGTCATATTAATGAATGTAGGTATTTTTGTATCCTTAAATACCAATATTCATTGATGTTACCAATAAAGAATATATTAGAACAAAATATTTTTCTTACTTCAAAAATACCTACGCAGGCTAAGCCTAAAATTACTTCAAAACTCACCTATCAGAGGAAACCTGTAGTTGAAGTTGGCAACTTGTCTCCCCTACGTGCTTTTGGTTTCCTCATGGTTGATCAATTGACAAATAGCAAGGATTCTAGCCAAGGATAATCGTGGCCGTTTATTCTAATTTGATTTGAGGTGTAAAAAGTGAAGAAGGCTTTGCGTAATATATGTGGCGGAGGTGGTATAAGTGGTTTAGTAAATTATTTATATTTATTCTTAATGCAAATTGTATTTTAAAACCGATAAGCTTCATCACGTTGTTTAATTAAAATATTTGAACCGCTTTAATAACTTATTAGTTATTTAATAATGATAACTAATAATTATTCACCAAGAATTAATCAAATTTGTACATTTGGTATTGGCCTTGAGCTTTGGGTCAATTCACTTCATAGGGTTATTTTTTAGCGAGCTAAATCATATTTTGTTTACATTATTGGTACCGAAATTTGAACACTTAATATAAATTATTCATACTTTTAGGGTAAATCATAACCGGGTTATAATTAATCAATTTGTGATGTTTGCATGTTTGGCTTGTTATGTTAAATATGAAAGGACAAATTAATAAAATACATTATGATTTTATCAATTATTTCATGAAAGTAATATATTATATAAATTTATCTATTAAATTGTCCTTATATATTAAAATAATAGATAATTTCATCAAACCTAAGGAAATAGGATTAAGCCTTATTAGTTTTCAATGTATATGGTCTCTCCACTTTTTGTCATGTTTATAATTCATTAAAATAAAATAATTGTTAAATAAATAAAAATTACTGTAAAATTATTTTCTGATAAAAATATTTAATAGAAAATAAATATTTTAAATAAACAACATTTAATATATGGATCACGTATGAAATTAATTACCATTTTATCATAAGGAGAATGTAAGTTTCTATGTGAGTAAAATATTTCACTTATAAAATTAGAATAACTTCAAGACAAAAAACTTGGAGAGGTCATTTTTATTTAACTTGAAGAATTGGAGATGTCCAAGAAAGCAACGTTGAAGCAAGCCCCTGTAGCAGAAGAAGATACGCAAAGAAGGAGATGTCTTTGCTAGCATTTCGTCCTTGGTTCACATGGATGAGGAGTGGATACCTGAATCTAGCATCCCAGATAAAGGGATCGAACAAAATAGTCGTTTTTGGATATGTTGAAAAAAGGGGGGAAAGCTTGCCAAAGCTTGGAGGATGAACTGTCAAGCAATGAGGAGGGCTCTACAGAAGATGAAGAGGAGATGAGCAAGGATGAAAGCTCTTGTACGTAGTAGAGAACGTAGGGTGGCTAACATCCTAGAAATCAGGGCGGAGAAGCTGAACTACGTTCTCTTCAATGTTGTAGTGAATGGAGCTGCTCAAAGGGACCTTTGGAGACCTCAGTCAGAATCACTCATTATCAAGCTGTTTGGACGGAAAATTAACTACTCGTGCTTAAACAATAGTTGGAGGGACTACGGGCTAAGTATGGCTATACTGATGTCATCAACCTACGAAAAGACTATTTTCTAGTGAAGTTCCATTCGACAGATGACTATGAGTTTTCATTCATAGGAGGCCCACGGCTCATCTTTGATCATACTTAGCTATGAGAAGTTAGGAACCAGATATCAACCTTCTTCCTGAAACTATCAATAAGATCACTGCACGAATTTGTCTCCCGAACCTTGCTATTGAATACTATGATAGCAAGATTTTAAGGGTGGTAGGAAACAACGTAGGGAAAACCTTGAAGGTGGATTTCAACATAATTGACCAGAGTCGAGGCAAATTTACTAATATATGTGTGGAGATCCAAACCTTTGAACTCAAGATACCTCATCAATGGCAAAATGCACTTTATTGAATAGGAAGGAATACACCTAGTGTGCTTCTCTTGCCGAAGGTGGGTCATAATAAAAATGGGTGTCCAATGGCTAGAAATGAACATCTCGCTCCTCAGTCTCATGCTAAGGGAAATGAAAGACCCTTGGCCATACACATGGTAGTATAGGCTGTGAGAGAGTTGGTGGCTGGTGAGAAGGTTAATGCACGCATTTATGTAAATAACTGGGATAATTAAGATTGACATTGCTGTTAAGGATAACGAGTATGGCCCGTCGATGTTGGTGCAACATCTAAAACTTATAAAGCGCACTACCAAACGTGGGGAAAACAAAGGCGTAGCTGGATGTGCTGGACCAGGAGGAGATCTTTTAGCTTCAGAGGTCCAAAGAATAATGGATAATGGAGGGTGAAGGAAACACAAGGTTCTACCATGCTAAAACTATCAACCGAAGGCAAAAAAACAAAATTAGGAAATTGAGGAATGGAGATGGTGATTGGATTGAGAATGAAGACATTCTTAAGGATCATGCAGGTGTCTCATTTCAAGCATCTTTATGAGGTGGATCAGGGCTCCAGGATTCAGCTTTTTATTTACTTAGCATGGGTTCCCAGCATTAATGAAAGAACTTATAGTGCCACAAATTTTTGAGAAAGATATTATCTAGGCCTTCTTTAACATTAGGTCTCTAAAGGCTCCTAGACTTAATGGCTATCCCTCTCTTTTATAAAAGGAACTAGGCTACTATCCAATATTCGTTGTGCAGTGTCCTAGAGGCTGCTTGGAGGGACCTATTGTTGATACAACAGGTAAATCAAACTTTAATTGTCCTGGTGCCTAGAGTTCAAACCCCTAAATTTATGACTCAATTTAAAACCATCTTTCTTTGGTGTGTGGTGTATAAATGCACGACAAAAATTTTGATGGAGAGAATCAAGCCTATTCTAAATATTAGAATTTCCTACTACCTGTCTAGTTTTATATTTAGTTGGAAGATTCATGATAGCATTCCCAATGCTAAAGAAATGACGCACACCATGAAAGGACTCAAGGGTAATAAGGGGTTCATGGCTATTAAGATTGATTTTGAAAAAGCCCATGATAAGTTGTGTTGCGATTTAATTGACTCATGTTTGTGTGAATTTCAACTTCCTGTTAATTGCAATGAACTCATCATGGAATGTGTTAGATCAGTGTCTTAAAATATTCTATAGAATTGATCCAAGATAGAGGAATTCAACCTCTCTAAAGGCTTTTAGCAGCGAGATCTTATATCTTGACATGTACTTGTTATTTGCATTGCTATGCTCTTTCATCTCATAAAGGATAGAGTCAATGATAGTATCTAGCTTCCTACGAGGGCTGGGCAAGCAGGCCCTCTTATTTCCTATCTTACGTTTGCTGATGATGTAATATTTTGTTTAAAATAAAATGCCCATTCATGCCCATTCTAAAATAAAACGTTGATAGTGGAAAATTATAAAGTGTCACATTAAGTTTTATAGTAATAAAGGAATTAAAATTAATTAGAGGGTGATTAAATTTTGAATAAAAAAGAGTAGGTGCAGAAAAAAAAAAAAAAAGACAGTTTAGACTACCTATACCTTAAGTGATATGAATCACTCTAAGCCCCCTTTATTTCTTTTTCCTTCTTCTTCCTCCTACACTCTTCCTCTCTCACGGTCATCTCACTCTCTCCCTCTCGACATCACTCTCTTCCTCCCACTCACCATCCCACCCTTTCTTCCTCTTGGTTCTACGCTCTCAGCCTCACGTCATTACCACTGCCACACACCACTTCCATCACCAACCACAACCGCAATTCATCCTCCATATCATCTCTCTCGTTCGTTCTCTCCCTCTCTGGTTCTCTTTCGATCTTGCGTGTTCACTCCATCGAGTAGCCTTCTCTCTTCACTGCGCAGCCTCCCTTGCTGTGGGGGGTGCGATTTTGCTTTTTCAAAACTAAACCATAGCACCTTAGGTGTGTCTTCTTCCCTCATAGATGGGTTTGTTTAGTTTGTGTATATTATTGTTGTGAAATCCTGATTTTGCTAGTCTAGTTTATGGGTTTAGATTAATTGAATCTGCTCAAGTAATTTGCAACATAAGAAATCATTTTATGCTAAAATTTTTGAAGCTACCATTATAGATTTGAGTAATGAACTCTATTTTATTAGTTTTAGTTACAAAGTTCAGTTCTTAAAATTGGTTTTCCATATTTGTACGTCAAGGAATTATGTCGTGCTGTCACTTGGGTGTAGAAAATCTTGTTTAATAATTTAGTTCATTGTTCTAAACTCTATTATAAGTGTTTATGTTATGAAATGATGTCTTGTTTCTTAGACGACAAATATGTTGTACAAAGAATATTGTATAAGTGCAATCAGGAAGTTACTAGCGGTGGTGTAGATTGCTAGTCTTGGCTTGTCTTTGGTTTTGCTTTATTGATATGCATTAATCAATCATTGTTGTGATAGGCAGAATTAAAGAACGGAAATAATTAAACTTTCTCTTCTGTATATTGAAATACTAGGATATGAAATGAGTATTTCGTCATTTGCACAAGAATGCAAACAGTAATGTACTTTTCTAATTTGATTTTCACAAATTAAGAGACTTCTTTGTGGCTAGTTATGAATTGGGTGCGTGGAATAAGCATAAGTTATAACACTTATTCAAATTGTATGAATATGGCTGTGAAATTGCCTTTGAACTAATTCTTTGGGTTATTCGTTATTGATTACATTTTATATATATTTTTACTAGCTAGCTACTTATACAAATTTTTCAGAATAGTCAATCTTTAGAAAATAGTTAATTGAGATGACTAAAACTTATGTCTTGCTTGGAGATATGCTATAGGCTATTTTCTAATCAAATTGTTGGGGAAAAAAATGGAGTTATGACTATGAGTACAAAAAAAAAAAAAATCAAGGGTGTAGGAGCAAGAGTGGATTTTGGACCCTAACTTCAGTATATATTTAAATTGACAATAATTGGTCATATATTGATTTCAGATTCTCAGGAACCTCCTCGTTCGTGTTCAACGGCCTTTAGAACGTGGATCTGATGTCTCCAACTATCAGTGAGTGGACAATGCCTCTATAGCATATGACTTTTTTTTATGCAATTAATATTATTTTGATTTTAATATATATTTGACAGCTTATTTTAATTTATTTAGTTAAATATGAATTTTTTTTTTGCATTATAGTTATCATCTAGTTTGAAATATCTACCTATTTGTGAATGTCTATTTTTGTTTTGAGGAAATCTATCTGGTAAGCAATTGTTGAATGTTTTGGAAGTTTTAGAAGAGATTACGAATTTTATAAATAAAAGGACAAGCTCTAATCTTTTGTTTGGATTACTAAATTGAATTATTGAGTAACTTATATTTTTGGAATTTTAAATTTTGATGAGTATTTCGGTTCTTTCAAATCTGACTTGATATTTGTAACTTCAACTTTTATTGATATCTATTACTTTAGTTTCTATATACCTTGCGGGAGGATTCTCAATTAATTAGTAGCTAGCAGTCGCTGACGCTTGTAACATCCTCATGAGTTCCGACTTCACCTTCAAGTTTCCATGATTTCCGACTTTCAACTTCGTCTTTGAATTTCACATAAAATGGGCATAATTTCCGACTTCCGACTTAACCTTCAAGGTCCAAACGAAATGAATGTGATTCCCGATATCTGACTTTATTTCCAAGTTATATGATTTTCCAATTTCCAACCTTATTTCCGAGTTTAAATGAAATGATCAAGATTTCTGATATTCGACATCATCTCCAATTTAAATGAAATGTTCATGATTTTTGACCTCCTAGTTGATGATTATCACAAGTTCCGACCCTCGGGCTGATTTATAATGGACATGAGCTTCGATCTCAGAGTTGATCTCGACTAGAATGGACACGAGTTCAGATCTCTGAGTTGATCTCCAAATTCGACCAGAATTTACACAAGTTCTGATTTCCTACTTTATTCCCAAGTTTTAGTTTCAAATAAAACGGACACTATTTCCGATTTCCGAATTTATTTCCAAGTTTCAAATAGGATGGGTACAAATTCAGACATCCGACTTCAGCTCCAAGTTCAAATAAAATAGACGTGAGTCCCGACCTTAAGTAGATATAGACGAGTTCCGATTTCAGATAGAGTGGAGGCGAGTTCCACTTTTAGGCGACGTGGAGAATGACTTAGCCACAGAAGAGGGAGACATGGCTAAACTTCACTCACAAAATTTCAACCAATCAAAACTCTCAAAACCAACTACCCCTTTAATGCTTAAATCAGATTTTTCTCTTCTCCCTGTTGACTTACGTCTCATTCTCCTCTGATTTCAGCCTTCTATTTCTCTCCCTCTCTCAACTATCTCCATCAAATCTTCAAGCTTGATCAAGGTTCCATTAACCCAAGCTCAAATTTAGCAAGATCACACCTAAAGGAGGTAGGATTCACTCTCTATTCTTGATTTCTCTGAACTGATTTCTCTTAACTGTGGCTGTATGAGATTCGACTTTTCTTAAATTATTTGATAACATATTGGATGTATATGATGGATTATGGTTGGATTAATAAAAAATCTTGAGTTGGAATTAAGGTTAGAAGAAGAAAACTAGGAGAAGTGAAGGATTGGGATGTTGTCTAAGTGAAAAGCCCCATGAAGTTCGTACGATGGAGTGTACGGCTCCGCCTACAGCTGGTTAAAATGGATGAAACATTTTTAGATGAAAGTAGACATTTAGGGATTTCCATACATATATCATATAAGGTCATTGGATTAGTATTGAGAGAGATATGAATTTTGGAAGTTTGACCTAAATTTTTGAGGTTGATAATAGGCAGACTGGATTGTTCCAGGCATAACTTGCTCTATACAACTCCAAATTGAGTGAAACCAATTTTGTTAGAAAGTTTACACATAGGAGAATATCCTATAAGAATTTCTGAGTTAGATATGGTTTCGTTTGATCTCAGTATTTCGAAGAAGTTACCCTATGTCCAAACTGAGCCAAAATAGGACAATTCGGGAAGGTCGAATTTCGGGGCTTATAACTCGAGCTCTACTAAAACAAATGAAATGGAATTTCCTAATGAAAGGTTGTCCTGCTAGCTTTAATATGATACCAATTTCGTATGATTTGAGCTAGTTTTCGAATTTTAATGGATTTTTACTTTTAAGTGTATAATTTGGGCTAGCTGCAGGGCAAGCCGGGATAAAACTTAAATATCTTGAGCTATACAAATCAAAATGAGATGAGACCAAAGAGGTTGGAAAATAGACACATGACACTCTAACATACAAAATTTAGATCCAGATGAGTTAAATAGAAATTATGGCCTAATTTACAAAAATCGGGTTGAATGAGTATGCTGAGACAATAATTATGTTTTAAATGGAACATTTACTTCTATGAGATTTATGATTGAATTATAAATGAAATGTTATGATTCCTCTATCCAATTGACTGTCTGAGTATTGACACTATTCATGGGGAAGCGGACACGTTCCGTTATGCTACCAAGTTTTCGGTAGAATTGTAAAGAAGGTTATGAGCATTTATGTATTAAGAATACATATGTAGAAATTCCATATGCAATGATATATGAAGACAAATGATGAAGCATATGTAAGAATGCATTCAGCATGTTTATGCATGATTATGTATGAGAATGAAAGGATACGAATATAATAAATGTGAGTCCCTTCACCTAGAGGCAGTTGCACTTTGAATTCCTCCCCGTGAAGGCAGTTAAAAGATATGATGATGAGTCCATATTCCTAAAGAACATGACATGGCGATCACGCTCTGATGGGGTATGGCGTGGCGATCATACTCTGGAATGTGGCATGATGAGCCCACACCCTAAGGCATGTGACATGGCGATCACATTCTGATGGAGTATAAGATGGCGATCATACTCTGGGACATGGCAGGATGAATATATTCCTAAGGAGTGTGACATGGTGATCACACCCCAATAGAGTATGACATGGCGATCGTACTCTGGAATATGTGTGACAAGTAAATAAAGTAAACTAAGGGTGTGACCCTTCAAAAGAGAAGGTAACCCAAAGTATGCTCCCCTCACCCACATAAGGCATGACATGACCTAGCTAATGTGAGTATAGGGGATAAGGCTTACATGAGGCATGACATGACCCAGCTAGTGTAAGTACTGAGAAGTTATGGGGGCGACGAGTTAAGAGAAGCTTATAGTACAACCATACATATGTTATGTAATTATAATTATACTAATGCACACTATTATGATATCCCATGTTTTATTGAGGCTGAGCTTGTTCTATCTATTTATGCAGTGAGGTTTATTCTAAATATGAGATATTGTCAATGTGACTCAAGTGCGTGAACAAAATGAACTCTACTTCGGACAATATATTTTCAAACTATAAAATTAAATAGTTTGTATAACATATTCACTTTTTTCATAATAAACCGAAGCAGCTGGAGATAATAACGATGACACAGCATATGGTAGTTAAATGAATCCTATTGAGAATTTAAAAATTCTCACTCTTTTTCCGTGTTATCTCCAAATAGTTCAAAAGTTTTCGAAGAAGGCCCTTCGAGGTGAAGGTGGCCAAAGGTTGCTGCCAGACCAGGTCCGATTAAATGACAGTAACTACTCCTAGGTGAGGTATTATGACTTAAGCATAGTACTGTACTTAGAAGGATGTTACAACGCTAGCCTTGGTGCACCTTGGTTCGAACCCAGTTAGCAAGAGTGTTGCTAGCTCGGTGTGTGTGTGTGTGTGTGTGTGTGTGTGTGTGTGTGTGTGTGTGCGTGTGTGTGTGTATGGCCAATGCACATTGTTGACTCTGTTAACTTTGAAGGGGCTAACCTCGATTTGGAAATTTCTCAAAATTGGAAGCCTCTCTGTCTTCGATTTATATTTGAGAATCATGTTTTAAGGTTATGAAGTAATGTTAATTCTTTATTTACATATATAGTTTCTAATATTGATTCTTTGTGTATATATTATTAAAACAATGATTTCTTTATTTAAACTTAGTTCATGGTATTAAATCTTTATTTAATCCTAATTTGCTTTACTTTTAGAGTTTGTCCTCATATGTTATAGTTGCATTGCCCCTCACTGAGTCGGTTAGACTCACTCCCCCTTTTCCTCCTATTTCAGGTTCTTGTGCAAGACTTGACTCGGCTCCTTTAACTTCTTAGGGTGCTCCATAATCCATAGGCAGAATCTTGTGACCAGATGAGTATTTGGTAAGATATGTATATGTATAGACTTTGGGGGTTCTTGGGAATTTGTTTTATTTAGTAACTAGGATGTGAATAGTGAATGTAAAGGTGCATTATATTTATGAATATATGAATTACTGGAGAGTGCTTTGAGAGCCTCAACTTGCATTTGTGACTAGTGGTCTGGAATAGGTTTGGCTAATACAGGGAAGCTAGAAAAATTAGGGGGAGTTTTGTCTAATTTTCGTGAGAATAGTCATAGTAGGCTTGCTAGAGGTCTGCTACCTCTAAGCGCCGGTCACGACTTTGGGGCGGGTCGTGACAGATGATTTGTTACTTTTTGCTAAAGCTTCGATTGATCAAATTAGATCCATTACAGAATACCTTGATTTATTATGTTCTACCTCTAGTCTCAAAATTAATCTTTCCAAAACTTTCATTGTGTTCTTAAGAATGTTAGAGAGGATATTCATCAAAGTTTCATGGATTTTTGGAACTACCAAGAAGTCCTTAGCCTTGGTAGATATGTTGGAGCCTATCTCAATAATGGTAGAAGTCGGAAGAAGGATTTCAAAGATATGCTTGGTCATATGCAAAGTAAGCTCAAGGGGTGGAAAGCTCAATGCTTCTCACTTGTGGGGAGTATTACTCTTGCTTTATTTTTGGGGCTATGATAAGTTATAATATGCAACACTTAAGAATCCCGAAGTGCATTTATAAGGAAATTGAAAAAGCTCAAAGGAGTTTTATTTGGGTGGAATCGGATTAGAAAAAGAAAATGCATTACCTCAGCTATAATTCTCTTTGTAAAGCTAAATAGTTAGGTGGCCTGGGATTTTGAAATCTATCCTAACTGAATGATTCTTTTATTCTTAAGCTTATGTTGGAATTAATGACTAAGTCGAATAGTTTATGGGCTCAAGTTCACATCAACAAGTATGGGAAGGGTCTAAACATTTTACAAGATATGAAGAATTCCTTATTTGACCCTCTCATCTGGAAGGAGATAGCGGCTTTAAGGCCTGTATTTAGGAATCACTTGGTTACCAACATTTGAGATGGTTCCAACACCCTCTTCTAGTATGAAGCTTGGATAGATGAAGATACCATTCCTTGTGAAAAGGCAACAATAAGCTGTAATGAGACTAAGATGAACAAAAAAGTGATGGATTATACAACTTGCATGGAAGAATAGAATTTTGAGAAAATTAGAGCCATTCCTCCTCTATCTATTAATGGAGGGGAGGATAAGCCAACCTGGAAACTCACTTCTAAAGGGAACTTTTCCATCAAAAGTGCCTATTAGATCTTCAACATGTGGACAAAACTCAACCAAATGAAATATGGAGCAAAATCTAGCAAAGGAAAAGGCCCTAAAAATCTAAGGTATTCATATAGCAAACCACTCATGACTGCTCTCTCACTGCAGAAGGCATGGAAGATGCTATGGTAGTTGCTCAAACTATCATAGGTGTATGGTAGAAATAGAAACTGTGTTTCATACTCTCCAAGATTGTCCAATGATTTTTGGGATTTGGATTGGATTAGTTACATTATGGGAATGCTACTCATCAATAAGATGTTTTTATGATTACATGTTACTTGATTTGGTGATGGAAGAATTGGGAAATATTTGATAGCCACTATCAAATGCTATCTCATGCCCATATGATTATCCTCAAATAGGTGCGAAACATTGAGGAGGTCAAAAGAATCATTGCCTCTAGAAAAGAAGAATGAGATAGGAAGAAATTTTCATTGGTTAGAATGGTCTGCCATCTAGTTAGTCTAAATTAAATATAAATGGTGATATTCGGGGAAATCTGAGAAAAGCTAGTTGTGGAAGGTTAATCAAAGGTGATAACGAGGGCTAAATCTTCGGATTTTCTTACCACATTGGCATCTGTACTTGCTATAATGTTGAGCTCTGGGGTATTTTTAAGTCAGTCTAGTTTCATGGTCTCCACTTTAACTAAATAGAAGGATACTTCTAATCACTCCAACATTTTGGTTAAGAGGATTATCATTTGGCTTAAAAGAGATTGGGACGTTAACATCTACATACTTTAAGAGGGGGAAATAGATGTGCTAATTGGTTAGCTAAGGAGAGTCTCAACTTGAATATGAGGCTACACGTTTGGACAAACCTTCCTGGTAATCTGGGTGGCATTTTGCAAATCGATGATATAGGGTCTGCCATACCCTGATTGATTTTAGATAGTTAGTATTTGTGTTTGTTTGGGTGTTTTGACCCTCTACTATACTAAAAGGAATAACATTTAATATAAATTAATTATTCAGAATCATATAAAAAATTTGTAAATAATATTTAATTAATAAAATTTATAAATAAATAATATTGCTGTTTGGGATCTAGGTAAAGAATAGGGGAGGTTTACTGTCTAAGGTTAAACTACTTTCCCTTTACTTAGTACCAATTCTTATAGGATCAAAGAGGAATCTAGCCATTAATAAGGGGCCTTCAATGTGATGGATGTCCATGAGAGGGCATCCAACCAGGGAGCTATAGTAGGGCATCCTAGCTAAGAGCCATGGGAAGGCATTCAAGCTAAGGACCCCAAGAAGGCCTTATAGTTAGAGCCCACAAGAAAGCAATCAAGCTAGGGACTTCAGAAAGGCATTTTAGCTCATCCACCAGACAAGCCCATAAGCCTTCTTGACTCAAGTTTGGAGGGACAAAGGGTCACGAAGCAAAAAGACTTGCAGTGATTGGTTCAATCTTATGACTGATCCGCAAGCTTGCTCGACCCAAGTCTAGAAAGATGAAATGTCAAAAGGTTATTCAACGTTTAGCTCAGCTCTACAGTGTGCAGTCCTTAGCTTGGATGACATTTGAGCTTCATTTGTTAGCCAATCAATGTTTGCCTAGGTTAGGCATCGTGTGCCTCTTAGCTCAGTCAATGTCCGAGCTTTATTTTGGGTGTCTTGGTTGCATGTGAGGTGTCCCTTGCTCAGCCAAAAACCAAGCTTGGTCTTGTTCTTTTAACTGTCTAAGAGTTATTATGAATGTTCCATCACCTCCTATCGCCACATGTCAGGCGCTAGTACTAGTTGGTTGCCCGCAATGATTATCATCATGTCCTTGGGTCCATCTTGGCCATTGGATAAGGGTGTGTTCAATCATTTGTGATTGTTGGATTTTGCTGGGAGGGCTATGTATGTGTATAGGGTTTTCACTTTTACTCCGCACTTTTACTTGTACCCCCTCATCCTTCCACCTATTTTTTCTCCCAGTTATCTCTTTATTGCTATTTCCTAGGCAATGTCTTATGCCTTCCTTTGGGTAGTTTCTAGTGTCTTCCGCAATGGTGTTGCATGAGTCCATTTTCTATTTTGTTTAATGTTAGTGTTTGCTCTCCTCTTTTCTTTGTTTTGTTATTTATTTTATTTTATTTCATTCAAGGTCAACATTTGCTCTCTTCTATGGTAGCCCTTCTCTTGGTCATCTTAGCATCTTACATGTTGATGAATCTAATCGCTCTAGACGTGATATCACCTAGATTGACCAATGATAATCTAGCTAAATCATCCATAAACGAGCTGGGCAAGAAAGCCGTGTATGGCCACCTCATCTATCAGGTTTTCTAACATACATTGCCTCTTTTGTTAAAATGGCTTATGAACTTTCTCAACAACTTATGCCTCCTTTGCCTGAGGTTTACTATGCTTTCGGAGGTCATTTGGGTTATCATGTTGGCATTGAAGTGAGTGAAGAAGAAGTTCATCAACTCTGCATAGCAATATTTAGAGTGGGTGGGAAGTTTGAGAACCACGAGAGGGCTACCTTTGTCAGAGATCTAGGGATGCCTTATAGCAAAGTGGGTCCAAATATCCTAATATCAGCATAGTTTATTTATAAGCACAAATATAGGCATAGAGGTCAGTAGTTCCATCATACAAATGCAAATATGAGGGGGGCTTGCAACGGTCTAAGATTGGGGTTGTCATGATGTACTTTGAAAATAGGTGATTAAGGTAATTTTCAGGGGCAACACACGAAAGGGCTTAGGAATAGTGAGGCTGACGTTTAGTAGAGTGTGTGGATGGGGCTGGTGGCGGCAGGGGTTTTGGTGGGATTCCCCTTAGTCTTTGTTAGAGGGTGTGATAGCACTGCTCTAGGTTGTCTAGCTAGTTGATCAATTTGGTTTTGCATTCTTTGCATTGCATTTAGGATGACTTGTAATGCAGGATCAGGCATATTGGTGCTGGTGTTCAGTGTATTATCACCTTCGTGTATGGGGTTTTCGAGTTTCTAACCCTTGGGCTGTGATTTTTAAGGTTATGATTTTTCGGTTAAGCATTGGTGTTCTTAGTGTTGTGGTTTTCCACAATGATGGTGATGAGGATATGAGTAGGATGGTAAAATGGAAATGGAAAAAGTTTTACCTATTCCTACATAAAATGCTAAAATGTTTTTTTTTAGGGTAGAGGCAAAGAATGGAGGAATCAATGTCTAGGGTTAAGCTGCTTTTCCTTTGTTTGGTACCAATTCTAATTGGGTCATAGCAGAATTTGGTCATTAATGGGGGTATCCATTAGATCCCACTATTGGGTGGTTGGAGAGAATATAGATCATAGATTTTAGGGACACCATTTATGGGACAAAGTATATTTAGGGCAGTGGTGTTCTTGAGAAGGGCATCTGATTGGGAGCTGTGGGAGGGCATTCTAGCTAGGAGCCAATGGAAGGAGTTTAAGCTAGGGACTCTAGGACGGCATTCAAGCTAGGGGCATAGGAAGGCATTCAAGTTAGGGTGATTTGGCTTGGTCATATGACTGGTCTAAATAATTATTAATTTAATTATATGTAGTAAAAATAAAAAGTTTTAAAATAATCATCACTAATAAATAAATAGTTTAATTATAAAATTTATTTATAAATTTAAATAATTAATCAAAATTACTTTTTAATATAATTTTAATTATTTTATATATACTAGCGGTTTGATAAGCATTGTCATGCTTGTTAACCCACATTTTTTATTTTTAGGGCATTGATGTAAAACTCTTCATATAACATATAGAAATTTATTGAATAAATATAATTTGAATGAACAAAATGAAAAACCATTTGTATTAACCAATATAGTTATTTAAAGTTTATTATCCAATAAAGTTCTGTATGTTATATGAATAGCACTATACCATAAAAATAAAATGTAAAAATTGTAGGTTGATATAAATAGCAATTTACATTAATACTTGGAAGATAACAAATATATAAATAAAAGAAAATGTTTGAGCATATGTTCAAAAATTGTTTTAAATACTATTTTGAATGTATGAAGGAGAAGAAACTGCATGTAAACTGACTTGAAGGAATAGGATTAGAATACTGTAGGTGAGGTGGGAGCAGTTTCATAAAAAGGATTAGAAAACTTTCAATGGAAGTGGAGTAGCGAACATATTAAAGTTATGGTTTTAACCCAAAAAATATTGTTTAAACAAATTATTTATAAAGATAAAAATGGTATAAAAAATTGGACACCAAATTCAGTTATCTCAAAGAATCCCTTTTATTAGATTGTATAGATTATGATGAAAAGTGCATGCATAAAGAATGATATTCTTGCATGTCAACATGATTACCTTATCTTCAAGATTTGAGTTGTAATTTGCAATTTTTTTGTTTGACTATAATAAGTTTGATATTATAGATCATTTTGCTACTATACATTAGGGCTCTTTACTTTTAAGGGATGGGATGGGATGGGCCAACCTATTAGGCAAGGTTGTTTAAGGTGTTTAGTGGGTTAGTACATAGGTGGGTTAGGGCCAACCCATTTAAGTAAGTAAAATTTAATTTTTTTTTTTTAAGTAAGTTAGGGCTAGCCCTGGTCCATGTAGACTTTTGATTCTTTGGGCTTTTTACAAGTGTAGACCTTTTGGTCAATGTACTAGGTCAAGCTCAATAAAAAAGTGGACAAAATTTAGAATTTTTGTAAGTAGGTCAATCTAATGAGCCAGAGGTAGCTACAAGTGGACAGTACTAATTCATATATAGGTTAGGGATAAAGACACCCCATTAAAAAATAGACAAAATTTAAAATTTTTAGAAGTGGAACACATGAGTCGACTTGACCCACAGGAACTTTTGACCCTATGAGTTTTTTTTAGATAAATGTGAACTTTTCGACCTTAGCCCTTGCAGGCTATGACTTAAAAGGTGTGGACCGAGTCCATTTGACACTTTTAATGTTGCATCTTGCATGTGCAAAGAGAAATATTGAGAAACTACTTTTGTGGGATCAGATGCGACTCATTTCTCATCCACCATTGAATGAGATATGGACCCCACTTAAATTGGATCCATATCTCATCCAATGGTAGATGAGTGGTGAGTTGATATGATGCCTCAAAAAAAGTGAGTTCCCCTATCATTTCTCATATGCAAATTAAAGGGATATATAGGTTGGTGTACTTAAAGACATGCAGGCAAAAAATGTTAAGAAATATGGTAGTAGTGAAAACTCGAGAGAGAAATGATGGAAGAACAAACCGCATAAAGCAAAATAATAACATAATTAAAACCATGTATTATGACAAACAATATTGCCCCAAATCATGTGTGACCAAACGAACTTAGTTTACATGTTTTAGGAGTTAAAATTTTAGAATTATTAACTTAGGGATAGTTTTATGTAATCAGTGCTCCAGTTCAGATTAGTTAGCAATTTCTAACAGCTAAAAAAAAAAGGAGATAATTTAACTCTAAAATACAGGTGATAGGGAAAGGATTATAAGGGACAAAATACATACCTTCTGCAATTATTCGCAACTTTGACACACTTGCTAAATCACAGAAAAAGTAAAATGAAATAAATTAGCTCTCCAATTTTGAAGACAACAAAATAATATTTAAAAAAAAATAGTTTTGTGCCACTGTTTACCGTATTGAGTAATTTCTTGTTTCAGACAATGGCTAATCATTCCACTAACATGAAATGAATGCAATCTTACATTTTGGAAGTCATAAATTGAGATATTAATAGAAATTAATTTTGATATATTGTCAGTATATAATAATTTTATACTGTTATCTAATTATATATTTTTATATATATAATTTTGATATAATTAAAATAAAATTTAAATATTTTTATTAATATAATAATACATAATTAAATATTAATATAAAAAAATTATTTATACTAAAAATATATCAACATTAAATTACATTAATAAGAGTAAATAAGATGAGATTCCTCTGTGTAACTTAAATTCTAATTTGCTTCGTGCCTTATGCTTTGTTTGAATGCATAAGTTAGATAAAAAGAAAGAATGAGAAAAAAATAAATAAATAAAAGAAATGTATTTTCTTTCTTAGTATTTGATTAAGAAAAAAGGTGAAAGAAAAAATTATGTAATTATACTTAAATAATTTTTACATTATTTATCTTTTAAAAAGATAACAGACATAAAATTGTATTTGTCCAATACAAATACAATTTTTTCTTATTTTCTTCTCAACCTATTGATGAAAAGTTTTAGTGTGAAATGTTTTCTTTTCCCCAATTTGCTCATTTTTTCTTTACTTTCTTTTTTCTTCCCCTTCTACCACCTCTTAGAACGATTTTTGTATGTGAATAAAAATAAAATGGACATTTTCATCTATGAGATTTATTTGTAAATTATGTATGAATGTAATCTACAAAAATGTCTCCCCTGTTTTTAATCCTATACCAAACTCACATTTCGTTACAACCATAAAGAACGACTCTGTTTTACTTGCTTAACATTCACATCTTTCTTCAGCTAAAATAATAGATGCTACTTTTCTTACCGCAATCGCGTCCCGTTAATGAAGTATAACAATTGTCATCCAGCGGACAGCTAATACTTTGACCGGTTTCGTTGAACCAGCAAGAACTCTGTCTGCAAACACATGCACTACTCATCCAAGAAACATCAAATCCATAGCCCAGCATACTATGAATTTCAGCGTAGGAAAAGGTTTGGTTGTAGCCAAATAATGACTCTGATGAATATCTCATCAAAGCAGGAAAGGATGACGCAGCAACCAGCTTCACACGGCAACCATCTTCTAAGTTAACAACCCGCAAGCCGCCAGCGACAGCATAAACATGGCCTTTGGAATGCCAATTAATGCAAGAAGCAGTGTCCACGTACTGAGGATCATCCCTCACTGGTTTGCTGCAGTTCAAGTAAACTACGTGCTGGAACATTGTTACAGCACCAAAAGATCGCTCTTGAGTAGCTTCATATGGATCCCTATTATCGCCCGTAAATTTGTACGAATCGGTGAAATTGGATGAGGATAAGAAATAGTAAGGAATGGATGAACAATCAGCCTCTGAAATACCGGGATCTACGAGCCGGATTGTGAAGTTTTTGTAGTTGATTGCCTGCACATAGTATTTACCCGAGAACAAATATAACACCGCGGTGTTATCTTCGCAAGCCAGCTCATAGCTGGGATCGCCACAGGTTGCTGGGTCATCCTTCAGCCGGAATGGATGCGTTATGTTGGTGATTTTGCCGCAGGATGAAGGGGCACATGTTTGCTGATTATTTGCGGCACAAGTTTGTCGCAGTAGTGCAACTGTAATTAGGAGGAAGCATAACAGAGAGCAGGAGAAGGCTTTCCCTTTGCTCATCATAGATGCTGAAAACTTTTCTTCTATCTAGTTCAGGGATTATCTGAAAGACTGAAACAGAACATGCTTCATGGAGGCTTTCCTATAATTATCGGGACTAGTTGTAAGGGCAAAACTGTCTTTACATATGTCAACGTTATCTTAGCTTTGACTTCGTAGATTTTTTCGTCATTAAAATATATGTAATACCTACCTGTAAATGTAATTATGGTTCTATCTCGATGCATTAGTACATCTTAGTCACGCAGCTGCCTAACTTTACCTGGAAAGAGAATTTTACCTTCCCGTCAAAGCGGTAAGCCAAAAGAAAATTGTGGTTC
This sequence comes from Pterocarpus santalinus, assembly GCA_031439595.1. Lineage (NCBI taxonomy): Eukaryota > Viridiplantae > Streptophyta > Magnoliopsida > Fabales > Fabaceae > Pterocarpus > Pterocarpus santalinus. The sequence continues at coordinate 39,268,275 of CM062527.1, forward strand.
TATCTTCTACCCCTTTTCCCACTTTCCAGATGGGGGATGCACATGTTATAATGGAATCAGATAATCCACCAATCTCACACATAAGAAAAGCTTGAAGTGATTTCCCATCACAGTTCTCCCCTGCTTATGACGATGCTAGCATTGCTATTGCTGCTGCTTCTAAATCTTGGAAATGGTCAGAATGACCCTCCCATTCCATGTCCCTTCCGTCTGTATTGTACAGAACACGGGACAAAGGTGCTTGAGCTGCCTGCAGTTCCGGTCTCAGTAAAACTCCACGTCCGTCTCGTTGATGACGTATCCAAAATATTAGAAGTATATGACCCTGAAAACTGTCTCCCGGAACTCTTACTCCGACTCAACTATTCGTCGTTTTATCCTTTCGGAGCTGGTGCTATTGATGAAGAACTGTTTGAGCCGTCCAACATTACTTTCTTTAATTGTTCTTCAATAGGGCAACGACATCTTAGAAACTGGGAGCAAACATACTCCGATGCACAAGATATGTTATCTTGCCCAATTTATACGGCTAAGGATTACGACGATGTCGTTGAGTCAGACCTGGTATCCTGCGCCAAATTGCTTCGTCGCGTTTTGCCAGTATCCGCATTTGACATACAGAGGAACTCACTCCAATTGGGATGGGCGAAGACAAATTTCGATCGTCGATGCTTTGTTGATTGCAAGAAATCCGGGAGGAGCGAAAATCCATAAGTTTAGCCGCCACAGGTGAGAAACGTGCCAAACACTCCTAATGCAGTCTCAAGATGATTTTGTTTTGTTAAGTAGCTGGGATCCTGTATATTAAATGTTCGATGTGTTTGTAATTGCAGGTTCAATTTTGCTTGTGCTCGTGCTCATTGCCTTCTATCATATATATCACTATTTTAGGATGAAAGGGAAGATCAAGAAAGAGTCGAAAATTTTTTGAAGGATTACAGGGCATTAAAGCCAACCAGATTCTCTTATGCTGATGTCAAGAGAATTACACATCAATTTAAGGATAAGTTAGGTGAAGGAGCTCATGGAGCGGTCTACAAAGGTAAACTATCCAGTCAAATTCAGGTGGCTGTGAAGATCCTCAGTAACGGGGACGGAGATGGGAAAGAGTTCATAAACGAAGTGGGAACCATGGGCAAAATCCACCATGTCAATGTGGTTCGCTTGCTTGGCTACTGTGCTGATGGACTTCATCGTGCTCTAGTTTATGATTTTTTCCCAAATGGCTCTTTACAGAACTTTATCTCTCCATCAAACAACAAGGATACCTTCCTTGGATGGAAGAAGTTGCACCAAATTGCTCTGGGCATAGCCAAAGGGATTGAGTATCTTCACCAGGGTTGTGATCAAAGAATTCTTCACTTTGACATCAATCCTCACAATGTCTTGCTAGATGACAGTTTCACTCCAAAAATTTCGGACTTCGGTTTAGCTAAGCTATGCTCCAAAAATCGAAGTACTGTATCCATGACTGCAGCTAGGGGAACATTAGGCTACATGGCACCTGAAGTTTTCTCTAGAAACTTTGGCAATGTATCTTATAAATCTGATATCTACAGTTATGGGATGTTATTGCTAGAGATGGTTGGAGGGAGAAAGAATACAAACACAAGTCAAGAAACTTTCCAAGTTCTATATCCTGATTGGATACATAGTTTGGTTGAAGGAGAAGACACACATATTCCTATTGATGAGGAGGGAGATTTCAGAATTGCGAAAAAACTTGCAATAGTGGGACTCTGGTGCATCCAGTGGCACCCCGTGCACCGCCCTTCCATGAGAACAGTGCTACAAATGCTCGAAGGAGAGGGAGAGAAGTTAAAAGTGCCACCCAATCCTTTTGAATCTGCAGCTACAACTAGTACAAATGCAATTATTCCGGCTAGATGTCTGAGTTTGGAGCTGGAAGTGATTCCAGAATCAGATCAGATTGATTGAAGATATTTAGTAATTAGAGATTTAACTAGCACTTTGTGTATGTGTGTTGGTGTGACCAAGAGAGTCCTTTTTCTTTTTTACTTTTGGTTGTGTATGGTGAGTAGTACTTGTTGGTTACAATAAATTTACTTGTGACTCGTGAATTTAGCGACTCATTAAGATTAAAATTGGAACGTCACTTGTAACTTCCAGTAAATTCTAGTTTACTGGTGAAGGTTTTATGTTTTTTGTCGACAAAATTATTTTTGCTTTAAATATGCACAAAGTACATTGGTAATTAGGGCTAACAAAAAAACTTATTTTAACTAAGGTTGGCCATGATAGGGTAGCTACAAGGATGGTTTTGATCTCTTCAGAGATATGGATGGCGACCTCGTTTACTAAACCTAGCAGAGGCGCAATAAAGGTCGCTGCTCTATAAAGACTCGATAGGTTCCGTAGTATATGTGACTATCTTTTATTATTATAATTGTTGTTAAAATTATTAAATTTTTATCATATATTATCATTATTAATTTGCATTGTATTATATTAATAGCATTGTAATAAATTATAGATATTATATATGTTTTATTCAGGTTTAAGAGTATTTTTTTTTTCTTATGAATTTTGCTTTTGAACATTTTAGTTAAATCTACATAGATTCAAATCTCCATAAAGGGAAATAGAGACCCACAATTAGGAAAGGGACAACAAAAACGAGGGAAAATTTTCCAATGTAAATGAGAGCCCAGTAGATATCCATTGCCATAACATGCTTAAGGCTTTATTAAGTTGAGTGGAAAATGGAAGGAAAGAGAGGAGGAAGAAAGAAATTGAAAGAAAACAGGTTAATTTTTCTCATTTGGATGTTGAAGAAAAATTGTGAGGAAAGAATAAATAGTGTAAAAGTATATGTAGAGCCCTTCATATTAGTTTCCTCCAAAAAGTGGGTGGAAAGGGAAAGAAAAATGAACTCAAAATTATTATTTCTATATTACTCATATATTTAACGTTTCTATTTAGTATTAATTAATAAAGTTATTAAATATAAATTAAAAATATACTACAACTTTTAAATAAGGATGTTTTAGTAATATTTAAATAAAAAATAAAGAAATATGATTGATAATAGATAAAGTGGATATAAACATGAATGTTTTTATATAATAGAAGGCTAATTTTTAATATATTTATTTATATTATTTTGATAGATAAATTTATGATAAGATTACATTAATTTTTATGTTTTCATTAATTTTTTATATAACTCTACTTATAATTGGAGTATCCTTTTAAAATAGCATAAGAGTAAAATTATTATTTGATATTATTATCTTTTTTTTCTTTTCGCATTTTCATATAAACAAACACAAGAAAATATTTATTCTTCAATTATTTCCTCTTATTTTTCTTTTATCAAAACGTACTTATTAAAAAATAAAAATCTATTCATTTTCTTTCATTTCGTTCTCTTTCTCCTAATTTTCTTTACTCTGCCAAATATTGTGTAAGTCTTCGATTCTTAAGACAGTGAGCGGAGACAAGAGTCCTTAATGAGTGCCAACCAAAAAACTTAATCAACCCGAGTCATCTACATGTTTATTATGAGCCAGAATTTATTTATTTATTAAATTTTTGGTCATGTAGCTAGAATTTATGTCAACTCCATCTTTTTTTCTTTTTTATAGAATTATGTTAACTATGTCCATTGTTAGATTATTCACAATGTCACATATTCCAAACTTTACACTTCAATTGTAACAAAAAGAGAAATTGTTTAAATATTACATTTTCTATTTTAAAGAAAAGATAAACTCAAATCAAGTTGATTAATTTTAGGTTTATTTATTTTTATCGAGTTTAAAATTATTTTTATTTGTCTTATACAGATTAAGTAGCCGCAAAAAAAATATGCTCGCCAAAAAAAATAAATAAATAAATTGAAGACTATCCTAAGTTGTTGCCATCAACTCGACATCGATCGGATATCAGTATCCTCGGGTGAAGAGAGGGAGGCCACGTCCACCAACCACAGCCACCCAAAAAATATTTTCTTCACCATTAAAATATTTAGATATTTTAGATATTTAAAGATAAAAATAAAAATAATATAAAAAATAAAATAATTGATAAAAAAATTAAAATTTTTGAATATATTCAAATAATGTAACTCTAGCCACTCACCACACGCTTCAGACTTCTACGTGAAGACAAGAACTAACAAAATTACTTAAGGCATAATGTGCGGATACGATTTGAGTTCATGAGGCTAAATTAGAGAAGACATTAGGTAGCATTTGGGATATTATTTAACATGGTTATTGATAATATAAATTATCACTAAAAAATATTATTATTTTTTAAATTATTAGTAATGTTATATTATAATATTTGATATAAAAATATATATATATATATATATATATAAGCCATTTAACAGGTAATTTATATTACTTTCCTTGATATAACAAAAATTATTAGTTTATTTTCAAGATGTCATAAATATTCGTCCTTCGAAAAAAAAGATGTCATAAATATTCGTAAGTCTGAATTATTCTTTTAGAAGATTAATTTTTAATATATGGTTAGGGTAAAATAGTAATATTATCAATTAATTATATTTTATTTTTTATATTACTTGTGAGATGGTTATAATAATAATAAAATGACTTTAATAATTTAATTAGATGGTTGCATATAAAAAATTTATTTTTTTCTTAAAATATTCTCTCGATAAGTGAGAGACTAATTTTTAAGAATATATTAAGACACTTAAGTGAGGACCCTTTTCTTAGGCTACTATCAAGTGTCTAAGTGAAGATTCTTATCCCATAATGTAGGTAAACGCCTAAATGAAAGTTCTTTTCAAAGGTGTTGGTTTGCGCACTTGAATCTTGAGATTGTATCTAAAATCATATATTTAAGGAATTCAAGTCTCTTCCACTCAGATTAACATTGAATTGATATAAAAATATATATTAATAATATATTGAAATTAAGATTTTATTTTACATTATTGCATTGAATAATTGCAATTCATGTTTATTAATTTTAGATTTATTTTATTTTATTGTATATTGACCAAGTTCCATTCAATTGCATTAATTTGAGCTACAATTACTCAAGAGAAAGTACCATTACTTCGCTTTTCCCTAAAATTGCATGCATTGACAATATTAGCTCAAAATTTCTTTCAAAATTTCTGACACTTTATTTTCATCAGATAAATTAGTATCTATTATTAAAATCTTTGTAGTTAAATTAATTTATATTAAAGAACAAAAAACTCATTTTTTAAAGTCAAAGACAAATATGACCGATGCTGACAATTTTATGAACTAAAGTGAGTATTCACACTTCAAGAAATTATTTGATTTTCACAACTTGCGCCACTGAATAAAATCTTTAGTTCTTTTGTCTTTTTTGTAAAACGTAAAGTTCGACACCTTAATACTCTGGACACTCATCTTAGACAATAAGTCAAGCTTATTTATAACAGTCAAGGACGTAACAATATCACAACATTTTGGCATTTTGATTTTATTTATCAATCAAATCCTTTCTTAAAACAATTATAGAATATATTGACTAGAGCTTTTAGGAATAGAAACTACCCAAAATATTGCCCACGACATACAGAAGTCTTCAGTCTTATTATTTGTTTTTTAAATAAAAGAAAGTCTTCAACTTTATGGATACTAGACACAAAGAGTAAGGCAGGCTTAAATGTAGAAGAATAGGACGTGACAACACCACAACATTTGATATTTAATTTTCTTTTTTATCAACCAAATTCTTTCCCGAAATCGTGATGGAATACATGTTGACTAGACTTTTTGTACCATATAGCTAGTGGTGGAAATAACTTAAATTAAGTTTAATTTGTCTAGAAAGAGATAGATATATTTTGTAAACAATCAATATTAATTAGAAATTTCTATTAAAATTTCTGACCCTGTGTTTATATAAGATAAATAATCTCTATCATTACAATCTTTGTAGTTAAATTAGTTTATATTAAAGAACATAAAACTGATTTTGTAAAGTCAAAGAAAAATATGACAGGCTTTCAATCTTATAAAGTAAAGTGGCTATTTATTTTAAATAACTTGTAGCATACTAGAGTGTAACAATATTACAAAATTTTAAAATTTGATTTCATTTATAAATCAAATCCTTTCTTGAACCGTATCGTGTGTTTAGGGGTAGAAGTCACTAAAAAAATTGACCATGACTTAGTGAAGTCTTCAGTCTTTTCCATTTATATTTCACATAAAAGAAAGCCAGCTGCTTTCAACAATTAATGCTTGACGTATGTAGTAAGGTAGACTACAAATAGAAGACTAGGACATGACAACTCCATAGCATTGCACATTTGATTTTGTCCGTCAAACATATCCGTTCCTGACATTGTAATAGGATGCATATTGACTAGACTTTTTGTATCGTATAATTACTTTTAGAAATAATTTAAATTAAGTTTAGTATTTTGTCTAAAGAGAGATACGTATATTTAGTAAATAGTTTGTTTGAGCTTGACCTACTTGTGATAAGTTTATTTTGAGGGGGAATTGTTGTCGCGACATAGTCGCTGACAACCGTTGATTTTGTATAAAAATATTTTTAAAATAATATAAAAAATAAGTGAAAATAAATTTTAATGATGGAAGATATGTTATGTCAATTGGACATCCACTTTTTGGGGTTCATATAACATCCCTCTATTTTGAGACATGATTGGACAAAGTTTACTTAAAGACTTGCAAATATACAAAGACTTCCAAAGAAGTAAAGGAACCTAAACTTATTAATTTGGTTAAAATTAGTTTTTGATATATGTATATCTATATTTGTGTCTTAGATTTTGATTTTAGTCCTCACAAAAAAAAAAAAAATCTTGATTTAGGTTTCTATAACAATGATCCATTAAGGAGTTAGTTTATGCTTTTAAAAAATTATTAGATGGTGTTAATTTTTACTGATATGGCTAATATAAAATTTACTATAGATATAATATATTGTTAATATAGTTCTATATTGACATTTTTAGGCCTTTTTGTGCCTAAAATGACAGTTTAAAAAAAAGAAGAAAAATGACTGAAATAATATTGAAATACCCTTTTTTTTAAGCCAAAATAATCTTAAACAAGTTTCACTATATCTTGTGTTAACTCCTATTAACCATGTCATTAAAAATTAACACTAGCTACTAATTTTTAAATAATAGTTACTAACTCAATACCACTATAAAGACTTAAATCAAAATTATTTTAGTGTATAGGGATCTAAATTAAAATCTTTTTAGCATAGAGATTTAAAACAAAATCTGAGATATATATGTAGGGACCAAAAATTATTTTAATCTTTTAATTTTATAACATTTCAAAAAATTATATTGTGTACAAAATTAATAATCCATAGTTAACAAATTATGTAGGTAGTATAATTTTTTTGGAATAACATGTACTACTTAATTATATATACATTTCTAGATATTTATTAAATAAATTAGTTATCCGAATGAAAGGGTGGTCCACGTCCACAGTATATATCCACATTAGATACATTTCAATTCAATCACATTAATTTCGGCTACAACCACTCAAGAAAATAGTAAATACCACAAAATTTGACATTTAAGTTTTTCTTTTTATCAATTAAATTCTATACCGAAATCGTTAAAGAATACATGTTGATCACTAGACTTTTTTTACCATATAACTAGTGGTGGAAATAACTAAAATAAGTTTAATTTGTCTAGAGAGAGATAGATATATTTTTATAAACAATCAATATTAGTTTGAAATGTCTTAAATGTCTTTAAAAAATTCTGACCCTGTATTTATATAAGATAAATTAGTTTCTATTATCACAATCTTTGTAGTTAAATTAGTTTATATTAAAGAACATAAAATTCATTTTTTAACGTCAAAGACAAATATGACCAGCTTTCAATTTTATGAAGTAAAGTGGGTATTTACACTTTGAAGAAATTGTCTTTGGTTTTTACAATTCACAAGCTCCATGGCATCGTATTTAGAGAAAAACACATTTTCGTCTCCAAAACATTGGGGGTGTTACACCTCAATATATATATATATATATATAAAGAAATTTCAAATTTCAATAGTGGACACTCAACTTACACAATAAGTCAAGCTTACTTGCAGCAGACAAGAATGTAACAATATTACAATATTTTAAAGTTTGATTTTATTTGTAAATCAAATACTTTCTTGAAACGTATCGTTTATCTAGCGGTAGAAACCGGTCAAAAAATTGACCAAGACTTATAGAAGCCTTTAGTCTTTTTGATTTATATTTTACATAAAAGAAAGTCATCAGCTTGCAGGAATGAATGCTTGACGTATACAGTAAGGCAGACTACATGTAGAAGCCTAGGACATGACAACTCCACAACATTGCATATTTGATTTTGTCTGTCAAGCATATGCTTTCCTGAAATTGTAATAGGATACATATTGACTAGACTTTTTGTATCGTATAATTACTGGTAGAAATAACATAAGAGAAATGTTTTTTGTATCACTGGGGTAGGTAGACACCTTGGACACCCAGAGATAGAAAGGAGAAAAAAAAATTGTAAAAGAAAATGAAAAGAGTGAAATGATTGATGGAGAGAGAAAAAGCTGAGAGAGGATGTTGGGGTGTTGGAGAAAGAAATATGTACAAATAACATACCTCATAACATAAATTAAGTTTAATAGTTTGTCTAAAAAGAGATAGATATATTTAGTAAATAGTCTGTTTGAGCTTGACCTATTTGTGATAGGTTTATTTTGAGACATGACTAGATAAAGTTTATTTAAAATATATTTGTGAGTTGAGATTTTGTAGCGAACGAGAGAAAAATAGAAGAGTTTGAATAATAAAATGGATGCATAATTGCTTTTCAAACACTTCCCTTTTCTCTTTTTTCCTTTAAAATCTCAACTTACAAACACATCCTTAAGGACTTGCAAATGCACAAAGACCTCCAAACAAGTTAAGGAAACTAAACTTTTTAATTTGGTTAAAACAAGTTTTTGATGTCCATTCATGTCTTAGATTTTGGTTTGAGTCCTTACATAAAAAAATAAAAATAAAAATCTTGATTTAGATCCCTATAGTAATGCTCTATTAAAGAGCTAGTCCCTGCCCCATAAAATTATTAGATAGTGTTAATTTTTGTGAACGTGGCTAATATAAGATTTGACATAGATATGGTATACTATTAATGTAGTTCTACATTGACATTTTTTTTTTTTTGCCTTTTTAGGCCTAAAATGACGGTTAAAAAAAAACATAGAGCGATTGAAATAGTATTAAAACTACTCTTTTCCTAAGCCAAAAATGATTTTAACTAAGTTTTACTATGCTTTGTGTTAACTCCTGTTAACCACGATAGCACAAGTTAACATTACATACTAATTTTTTAATGGCAGGAACTAACTCAATTCCACTATAAAGACCTAAACCAAAATTTGTTTAGTGCATAGGGACCTAAACTAAAATGTTTTTAGTGTAGAGATTTAAAACAAAATCTAGGACATATGCAGGGACTAAAAATTAATTTTAATCTTTAAATTTTATAACAAATAAAAAAATTATATTCTATACAAAATTGATAACCAATAATTAACAATTAAGAAGGTATTATAATTTTTTTGAGTAATATATACTACTTAGTTATATATACATTTCTAAAATCCCAAACTTAAGATGTTTATTAAATAAATTAGTTATTCGAATGAAAGGGGTGTCCACCCACGTCCACAATATACATCCACACTAGATACATTTCAATTCAATCACATTCATTTAGACTACAATCACTCAAGAAAGTAGTAAATATCACAACAATTGACCTTTTATTTTATTATATCAATCAAATTCTCTCCTGAAAATCATTATAGAATACGTGTTGAGCTAGACATTTTGTACCATATAACTAGTGGTGGGAATAACTTAAATTAAGTTTAATTTGTTTAAAAAGAGATAAATATATTTTGTAAACAATCAATATCAGTTTGAAATTTCTTTTAAAATTTCTAACCCTGTATTTATATAAGATAAATTAGTTTCTACTATTTCAATCTTAGTAGTTAATTTAGTTTATATTAAAGAACAAAAAACTCATTTTTTAAAGTCAAAGACAAATATGACCGGTTTTTAATTTTATGAAGTAAAGTGGGTATTTACACTCGAAGAAATTGTCTTTGACTTTTACAATTCACAAGCTCCACGGCATCGTATTTAGAGATAAACACATTTTCGTCTCTAAATCATTGGGGCGTTATATATATATATATATATAAAATTCATTCTTGAACCGTATCGTGTGTTTAGGGGTAGAAGTCGCTCAAAAAATTGACCACGACTTATTGAAGTCTTCAGTCTTTTCAATTTATATTTCACATAAAAGAAAGCCAGCAGCTTTCAACAATGAATGCTCGACGAATGCAGCAGGGCAAACTACACGTAGAAGACTAGGACATGACTACTCCATAGCATTTGCACATTTGATTTTGTCTGTCGAACATATCCATTCTTGAAATTGCAATAGGATGCATATTAGCTGGACTTTTTGTATCGCATAATTACTGGTAGAAATAACTTAAATTAAGTTTAGTATTTTGTCTGAAAAGAGATACATATATTTCGTAAATAGTCTGTTTGAGCTTGATCTATTTGTGATAGGTTTATTTTGAGACATGATTGGACAAAGTTTATTTAGGGTATATTTGTGAATTGATGTTTTGGAAAAAAATGAGGGAACAAAAGGGTTTAAAGAATAAAATAAATGTATAAATTACTCTTCAATCCTTTCTTCTCCTTTAAAATCTCAACTCACAAACATATCTTTAAGGACTTGTAAATGTACAAAGACCTCAAAACATGTTAACAAACCTAAACTTTTTAATTTGTTTAAAATTAGGACATATACATGGACTAAAAATTAGTTTTAACCTTTTAATTTGATAACATTTAAAAAAATTATATTCAATACAAAAGTAATAATCAATAGTTAACAATTAAGTAGGTATTATAATTTTTTTGGAGTAAGATATACTACTTAGTTATATATAGATTTCTAAAATCCCAAACTTTAGATGTTTATTAAATAAATTAGTTATTCGAATGAAAGGGGTGTAACACCCTAATAAATCCATACTACGCTTAAGTCGTATTACGGCGTTTTATTAGTTGTTACTTATGCTCGTGAAAAACTAAACTTCACTTGAAATTAAATTACGCAGAAAATACAATAATTTTTTTTTATACGTCGTCACTTTTGAAAAGTAAAGCCTTGCGCGAGAAGATAGCAATAAACGAGCGTATCGCAAAGATTTCGGTATAAATTGAAGGAACAAGGGGTAAATCATAATACCATACATTCAAATTATAACAACAACCATATAATTATAATTAGTCTCATAATATCCAACAAATACATAAAAGGGAACTCATGGTCATGCCATGGCCCCAAAATATCAAAGGTACACAAGTCTGACAAGGTCTAATACAAAATGAAATACAACAGATAAGGAGCAATAATGGGATAGGCCCACGTAAACATATACTGGCTTCTCTGCCCCTTCCACTCCCTTCCATCGAATGGACTCAGGTCCTCGAGTGCCTGGTCCCCCTCGCTCCTCGGCCTCGGAGAACATGAGGAGTACGGATGATACGAGGGTGCCGACTGTTCACCTCTACGCGACGAATGCGACGGCCAAGGGTATAGCTGGCGACCGAAGAACATTCCTCAGAGGGATCCTCCTCGGACGCGGCAGGATGATACTCGGACAGCGGTGGCAAAGCGGCTGCGGCCCTAGGAGTAGCTGTCGAACTCACATCGATCACAGGGACCTCTGGCAGTGGCACGGGCTCGGCTACAGGTAGACCCGGAGACATAGGCTCCATCTCGATCTCTGGCAATGGCTCAGGCGGGAAATCCCAAGGACTCAGCGGCGGTCCAAGGTGCGCTGATGATACGTCCACAGGTGCAGGCGGGATCTCTGGCTCCTCCTGCTCAAAAACTCGACCCAGGTAGAAATACGTGCGGACTACTGTGGTGGTCGTAGCCACAATAGCGTGAGCGTCCTCATCATAGGCCCACTCATGGTGGGGATGCTCCATGCTCCACTCCACGGGGTGTGCCATGAGTATCTGGTGACGAGACGGAAAAACAGCTAGGGTGAGAAATAAGATTTCTCAGAAGAACTCGACCTTGACACACAGGTGTCATCGTCATCGTCCCAGCCACTTCGGTTTTATAAATGAAAACTGTGAGCATTCAATAGGTTCAATTCTTAGGTTTTCGAAAATATCAATGTCCGAAGTGGGTTCCATTTTAAGTACATATTTCTCATATGCTAACATCATGGTATACATAAGAACTTATATGACAATTTGTATCATGCATGCACATCTTATGAGTTTCCTTCTTTACTTGGGTTGGATCGAGGTCCCTTTCTTTTCTTAGCTTGACTTATCTTAAGTCCTCTTCTTTTCACCCACTAAACATAAGTGGTAATGAGCTCACACCGTGGCCGTCGCCACCATAACATTTCGGTACTTACACTAGCTGGGTCATGCCATGCCTCATGTGAGTCGTGGGTGAGGGGAACTTAAATTAGGTCACCTTCCCTTTTGAAGGATCACACACTTATTGAATCTTTTCTTAGTAAAACTTATGATGCAAAATATTTCTAAGTCCACAATTTCTACAAAATTTCTAAGAAGATAACTGGAGACTGAAGCTTCCCAAAATTTTGCCAAACAGAGAAACCAATATCTCAGTATCATTAAGCATCATATCACATTATCATTATCATGTCATCAGTATCATACCATCATTATCATATCATCATTATTATAACATCATGCTTGCACATAAACATAGGCATATTCTCAAGCAAAGTTTTATGAGCTTAGCTTAGTAAATTTGGTGCAAGCTTTTAATTGAGGTTACCTCTTGTGTGTCTTCTTTTATTAGTTGTAAGGCCAATTTTGTCTAATGTCCTTTTTGATACTTTTTAAGTTGAGTTATGAAGGTTTTCTAATACTTAATATAAGGGTATTAATGTCTTAAAGCTTATTCTTCATTAACCTTTAACTTTTACCCTAACCAGTTTTTACTTTTACAGTGGGGTAGTAACTTCAAAAATTCACCATAATTTCATCTTTTACTCTTTTATTTCTAATTTTGGTATGCTTACACTTCTCTGAGTCTGTTTTTAAATAAAAGAAATCCCACTCAAAAATTCATTTTGTAGCTTGAGTTATACATATTTTATTCTGACTGTTCAAATTTGAAAGTTCATCTCGGGTCAGTGACTTTTAAACATTACTGTGAACTCCTCACAAGGAATCTAACAAAACTGTTTTATGGGGATGTTTCTCTATGTCTTAGCTTTCTAACAAACTTGGTCCTACTCAAAAATGTTCAGTATAGCTTGAGTTATGCACGTTTTATTACCTACTGCCCGGACAGAAACCCATCCAGGAACAGCAGACTTTAAAAATTCATATCTCTCTCGTTTAAAGGCCAAATCTCACATATTTTATATGTATGAAAAGCTCTTTGAGTCTACTTTCACAAAAAATTAGTTTCATTGCATTTTGAGTTTTGTGGAGTGAGTTATGCTACACGCTTTACAGACTACCAGAATTCCAGATTAACTCGTTTTTAAGTTTTACATATCAAACTTGTGGAAATGTTGCTATACCACTTCAAATCACCATTTTTATGTTTTAACTCATCACCATATCCAAAGTTTCAGTCACCAAATCAGTATTTTACCACAAAATAGAGCAAGATACATGAAACCATCATGCCACATAATCTCATTTCAAAACAACACTTTCACAAGATAAGAAAACCCATAGGGAAAAATATGGTCATGAGACTTTGGAGCAAGCTTTAAACCACCCAACTATGAAGAGATTAGGGGTTCTAAAACTTGAAAAAAATACATGGAGAAGAAGGATAGAGTCACTACCAACTGAGTTTCTCTTGGAAGCTAGAAAAATGAAGTGGTTGGAGATGGCCTCCTTCCTCTCGAGCTAGCAAATGGGGCTAAATGAGTGTTTGTTTTGCTCTACCAAGGACCAAAGAATGTGATCCTTGATAAGTTAGTGAGGGTGGTGATGGAAGATGAGGGTGATGGTGGTGGAAAAGTGATGACTTAGAGTAGGAAGAACAAGAAGAACAAGAAGGAGAGTAGGAAGAATAAAGAAAGGTTTAGAGAGAGGTGAGAGCTTTGTGTGTGTGTTTTTGTGAGAAGAGTGAAAAAATGAAATGAGGGGGGAAAGAAAGAAGGTTGATGGCGCAAAATGGGGGAGGAGATTGATGTGATTTTTGCTTCTTACACAAGCTAGGGAGTGGGAAAAACCATAGGGCAAAAGAGAGTGTTGTGTTTCCTTTGAGTCTTGGCACTTGGGTAAAGGCTTTGTAGTGTTTTTGTCAAATGGTTAAAAGCATGGGCTATCTTAGGATTGGCATTGGATGATTGTGATCACTCCAAGTGTCACAATCTTGATGGAGGAGAGTAGATCTTTTGTCTTGACTCAAGGGATCTACTAACATCGACTCTTGATCTAGTGGTGTATGATGAGAAGGCAATTGAATGGTTGGATTTGACTCTTGCTTTGACCAAACTTTCAAACAATAATTAAAGGGAAGTTTCTACATCTTTATAATTGTTACAATTATCTAAATGTTAATTAATTCCATTGGTTTAATTACACTTTAACATATTTTTATTGAAAAGGATTTTTCCTCATTAATTATGTAAAGAAGATGTGAGGGTTAATATGATTAAGATGTGATACTTATATGTTCTTAGTTAATTAGGTTAGACCACCTTGATTTTATTATTCTAAATCACGAATTAATAAGGATTGGGCAATTAGGCTTTTAATTGTAACTTTTAATGCATTATGCTTCAATTGTTGACTTGCCTTTAATTTACTAAGCTCTTGCTCTCGAGATTAATCGACTAATTCTCAATTAATCGCTAATCCGAGCTAATTAACTTAGGTGAAAATGGGGATGTTACATTTCTCCCCTCCTTGAAAAGAATTTTGCCCTCAAAATTCGTTACCTGAAAACAGGTGGGGAAAATCTCTTTGCATCCCTGCCTCGAATTCCCACGTGTGCTCTTCCAAGTTTCCTTTTCCCCAGGCCACTTTCACTAAGGGCACAGACTTGTTCCTCAGCCGCTTGACCTTCCTATCTATGATTCTCATAGGCGGTAGGTCGAAGGTTAGGTCTTCCCTTAACTGTACACTTTTTGGCTCAAGAAGATGATTGGGGTCGGAGTTGTACTTTCTTAGTTGGGAGACATGAAAAACATTGTGAAGGTTTGACAAATGGGGTGGTAATGCTATTTGGTAGGCAACTGTTCCTACTCGTTTCAAGATTTCAAAAGGGCCAAGAAAACGAGGGCTCAACTTTTTGACTCTAAGGGCTCTACCAATTCCTGTTGTAGGAGTGATTTTCAAGAATACGTGTTCTCCCTCTTAGAACTCGATTGGCTTTCTCCTCTTATCCGCATAGTTCTTCTGACGACTTTGTGCTGTGAGAATCCTTTCCCTTATCCTCTTAATTTGTTCGA
Organism: Pterocarpus santalinus; assembly: GCA_031439595.1. Taxonomy (NCBI): domain Eukaryota; kingdom Viridiplantae; phylum Streptophyta; class Magnoliopsida; order Fabales; family Fabaceae; genus Pterocarpus; species Pterocarpus santalinus. The sequence continues at coordinate 39,283,817 of CM062527.1, forward strand.
TGGTTTCTCTAACCAGATCAGGCCCTAAGAGGCTTTGCTCACCCGGTTCATACCAACAAAGCGGAGATTGGCACTTTCTGCCATACAGGGCTTCATAAGGCGCCATCCCAATGCTAGCATGAAAACTATTGTTGTAGGCGAACTCGATGAGGGGTAGGTGTTTGTTCCAACTTCCGGGTCGATCCATTACACATGCCCTCAACATATCCTCTAGGGTTTGTACGGTTCTTTCTGATTGTCCATCGATGCCTGGGGTGGTAGGCTGTACTTAAACAAAGTTTCATCCCAAATGCCTTTTGCAAGGCTCCCCAGAACCTAGAGGTAAACCTTGGGTCTCTATCAGACACAATGGTTGCAGGTACTCCGGGCAGCCTTACGATCTCTTGGATGTATAGCTGGGCTAGCTTATCCAAAGGATAATTCGCTCTTATGGGTAAGAAGTGGGTAGACTTTGTCAACCTATCCACGACAACCCATATGGCATCAAATCCTGCTTGTGTTCGGGGCAAACCCATCACAAAATCCATAGAGATTCCATCCCATTTCCATTCAGGGATCTCCAATGGTTGCAGCATGCCTGAGGGTTTTTGGTGCTCAATTTTCACCTTTTGACAAATTAAGCACTTATCCACCACATCTGCTATATCTCGTTTCATGCTTGGCCACCAAAACATCCTCTTGAGGTCTTGGTACATCTTCGTTATGCCAAGGTGCATGGTGAAATGACCTTTGTGAGCCTATTCTACAATCATCCTCCTCAAGTCATCCTTAGCAGGTACACATATCCTCCCTTGATACCTCCACACGCCATCAATGCCTTGAGTAAATTCTTTCAGCTTTCCCTCCTTCACCTAGGCTACAATCCTCAAGAACTCTTCATCCTCTTCCTGAGCCTGCATAATTTGTCCTTTGAACTCGCTCGTCACCTTGATTAGATTCAACCTTATGCTACGAGGGGTCAGGGTAACTCCGAGATTCAAGTCTCTAGAGTTCTCAATCAACTCTGCTTCCTTGACCATCATCCACGACATGCAATGACTTGCGGCTCAATGCATCCGCCACCACATTAGCCTTACCAGGGTGGTAGTTCAACCCGAAATTGTAGTCCTTCAAGAATTCCATCCACTGCCTCTGCCTCATGTTAAGCTCCTTCTGATCAAACAAGTACTTCAGACTCTTGTGATCCGAGAATACCTCAAAGCTAACTCCATATAGATGGTGCCTCCATATCTTCAAGGCAAACACCACGGCTGCTAATTCCAAGTCATGGGTTGGGTAATTAACTTCATGAGGTTTCAGTTGCCTAGAGGCGTACGCTACCACACTACGATTTTGTATCAGAACATAACCTAACCCTCTTCTAGAGGCATCACAGTAAACCTCAAAGGCTCCCTTAAGGTCAGGCAGGACCAGTACAGGTGTGGAAGTCAACTTTGCCTTCAACTCTTGAAAACTTCTCTCACACTCTTCAGTCCACACAAAAGCAGCATTCTTCCTAGTGAGCTTAGTCAAAGGTAGGGATATCTGAGAAAATCCCTTTATAAACCTCCGATAATATCCATCTAGGCCGAGAAAACTCCGAATTTCAGTCATCGTCGTAGGTCTCTCCCAGTTCATTACGGCTTCAACTTTGCTTGGGTTTACGGATATCCCTCCCTTAGTCACGACGTGACCCAAGAACTTCACTTCTTCTAGCCAAAACTCACACTTCGACAGCTTCGCATAAAGCTTCTTATCCCTCAAGATTTCCAACACAATCCTAAGATGCTCTTCATGTTCCTCCTTCGTCTTTGAATAGATGAGGATGTCATCTATAAAGACCACCACAAACTTATCCAAATATGGCCTAAAGATCCTGTTCATATAATCCATAAACACAGCCGGGGCATTGGTCAATCCAAATGACATTACTCTAAACTCATAATGCCCATATCTAGTCCTAAAGGCCGTCTTGGGAATATCTTCCTCCTTCACTCTAATTTGATGGTATCCCGACCTTAGATCTATCTTTGAAAACACCACTGCTCCTCTGAGTTGATCCATCATGTCATCTATCCTTGGTAAGGGGTACTTGTTTTTCACTGTGACCTTGTTCAACTGCCGATAATCCACGCACAGCCTCATACTTCCATCCTTCTTCTTGACAAACAACACCGGAGCTTCCCAAGGTGAGGCGCTTGGTCTCACAAACTTCTTTTCCAGTAACTCCTCCAATTGGGTCTTCAGTTCCTCCAACTCCAAAGGGGACCTTCGGTAAGGTGCAATAGATATTGGTCCAGTCCCTGGCACCAATTCTATGGAAAACTCTATCTCTCTCTTAGGGGGAAACTTAGGGATATCCTCAGGTAAGACTTCAGGGTTCGCCACGGGAATCTCATCAAGAGCTTGCTCTAGTTCAACCTCACTAGCCGATAGGAGAACGTATTCTTGATTCTCAGTCTTACAACAGTATAACACAACAGGTTTCAAGCTTAAACTAACAGGTTTAGAAGGTAAAGAAGGGAATACGATTGTCTTGGCAGCACAATCTAACATAACATGGTTGGCTGAGAGCCAATCCATGCCTAAGATTAGATCTAAACCAGATAAAGGAAGGCAGATTAAATCAAACTCGTAAGTCCTTCCATGAATATGAATTTGACATTTTAAACAACATAGATAAGTTCTAACTGGTTTCCCAGTGGGAGTAGAAACAAGCAATATATAAGGCATTTCAGAAACAGACAACCCCAATCTACTTACACAATCATGGGAAATAAAAGAATGCGTAGCGCCAGAGTCATATAGTACAGTTAAGATGTTACCGTTCACTTCGCATGTACCTCGAATGAGATCATCAGACTCCGTGGTCTCCTCGGCATTCATGGTGAAAACCCTCCCTTGGCGTTGCGGTTTGGGGGCAAATATGTCCTTGCTGCAATTCTTGGCAAAATGCCCAGGCTGTCCACACCTGAAGCAAACGTTTTGTCCGGCATAGCAAACCCCTTTGTGTTGCTTCCCACACTTAGGCGCATATAATTTGTTGCGTGCCGGAGGTCGCGGTGGGTCTCGGAGGGTTGGCAGAGGATCTCTGTGGCTGCTTGCCTCTAGAACCTTCACCATGGTAGGGCTTCTTTTGCGGGGGCTGCTTCGGGTGTTGCCCTTGAGATGCCTGCCTTCTCTTATGGGCTTCCGACCTCTGGATTGCCAACTTACGGTTGCATTCCTCCACTACGCGACTCTTATTGACAAGGGCCGCATAGCTCCGAATCTCCAGCGGGGCCACGGATGCCAGGATGTCGGCCCTCAAACCTCCTTTGTATTTCATGCACTTCCAGTGCTCATCGGGGTTTCGCTAATAAAGCGTGGAGAACTTACACAACTCCTCAAACTTTGCTGTGTAATCAGCAACACTCATACCTCCCTGGTAGAGCCTCAGGAACTCCATCTCCTTTGCGTTCCTTATAGACATCGGGAAATATTTCTCATAGAAAGCTGTCTTGAAGACGTCCCAAGTATCTTTCTTTGGTCGCTCTCCATCAAGCTCTTCGCTCCCTTCCACCAGAATTCACCATCCGCCTTCAGCGTATAAGTAGCAAAGGCTACCTTTGGGTCTCCGAGTAAGTCAGCACAGAGTAGATCTTCTCGATCTCCTTAATCCATTCATCAGCTTCTTCAGGGTTGAAGGCCCCCTTGAAACTGGGCGGGTTGGCCTTGCGAAACTCCGCGAACTTCTGATATTTAGTACTTGCTCCATTTCCGCCGACGGACTCTTCAGATCTCTTGTTCAGCTGATCCATCATGTGTTCAGCTGCCGTAGCTTGAGCTTGCATGGCATTCGCCATCTGTTGAAAGGTCCTCATGAAATCGGCGATGTTCGTGCTGTCGCTGGGCTCATTGGCGGTACGTCTGCGAGTTGCCATTAGTTCCTGAACACACCGAAACAAAAATATCGAGTTGATCAGGCCCAATATCAAGCATAAGCATGACAGCAACTAAAGGCAATCTCACATGACGGTCATGCATTCTAAGTCCTACATCCCATCGTACAGACAGGATTCATAGCACGACTTAACATAGCGCACGTCAAATTATGCTTGGAAGCATAGTCAGTCCAACCTCAGGCTTTAACAGGATGAACTGCTCTGATACCATAATGTAACACCCTAATAAATCCATACTACACTTAAGTCGTATTACGGCGTTTTATTAGTTGTTACTTATGCTCGTGGAAAACTAAACTTCACTTGAAATTAAATTACATGGAAAATACAGTAAATTTTTTTTTTTTTTATATGTTGTCACTTTTGAAAAGTAAAGCCATGCGCGAGAAGATAGCAATAAACGAGCGTATCGCAAAGATTTCGGTATAAATTGAAGGAACAAAGGGTAAATTATAATACCATACATTCAAATTATAACAACAACCATATAATTATAATTAGTCTCATAATATCCAACAAATACATAAAAGGGAACTCATGGTCATGCCATGGCCCCAAAATATCAAAGGTACACAAGTCTGATAAGGTCTAATACAAAATGAAATACAACAGATAAGGAGCAATAATGGGATAGGCCCACGTAAACATATACTGGCTTCTCTGCCCCTTCCACTCCCTTCCATCGAATGGACTCAGGTCCTCGAGTGCTTGGTCCCTCTCGCTCCTTGGCCTCGGGGAACATGAGGAGTACGGATAATACGAGAGTGCCGACTGTTCAACTCTACGCGACGAATGCGACGGCTAGGGGTATAGCTGGCAACCGAAGAATGTTCCTCAAAGGGATCCTCCTCGGACGCGGCAGGATGATACTCGGAGAGCGGTGGCGAAGCGGCTGCGGCTGCGGCCCTAGGAGTAGCTGTCGAACTCATATCGATCACAGGGACCTCTGGCAGTGGCACGGGCTCGACTATAGGTAGACCCGGAGACATAGGCTCCATCTCGATCTTTGGCAATGGCTCAGGAGGAAAATCCCAAGGACTCAGCGGCGGTCCAAGGTGCGCCGATGATACATCTACAGGGCAAAGTGGATCTCTCGGCTCCTCCCGCCAAAAACTCGACCCAGGTAGAAATACGTGCGGACTACTGTGGTGGTCGTAGCCACAATAGCGTGAGCGTCCTCATCATAGGCCCACTCATGGTGGGGAAGCTCCATGCTCCACTCCACGGGGTGTGCCATGAGTATCTAGTGATGAGACGGAAAAACAGCTAGGGTGAGAAATAAGATTTCTCAGTAGGACTCGACCCTGACACATAGGTGTCTTCGTCATCGTCCCAGCCACTTCGGTTTTATAAATGAAAACTGTGAGCATTCAATAGGTTCAATTCTTAGGTTTTTGAAAATATCAATGTCCGAAGTGGGTTCCATTTTAAGTACATATTTCTCATATGCTAACATCATGGTATACATAAGAACTTATATGACAATTTGTATCATGCATGCACATCTTATGAGTTTCCTTCTTTACTTGGGTTGGACCGAGGTCCCTTTCTTTTCTTAGCTTGACTTATCTTAAGTCCTTTTCTTTTCACCTACTAGACATAAGTGGTAATGAGCTCATGCCGTGGCCGTCGCCACCATAACATTTCGATACTTACACTAGTTGGGTCATGCCATGCCTCATGTAAGCCCTATCCCCTATACTCACACTAACTGGGTCATGCCATGCTTCATGTGAGTCGTGGGTGAGGGGAACTTAAATTAGGTCACTTTCCCTTTTGAAGGATCACACACTTATTGAATCTTTTCTTATTAAAACTTATGATACAAAATATTTCTAAGTCCACAATTTCTACAAAATTTCGGTAGCATAACGGCTAGACCGAAGCTTCCCAAAATTTTGCCAAACAAAGAAACCAATATCTCAGTATCATTAAGCATCATATCACATCATCATTATCATGTCATCAGTATCATACCATCATTATCATATCATCATCATCATAATATCATGCTTGCACATAAACATAGGCATATTCTCAAGCAAAGTTTTATGAGCTTAGCTTAGTAAATTTGGTACAAGCTTTTAATTGAGGTTACCCCTTGTGTGTCTTCTTTTATTAGTTGTAAGGCCAATTTTGTCTAATGTCCTTTTTGATACTTTTTAAGTTGAGTTATGAAGGTTTTCTAATACTTAATATAAGGGTATTAATGTCTTAAAGCTTATTCTTCATTAACCTTTAACTTTTACCCTAACCAGTTTTACTTTTACAGTGGGGCAGTAACTTCAAAAATTTACCATAATTTCATCTTTTACTCTTTTATTTCTAATTTTGGTATTCTTACACTTCTATGAGTCTATTTTTAAACAAAAGAAAACCCACTCAAAAATTCATTTTGTAGCTTGAGTTATGCATATTTTATTATGACTGTTCAGACTTGAAAGTTCATCTCGGGTCAGTGACTTTTAAACATTACTGTGAACTCCTCACAAGGAATCTAACAAAACTGTTTTATGGGGATGTTTCTCTATATCTTAACTTTCTAAAAAACTTGGTCCCACTCAAAAATGTTCTGTATAGCTTGAGTTATACACGTTTTATTACCTACTGCCCGGACAGAAACCCATCCAGGAACAGCAGATTTTAAAAATTCATATCTCTCTCGTTTTAAGGCCAAATCTCACTTATTTTATATGTATGAAAAGCTCTTTGAGTCTACTTTCATAAAAAATTAGTTTCATTGCATTTTGAGTTTTTTTGAGTGAGTTATACTGCACAATTTACAGACTGCCAGAATTCCAGATTAACTCATTTTTAAGTTTTACATATCAAACTTGTGGAAATGTTGCTATACCACTTCAAATCACCATTTTTATGTTTTAACTCATCACCATATCCAAAGTTTCAATCACCAAATCAGTATTTTACCACAAAATAGAGCAAGATACATGAAACCATCATGCCACATAATCTCATTTCAAAACAACACATTCACAAGATAAGAAAACCTATAGGGAAAAATATGGTCATGAGACTTTGGAGCAAGCTTTAAACCACCCAACTATGAAGAGATTAGGGGTTATAAAACTTGAAAAAAATACATGGAGAAGAAGGATAGAGTCACTACCAAATGAGTTTCTCTTGGAAGCTAGAAAAATGAAGTGGTTGGAGATGACCTCCTTCCTCTTGAGCTAGCAAATGGGGCTAAATGAGTGTTTGTTTTGCTCTACCAAGGACCAAAGAATGTGATCCTTGATAAGTTAGTGAGGGTGGTGATGGAAGATGAGGATGATGGTGGTGGAAAAGTGATAACTTAGAGTAGGAAGAACAAGAAGAACAAGAAGGAGAGTAGGAAGAATAAAGAAAGGTTTAGAGAGAGGTGAGAGCCTTGTGTGTGTGTCTTTATGAGAGGAGTAAAAAAATGAAATGAGGGGGGAAAGAAAGAAGGCTAATGGCGCAAAATGGGGGAGGAGATTGATGTGATTTTTGCTTCTTACACAAGCTAGGGAGTGGGAAAGACCATAGGGCAAAAGAGAGTGTTGTGTTTCCTTTGAGTCTTGGCACTTGGGTAAAGGCTTTGTAGTGTTTTTGTCAAATGGTTAAAAGCATGGGCTATCTTAGGATTGGCATTGGATGATTGTGATCACTCCAAGTGTCACAATCTTGATGGAGGTGAGTAGATCTTTTGTCTTGACTCAAGGGATCTACTAACATCGACTCTTGATCTAGTGGTGTATGATGAGAAGGCTATTGAATGGTTGGATTTGGTTCTTGCTTTGACCAAACTTTCAAACAATAATTAAAGGGAAGTTTCTACATCTTTATAATTGTTACAATTATCTAAATGTTAATTAATTCCATTGGTTTAATTACACTTTAACACATTTTTATTGAAAAGGATTTTTCCTCATTAATTATTTAAAGAAGATGTGAGGGTTAATATGATTAAGATGTGATACTTATATGCTCTTAGTTAATTAGGTTAGATCACCTTGATTTTATTGTTCTAAATCATGAATTAATAAGGATTGGGCAATTAGGCTTTTAATTGTAACTTTTAATGCATTATGCTTCAATTGTTGACTTGCCTTTAATTTACTAAGTTCTTGCTCTCGAGATTAATCGATTAATTCTCAATTAATCGCTAATCCCTCTAATTAGCCGGGAACACCGAGCTAATTAACTTAGGTGAAAATGGGGATGTTACAAGGGGTGTCCACGTCCACAATATACATCCACACTAGATACATTTTGTAATACCCCGGTTTAAACTAATACACTAGTTAAAAATAAAATATTGGTAATAGAGAATTTTAAGGAAAAAAAAAACTTTTCATAGCCTAAGTCTTGGGATATATTTCTATTTACCTTAAATTATATTGGGATAGATAAATTTAACTCAAATTAGTTATATGTTGTTTTAAAAGTGGAAGAAAAGGGAGGAAGGACCACCAAAGACCTTAAGTGATAAGGTTCATGTGAAAATCCTCTTTTCTTTCTTCTCCTTTCTTCTCAAACGTTCTCTGCTCTTTCTCGATCTCTCATTCTCACTCTCACCAACTCTCCCTCTCTTTCATTCTCTTCCTCTCACGGTCCCTCACCCTCACTCCTTCAATGTTCTCTTCTTTCTTGGCCTTGCCACCACCGCCACCCCCCTCTGCTACACACGCTCCTATGGCCCTCTCCGCCGCTGTTTGTCGGTCTCTCTCTCTCTCCCTCTGCTGTTGTCTGTCCGTCTCTCTCTCTTTTTGCCGCTGTCTCTCCGTCTTTCTCTTCTTCTGCTGCTGTTCATCCGTCTGTCTCTCCCTTTGCCGCCGTTTGTCTGTCTGTCTATCTCTCTCCCCCGCCATGGTCTGTCTGCATCTTTCTTTGCCGTTGTCCTGCTCCTTCTCTGCCATGATTTTGCCTCTTGTTCTACTTGATTCTGCCTCTTCTCATTGCTGTGGCCTGACTCCATCGCCAGTTGCTTCTTCCTTCGCTGTGGGTGTTTTCTTCTCTGTCGCGGTTTGCTTGCCTTTCTATTACAGCTTGTTTTGTTTTTTGTTGTGACCAATCCACCATGGCAGTTGGGACCCTTGATTTAGCTTTGGTAAGTGATGCTTGGTTTTTAAATTTATGTTTGGATTTTGGAATTTTGGAGTGCTTTATAGGGTTGTTAATTAACTCATGTCTTTGGTATGTATATGTACTTTTAGGTTTTAATTGGCTTATTTTGAATCAGTTGTGACGATTGGTTGGATGTAAACATAATGAAGAGTTAGAACTAGAAAATGAGATAAGTCTTGAAAAGGATAAGTTAAGGGAAGAGTAACTTTAAAATGAATAAAAAGAATTAGGAATTTGGAATTAGGTTGTTGAATTTTATTTTAACCTTGGAAGCTAATTAAGTTGACTTGTTGGTTTGTTATTGGTTTATTAATAAGTTGTAATCAGGTAGTTATTGGTGGTGGTAATTACGTGTAAATTAGAATTCATGTGACCCTTCTTAGTAAAAAGTGGTATCTTAGGTTAACTCCTGGCTTTATAGGCCCATTTAACAGGTGAATGGTGATGTTTTGTACTGGATTCCCCTGGGGTAATGACTGAGGTTTCGCCATAATCTACGCCTACTCCTCCTTGGTTCCGTCTATGAGTGATAGTATGTTTATAACTTATTTTCTGTCCTTATTTTCCTAAATATATGTTTTGACAGCTACTCATTTTCTAATCAAACTTTTGAAATTGCTTATATTAGTAATATGTTATCTAGTTTTATACATTCGCAGGTGGGACAAGTATTTTGAGGAATTTACTCTTCGATGCTTCAGTTTAGTTTAAGAAGTTCATGTTTTGTTATCAATTGGTGTTTGGAAACTGAGTATCTAATTGCTTTGGAATTGACATGTTGTTTTAATATGATGAACTCGGACAATAGAAGTTTACGGATTTTGGTATAATAAGTTTTGAAATTGATTTTCATAAACTAATTTTAAATTTAATATTATCGGCATGATAGAAAAGGTTTGGAGCTTGTATTGTAGATTCTAAAATTTGATATGCTTGGGGAACTATATTGGATTTTAATATTATAGGAGTTTAAGACTTTGATGAATTTAATTTTTGAAATAAAGTTAATTATGAGCTTTCATTGAGTTTTGGATAAACGATTTTTCTTGGGAGGGACCTTTAACAGAACTGTACGCTAACGGCAGTATACGTTAGCCCTGGGTGCACCTTGGTTTGGCCAACCCAGCTAACAGGGGTGTTGCTAGCCCGGTGTGACGGCCACACGTTCGGATTTGTTTGTCGATCCTTCGGCAAGGACCGTTGGTGAGATATCTGCTGCTGATCCCGGGGGGTTGGTGAGGCGTGTGCTCTGTTCGCTCGCTCGACTCTGCAATTGAGACCTCCCCTTCTAAACTTCAGAATTGGTTTTATTTTTAAAACTAATGTTAACTCCATATTCAAATATACTCAAATTATCAATAGTTGGAAGTATTAATTTATTAATGATGACTTTTTATTAAGAATTTTATTTTATATTCTGCTTTACCATGCTTTGGTTTCATGCAACATGTTTGATCTAGAATATCTTTTGTATTTGCATATGTATATCTATATATAAATCTTTTATGAGAATATCGTTAATTAATTATATTTTTTTTAATAAAAACTCGTGCTTACACTTGTCCCACTCCCCGTTATAAGTATATTATCTTTCACTGAGTCTGTTTGACTCACTCCTCACTTTCCCGCTATTTCAAAGTTAGGTACGAGCTACAAGTGACTTGGCTTAGTAAACCAAAGGTATAGAAGCTCCGTGAACTTGATGCAATCAGTGTGGGCCTTCGGGTTGTCTATATATTTTGATTCATGTATAATTGAGTAATCATATGTAAATATTTCTAGTTATGCTCCATAATCTACAGGCAGGGTCTGGCTTCCGTTGTAATGTATCTATATATATAATGATGATAGGTTTGTTTTTAAAAGAATATCTATCCTTATGTATGCCTCGCATGTTCTGAATTTTGAGGGCATTCGGAGAATGCTTGTTGTCCTGAGTCTGTATTTTCAATATTATTGATATTCTGGATTTGTGGCTGGTCTGTATATTTTTGGTTTGATATTCTGGATTTGTGGCTGGTCTGTATATTTTTGGTTTGATATTCTGGATTTGTATTTTGGGAAACGTCCAATTTTTAGGAGAAATTTTGTCCGTTTCTTAGGAAAAATTTTCCAGAGGCTTGCTGGAGAATGACATTCCCTAAGCGCCGGTTACGGCCCTAGTTGGGTTGTGACACATTTCAATTCAATCACATTCATTTTGGCTACAATCACTCAAGAAAGTAGTAAATACCACAACAATTGACATTTTATTTTATTTTATTTTATTATATCAATCGAATTCTTTCCTGAAAATCGTTATAGAATATGTGTTGAGCTAGACTTTTTGTAGCATATAGCTAGAGGTGGGAATAACTTAAATTAAGTTTAATTTGTTTAAAAAGAGATAAATATATTTTGTAAACAATCAATATCAGTTTGAAATTTCTTTTAAAATTTCTAACCCCTTATTTATATGAGACAAATTAGTTTCTACTATTTCAATATTAGTAGTTAAATTAGTTTATATTAAAGAACATAAAACTCACTTTTTAAAGTCGAAGACAAATATGATCGGTTTTTAATTTTATGAAGTAAAGCGGGAATTTACACTTGAAGAAATTGTCTTTGACTTTTACAATTCACAAGCTCCATGGCATCATATTTAGAGATAAACACATTTTCGTCTCCAAAGCATTGGGGGCGTTATACGTATATATATATTGGTTTTTTTTTTATAAATCAAATCCTTTCTTGAACCGTATCGTGTCTTTAGGGGTAGAAGTTGCTCAAAAAATTGAGTCGACTTATTGAAGTCTTCAGTCTTTTTGATTTATATTTCACATAAAAGAAACCCATCAGCTTTCAACAATGAATGCTTGATGTATGCAGTGAGGCAGACTACACATAGAAGACTAGGACATGACTACTCCATAGCATTGCACATTTGATTTTGTGTGTCGAACATATCCATTCCTGAAATTGTAATAGGATGCATATTAACTAGACTTTTTGTATCGCATAATCAATGGTAGAAATAACTTAAATTAAGTTTAGTATTTTGTCTAAAAAGATATACATATATTTTGTAAATATTCTATTTGAGCTTGACCTATTTGTGATAGGTTTATTTCGAGACATGACTGGACAAAATTTATTTAGGGTGTATTTGTGAATTCATGTTTTGGAAAAAAAAATGAAGGAAGATAAGGGTTTAAAGAATAAAATAAATGCATAAATTGCTTTTCAATCCTTTTTTCTCTTTTAAATCTCAACTCACAAACATATCTTTAAGGATTTGCAAAGGTACACAGACCTCCAAACACGTTAAGGAGCCCAAACTTTTTAATTTGGTTAAAATTAGGACATATGTAGGGATTAAAAATTAGTTTTAACGTTTTAATTTTATTACATTTAAAAAAATTATATTCTATACAAAATTAATAATCAATAATTAACAATTATGTAGTATTATAATTTTGTTGGAGTAATATATACTACTTAGTTATATATACATTTCTAAAATCCCAAACTTAAGATCTTTATTAAATAAATTAGTTATCCGAACCAAAGGGGTGTCCACGTCCACAATATACATCCACACTAGATACATTTCAATTCAATCACATTCATTTAGGCTACAATCACTCAAGAAAGTATTAAATACCACAACAATTGACATTACATTTTATTTTATTTTATTTTATTTTATTATATCAATCAAATTCTTTCCTGAAAATTGTTATAGAATACGTGTTGAGCTAGACTTTTTGTACCGTATAACTAGTGGTGGGAATAACTTAAATTAAGTTTAATTTGTTTAAAAAGAGATAGATATATTTGGTAAACAATCAATATCAGTTTGAAATTTCTTTTAAAATTTCTAACCTTGTATTTATATAAGATAAATTAGTATCTACTATTTCAATCTTAGTAGTTTAATTAGTTTATATTAAAAAACATAAAACTCACTTTTTAAAGTCAAAGACAAATATGAGCGGTTTTTAATTTTATGAAGTAAAGTGGGTATTTACACTTGAAGAAATTGTCTTTGACTTTTACAATTCACAAGCTCCATGGCATCATATTTAGAGATAAACACATTTTCGTCTCCAAAGCATTGGGGGCGTATGTGTGTGTATATATATATATATATGTAGATTTTATTTATAAATCAAATCCTTTCTTGAACCGTATCGTGTGTTTAGGGGTAGAAGTCGCTCAAAAAATTGACCCCGACTTATTGAAGTCTTCAGTCTTTTCGATTTATATTTCACATAAAAGAAAGCCATCGGGTTTCAACAATGAATGCTCGACATACGCTACGAGGCAGACTACACGTAGAAGACTAGGACATGACAACTCCATAGCATTGCACATTTGATTTTGTCTATCGAACATATCCATTCCTGAAATTTTAATAGGATGCATATTAACTAGATTTTTTGTATCACATAATTACTGGTAGAAATAGCTTAAATTAAGTTTAGTATTTTGTCTAAAAAGAGATACATATATTTCGTAAATGGTCTGTTTGAGCTTGACCTATTTGTGATGGGTTGATTTCAAGACATGACTGGATAAAGTTTATTTAGGGTGTATTTGTGATTTGATGTTTTGGAAAAAATGAGGGAGGAAAAGGGTTTAAAGAATAAAATACATGCATAAATTACTCTTCAATTCTTTCTTCTCCTTTAAAATCTCAACTCACAAACATATCTTTAAGGACTTGCAAATGTACAAAGACCTCTAAACATGTTAAAGAACCTAAATGTAACATCCCCATATAACGTTCTAGGAAATAATGAAAACGTTATTGGGCAAACTTTTATTGTTTACAGCCTTGCCCCTGAATATTTTTGAAAATGACATTTAGGTTCTTATATTAATTGAATTAGCAGAATTAGTTTTTAAACGAAGCAGAATCACGTAGCAGAAATGTAGAAACCCAATTCTTGGTCAATTGGGCCATGGAGGTGTCCACATGTGAAATGACATAGGATGCCCCTAGACTTGCCCATAATTATGAAAATGCCATTAGCCATGAAAAATAGAAAACAAAAAGGCCATCAATTTGCAAAATGTTTAATTGACACCTTTAATCGATTAATTTGATTTTAGTGGATAAGTAAAGCCAATTATAAATTAATTAGAGATTAATTAGTATTTAATTAAGTGTTAAGTATAATAATTAAGTTTAGAGAAGATTAAGATAAATATATAGGAATTCTTACAAAACTATTCAATAATGATTTGTCAGTTTAAAGAAAATCGGTAAGATTACGGCGTTTTAAACTGTTGAAACTGAACCAATAGAATTTCACACTCAATAGCCCTACATTAAGTGGCTAAGAACTCAACCACTTACCACATGAAAATGGCGCAAAGAAGGCTACAAGAAAGGAGGAAAGTTGGCTGAAATTCAGCCTTGTCTTTTGAACCAATCATATTGCAAGGTTCCAACTACCACCTCAAGCTTTTATGACTCATTTTCTTTCTTTTTTCCTTCAACCTGACTTGTGCTGCCTTTTTCCCTCACTCCAGCTCTCTCTTTCTCTTCTCCACTCATCCAATTCCATCAAACCTTCAAGCTCAACAAGGTTTTGATAGTCCAAAATCAAGTCAAATCACATATAACAAGAGGTAGGGGTTTAATTCTTATCTTGGTTCTCTGATTGTGGGTGGCTGGTGGTGGTTTATTTTCTCAATTTTTGATATGATGACTGAATTATTATGATGATATTTGGCTAGTTTATTGGCTGTTTGTGAGGTTAAAATCGATTAGGAAGCAAGAAAGGATGAAAATAGGAAGAGCTGAGGGGCTAGAGAATCAAAATCCCTTGGCAGTCCATATAGCGGAGTGTACGACTCTTCCTACCACTATTTAAATTCGATGAAACTATTTTTATATAAAACTAGACATTCAGGGCTTTCCATACATATATCATATAAGGTCATTGGATCAGTATTGAGAGAGGTATGAGTTTTTGAAATTCGACCTAGGTTTCTAAATTTGAATCTAGGCAGATTAGGTTGTTGAGGACAAAACTCGCCCTATACTACTTGGAATTGAATGAAACCAGTTTTTTTAGAAAGCTTACACATAGAAGAATATATAAAAATTTCAAAGTTAGATAAGCTCCCATTTGTTCCCAGTGATTCAAGAAAGTTGCCCAATGTCCAAACCAGGCCAAAACGGGGCAATTTAGGAAGGTCAAATTTTGGGGCTTATAACTTGAGCCTTACGAAGGCAAATGAAATGGAACTTTTTGTAAATGAAATATCGTCCTGTTATCTTTAATATGAGACCAATGTCATATTATTTAAACTAGTTTTCGATTTTTAGTGGATTTTTACTTCTAAGTATGTAATTCTGGCTAGCTACAGGGTAGGCCGGGATAAAACCTAAATAACTTGAGCTATATTTATCGAAATTAGATGGGATGAAAGAGGTTAGAAAATAGACATATAACACTTCAACATATCCAAAATTCAGCTCTAAATGAGTTAAAATGAATTTAAGGTTTAATTTCTAAAAACGGGTAAAATTGAAGAATATGGGTAGGATTTCCAAAATTAAAGGACTTGGCACCTTAATGCATATATGAGTTCAACTAAAGTCTAAGTGTTGCAATCCCATGTTGGTGCTTGAAAGATTAATACATTATATTTGATCTCTTACTGTGACTGACTGTCTATTGAGACTAGCACTATTCATGGGGAAATAGATCTGATCCGTTATGCTGCCGAATTTTCGGTATAATTGTAAGGAAGTTATGAGCCTTTATATGTTATGAATATGTATGGGGAAATCATGTATGCAAGGATATATGAAAGTAAGCGATGAAGCATATGTATGAGTACATTCAGCATGTCTATGCATGACTATGTATGAAAATGAAAGGATATGAATATCTTAAATATGGATCCCTTCACCTGGAGGAAGTTGCACTTTGAATCCCTCCCCGTGAAGGCAGTTAAAAGATATAACGAAGGCCCCATATTCCTAAGGAACATGACATGGTGATCACGCTCCGATGGAGTATGACATGGTGATCATACTCTGGAATGTGGCATGATAATCCCACATCCTACGGAATGTGACTTGGCGATCACATTCCGATGGAGTATGATATGGCGATCATACTCTGAGATGTGGCAGGAATAACATAATCCTAAGGAGTGTGACATGGCGATCACGCCCCGATGGAGTATGACATGGTGATCGTACTCTGGAATATGTGTAACAATAAAAAAAAGTAAAGAAGGTAAGCTCCCCTCACCCACAACTCATATGAGGTATGACATGACCTAGCTAGTGTAAGTACCAATAAGCTATGGGGGCGACGAATTAAGAGAAACTTATAGCAGAGACATACATATTTTATGTAATTATAATTGTACCTATATACTCATTATAATATAAATGATCAGAGGATATATTGAAATTGAATCCACATCGAATAATATATTCTATCTATTTATGCAATGATGTCTATTCTAGATATGAGATATTGTCAATGTGACCCAAGTGCGTGAATAAAATGAACTCTGCTTCGGACAATATATTTTCAAACCATAAAATTAAACATAACATGTTCACCTTTTTCATAATAAGCCGAAGCAGCTAGAGATAATAACGACGACACAGCATATGGTAGTTAAATGAATCCTACTGAGAATTTAAAAATTCTCACTCTTTTTCCGTGTTATCTCCAGATAATTCAGAAGTTTTTGAAGAAGGCCCTCCGAGGCGAAGGTGACCGAAGATTGCTGCCAGACAAGGTCCAATTGAGTGACAGTAACTACTCCTAAGTGAGGTATTATGACTTAAGCATAGTAGTGTACTTGGGAGGATATTACACTAAATGTTTTAATTTGGTTAAAGTTAGTTTTTGATCTCTGTTTATGTCTTAGATTTTGGTTGTAGTCCCTAAAACAAGAAACCTTGTTTTAGATTCCTATAGTGGTGCTTCATTAAGAAATTAGTCCCTACCCTCAAAAAGTTATTAGATAGTGTTTATTTTTGTGAATGTAGTTAATATAGAATTTGACATAGATATAGTATGCTGCTGATGTAATTCTACATCGGCATTTTTTATGCCTTTTTAGGCCTAAAATGATAGTTAAAATCTAAGCAAAAAATGATTTTAATTGAGTGTTACTATATTCTATGTTAATTCCTATTAATCACATCAGTGAAAATTAACATTATCTATTAATTTTTTAATGATAGGAACTAACTCAATACCACTATAGAAACCTAAAGTAAATTTTGTTCGGTGTATAGGGATCTAAACTAAAATATTTTTAGTGTAGAGACTTAAAACAAAATCTAGAACATATACAGGGCCTAAAAATTAGTTTTAACCTTTTGATTTTATAACAATTAAAAAAATTATATTTTGTATAAAATTAATAATCAATAGTTAACAAATTATGTAGGTACTATAATGTTTTAGGAATAATATATACTTCTTAGTTGTATGTACATTTCTAAAATTCCAAACTTTAGATGTTTATATTAAATAAATTAGTTATATGAATGAAAGGGGTGTTCACGTCCGCAATATATATCCACACTCGATAGATTTCAATTCAATCACATTAATTTAGGCTATAACCACTCAAGAAAGTAGTAAACTCTCAACTTTCCCTTAAATTTTAAGCATTAACTATATTAGTTCTTAACTTTATAAGAAATTTGCTATTAAATTTCTGACATTGTATTATTATAAGTTAAAATAGTTTTGCATTCTGTTTATTTTTTTTTTTAAATTAAAAACCCAAAACACAATTTTTAAAGTAAAAAATTAATATGATTCATGCTTATAATTTTAAGAACTAAAATGAGTATTTACATTTCAAAAAATTGTCTATGATTTTTACAACTCTCAAGCCCCACTGAATAAAGTCCACAGCTCCTGTGTCTTTTTTCATACGATAGAGTTTTTAACTTTTGGTAGTGAGTAAGTCAAGCTTACTTGTCAAAGACTAGGATGCAACACGTTAACTTTTGATGTTTTCTCATTATATTTAAATTTTTTTAATTCTATGTATATTTTTTCCTTAGTATTTATAAAACAAAAAAGTTATTTATAAAAATAAATATACAAAAAATTTTTAAAAAAATAACTGCCTATTTTACTTTTAATTATACTCTATTTCACTCTATTTCACTTCATTTCTTTTTTTTTTTTTCCTCTCATCACAAGCAAAATTATGGCTATTTTATTTGTTTTGCTCCGTAAAAATCATAAAAAACAATTTGATTTTAAAAGTAGAAACTTAACTAACTAATGAAGTAAATTAACTACGTGAGTTTGGGGATTTTTTATTATTTATTTATTTATACATTTTTTTGGTGTAGTTTTTGTGGGCCCCCACGGGGGGTCAATAATCTACAACCAACCTACATGTCTTTCCTAGGGGTGTTCAAGACCCGGCCCGGCCCGATAACCCATCTTGGTCCGAAGCTTGTGGGGTCGGGTTCAGGTCTAAAATTCGACCCGGTGCATTTTTCGGGCCAGGTTTTGGTTATACTTCGGGTTGGCTCAATCCGGCCTGAAGTCAAATAATTCTTCATAAATTATATTTTTTTAAATACTTAGTAATAAATTTTAACATTTATACTTTAATTAGTACATTTTATATAACTTGATACTATTTTTATATTGATATAGTTTGTTTTAAAATATATATTGTATAATATCTTTTAAATTTTATTTCTTACTTTTAAAATTTTATGATTTTACTATGTATAATATTCAAATCTTTATATGTTATTTAAAATTCGGGTTGACCCAATATAACCCGGTCTCTAATCGGGTCATTATCGGGTCGGGTTCGGGCTTAAAAATATAACCCGGTCCAAAAATTGGGCTGGCTTTGGGTTTGATCCAACCCGGCCTAACCCATCCTTTGAACACTCCTATCTTTCCTTTCAATCCCATTAACAATTCGGGCAACAACTACTTAAGAAAGCACTAACCGCTCACTTTTCCCAAAAGCTGTATGCATTGATTATATTTGTTCTTAAATTTATGAAATTTATTTTTGTTAGGTAGTAAATCATAAAGTCCTTGAGTATGGTTTAGCTCAGGATGTGGTATATCAAGAATAAGTTGAACTAAAACACAAAAAGAAGGGTCAATAAAAGGAAAGTTTCAAGGGTAGTTTCGACAAAAGAAAAAGGTCAAAACTTGGAAGTATGATTAGGGTGTCGGTTGTCATTAGACTTTGATGATAGATCAGAAATAAATGTCAATAAGATTTTGGGACAAACGAGTATGGGTAAAATATAATCAAAGATCAGAGAGAAGTCAGCTCATTATTGTGGTCTAAAGGGATATCAAGGGATGGTTTGGAATGAGTCAAGAACTGGAGGATAATATTTTGATTGAGGTCAAAAATCATCTATGAGAATAGTGATGGAGCAAAAGATAATGTTCCAAGATAGGTTAAATTCTAGAAGGATGCAGATGGACCCATACATGACAAGATAAGAAAACGTGGGACAGTGAAGAAAGCAAGAGTGAACGTGGGCTTCAAAGACATGAACTGCAAGACATGGGGGTTTAATGGGCCTAATTTCTAGCGATTCCTTTGGCTATAAATAGCGAAATTGGGAAGCAATTAAGGACAAACTTTGGGCATACTTGAAAACCTTTCTAATACTCTGTCAAAATTCTTACTCTGACATTAAGGAGTACCGAGGAGCTCAAGTAATAGTCCTTTTCTTTTCTATATCATTTAGCCATTTGATCTTTGTTTCTTTTTTTTTTTTTTTTTTTTTTTGTATTTGACGTTAACCTTTTCGTGTTTGTCAATACATTTACTTGGTTTGCATTGTTTCATTTTAATTTAGGTTTATTTATATTTCTGCTCATTTATCATTGACGATACTTTTAAATTTACGAGAATCCATAAAAGGAATCGCTTCTGTTCCCGAAATTGAGATCCATAAAGCAAACTGATATAGTCAATTTATTTGTTTTATTGAGTAAAAATGCAGTAAACAAATTTGCATGCCCGATGGGACCCGTAAAAGAAAAGTATCAATTTTTCTTTTTACAGTGCATGATTTTGATAAATGGCACTATTTTATCCAATATGGCAAGATAAAAAATTCATCGTCTAGAACATCTTTTAGTGATGAAGTGAATAATGAGGGAGAGCACCCTTCTACTGCTAATGAACCTTTAGAGCCAGTCTTTATGCCAGTACCTGCTACTAGGCGAGCAATAGCCACTCAAGCTCCAAGTAGCGTAAGTACAATGGCAATAAGTACAATGCCCATATATGGAATGCCACCTAGTTTTGTACCACCCATAGCTACACAAGCTTCAATACAACTAGGGTTCAGATTAGTTACAACAAATTTTCAAAATCCATTGTACATGAACACTATTATGGCCAATTTGCCTCCTTTCGGGTCATTGCCAGGACCTTCAGTAGGCCCAAATATAGGAAACCTGATAATGGGTCCAATATACCCAAATATGCCTAGGTCAATGCTATTGGTCACTTTTCGATAACAGCTTGAAGAGAGCCATCATGAGTTAGTCAACATGCTTACTCATCAAATGGCTACTGTACTTACGCCATTGCTAGAGTTAAACAACACTAGATATGAGCAATTAGCTTGATAGGTCAATCATATAGCCTTAATGGTCGACACTATCAATGAGCCTAATGATCAGCCCAGAGTAAGAGATAATGTCGATAATATTAGCCTAGAGAATTTTGTTCCACCCTAGCCAGAGAACCAAAGATTCGATGACATACATTTTGTTAATCGAGGACAAAATGCGGACCAAGTACTGCAAAGGTTGAGGTAGAATAACGCTTGGGGGCAACAAAACTTAACTAAGGTGGTCGAACACGTCTTGAATTGCTTCGGCTTTAATGTAGGCTATGCAAATCAGCCTTATTTTGTTTCTACATTCGCCGACTATGTACAATAGGCAGAGCTTCCTCAAGGATGGAAAGCTCCAAAATCATTAACTAAGTTTTCAAGGGGAAATGGAGAATCTACTGTTGAGTACATCGCTCGATATACAATGGAGATTGGTGAGCTTGCTAATATAGAATATCTGAAGATAAGGTTTTTTCCGTCTTCCCTAATCAAGAAAGATTTTACTTAGTTTACAAATTTACAGCCAAATTCGATTCTTTCATGGATTCAGTTAGAGAAAAGTTTCCATGATCAATTTTTTAGAGAAAAAATGAGCGTGAGTTTGACCAATCTGTTTACAATAAGAAGGGAAAAAGGGGAGTCGGTCGATGACTACTTAGCAAGGTTTAGGATGATGAAAAATCGATAGTTTGCCCTATCCCAGAATTTGAAATGGTTAAAATGTTACTAATGGACTTGATTACAACATTAGGAAAAAATTGGTCAACTTACAATTCCTAGATTTAACTCAGCTAGTAGAAAAGGTTCGATAGATCAAGCAATTGAAAGCAGAAAAAGATAAGATTGAAAAAACTAGGCTTAGAAAGGCTTTTAGAAAGGGAAAAGTAAATTTTCTAGAAATGGAATCTGAGGAAGATGAAGATGATTTTGACTCCAATGAGATAAATTTGGCCGAAATTAGAGTGGCCAAATTACAAGCAGGCCCTCCCTATGTTTGTGCTTCACTTAAGCCAGTAAAAGGCAAGGAAAAAGCTAATACTAGTAATAAGTCCTATTCTTTTGACATAACCAA
Organism: Pterocarpus santalinus; assembly: GCA_031439595.1. Lineage (NCBI taxonomy): Eukaryota > Viridiplantae > Streptophyta > Magnoliopsida > Fabales > Fabaceae > Pterocarpus > Pterocarpus santalinus. The sequence goes on from CM062527.1 coordinate 39,305,535, forward strand.
GGCAGATCAAATTTTTGATGTGTTGCCAAACGATAAACAAATTATCTTACTAGAAGGAAAGAAAATGCCTTTAATAGAAGAAATAAAAAATAAAAATAAAAAATTTTGTAAATATCACTAGATAGTTGGACATTCGATAAATAATTGTGTTCGTTTCAGGGACTTGATTTAGAAGCAATTAAGGAAGGACGCTTGAAGTTTGAAGAAAAGCCTTTGTCAATTATAACTGTTGATGTTAACCTATTTGAGATGAATTTTGCCTTTGTGGAACCCGTGCATATGTCAATCAATGTTGTGGGTTTTGAAGGAGATGTGGAAGAGAAGATGAAAGAGGAGATGATTCTTGATACATTTAAAAATACTAAAAGGCCAATATATCCCAAGGCTGGGGAAGATTTGCTCGATTTCCTTCTAAAACAAAGGGATACTAATGCAAATATGACTATTTGCCTAAGGTGTAGCACAGTATTCGACAAAGCAGCAGCAAAAGCATGAAGAAAAGAGGGCCAAGGCCGAGAAAGAGAAAAGAGAATTGAACAAGAAAGGCAACAAGTCGGAAGGAAGTTAGTTGAGAAAGAGGCTGAAGTAGCAAGGCTGAGAAGAGACATAGCCAGGAAATAGATTGTATCGATATAGGGAAGCTAGGGCCAAATGCGGTGCAACCATCAAAGGGCATGAAACAGAAGGTCAAAATAGTAGTTATGGTCGACTAAAAACCAAAAGGAGTTTAGATGATAACTCATGTACCCCTATTGAATGTAATAAGTAACAAGTGGATTCATAACACGTGTAAGGCCCTTGGACCTTACATTCAAATGCCACACAAGAAAGCAAAATAGGTGAAACCATGATATCATGAAGTCCCATTGCCAAACCACGCGTGGTAAAGAAAACAAACAATGCAGTCTCGAATGAACTTGAATGGGTCGGTGTATGGCCCTCAACAGTTGTACCAAGTGTCGGTATATCAACCAACTATGCAAGGTGGGAGAAATCGACAAGAAAAATACCCTGAGTATGTACTCTTGGAAGATTTTAGGCCTATTCTGATTCTAGGCTACCGCCAACTGGTCATTCTTCTTCCGAACCAAATGAGGGGAAGAAGACTCACCCAGCGAAGAGAATGAAAGAATTCGAATTTGAAAATGAAGATGATCTCTTGACTGAGAACTTTGAAACAGGATTTGATGATGATCTAGAGGCCATTTTGGGAGTTGACTTTGTTAGCTTGGTGATGATTTTGCCAGCAGAATTTGAAAAAGAAATAGAAACACATGCTAATAGTGAAGACTATTTCGACGTATTTCCAGGGCAAGAATGCTTCTTCTTGGGAGATGATGCTGATGAAAGTGTACTATTCGAAAGACCAGATGAAGTGATAAAGTCACATCTACTGCCATTGCACATCAAAGCTGACATAGCTGGGAAAATGGTCAATTGGGTTCTGGTTGACAGTGGAGCTGCCATCAATTTGCCACCTGAATCCATGTTGGCCAAGTTTGGAAAGACGGTCGACCAGCTAGTGAAAGCAAATGTGGTAGTAACCAAATTCACAAGCAAGACCTCAATCTCAAAAGGGATAATTATGTTGAAAGTAAAGGTTGGATCTATCGATAGGATCACACCTTTTGTGGTAATAGCTTCAAAAGCTAGCTATAATGCCTTGTTGGGGAGAGAATCGATCCATGGGGCTGGAGTAGTCCCTTCAACACTTCACCGGAAATTGATCATTTACTAGAAATTGATCATTTGGAATGATGAAGGGAATATTGAAGTAGTACTAGTCGATGATAGCCCATGTTATTTTCAGCAAGCTCATGCAGATTTTAAGGTTTACAACCTAAAAGTAAGGCCTCTTGCTGTGGATGCTAGCACCTTCAACCCTGAAGTTATTGAGGGATGCTATTTTGGTCCAAATGGTTTATATTTTACACCTAAGGCCAAGGCAGGATCAGCCCAACAAGAGACTTAGATTATGGATCTATTGACCCACCTAGCTCAATTGTCAGCCTACATGGCTGACAAAAAACTATGTACAGATGAAGTAGTATTAGATTGCATTTATGATTCTAGTCCTTTAGGATTTGAACAGTCTTTAGAAGAAAAAAGAAAAAGAGTCAAAGTACAAGATCCACTTGATAAAGTTAATTTAGGGGAAGATAGTGAATATCGACTCACTTATATCAGTTCCTTGATCGATGCTGAGTTCAAAAAGGAGTTGGTTAGGATGCTCAAAGAATACAAGGATTGTTTTGCTTCGGAATATGAAGAGATGCCAAGGTTGAGTCAAGCTCTCATTGAACACCAGCTTCCGACCAAGGCGAATGTTCGACCCATAAAATAAGCGCCTTGAAGATTCTCGCCAAAAATAGTGTCAAAGGTAAAAGAGGAAATCCAGAGATTGTTAAAAGCCAAATTTATTGGAATTGCCCGGTGTGCAGACTGGATCTCTATCATTGTTCCTATCCTAAAAAAGAATGGTAAACTTAGGATTTGTATCAATTTTAGGAACTTAAATAATGCTACACCAAAAGATGAATATCTTATGCCTATTATAGATATGTTAGTAGATTCAACCTCTGGTTATGAAGTTTTAAGTTTTCTTGATGGATATTCTGGATATAATCAGATTTATATCGTAGAAGATGATATGTCGAAAGTAGCATCACGATGCCCGAGTGCCATTAGCACATATGAATGGGTAGTAATGCCTTTTGGGCTTAAGAATGTTGGGGCCATGTATCAGCAAACAATGAATACGATATTCAATAAATACATCGGAAAGTTCATGGAAATATATATTGATGATGTGGTGATAAAATCTAATTCCAAAAATGTCCATCTCGACAATTTGAAATTGGCTTTCAAAAAAATGCGTAGGCACAACCTAAAGATGAACCCACTAAAATATGCATTTGGTGTGTCTACAGGGAACTTTCTTGGATTTCTCATTCATAAGAGGGGGATTAAGGTCGGCAAGAACAAGATGAGGGCAATAACAGAAGCCAAGCCTTCGTCGAATAAAAAAGAATTGCAGATTTTCCTGGGCAGGTTAATTAGCTGAGAAGATTCATTTCAAATTTATCAAGGAAAACAAGAGTTTTTGCCTCATTAATCAAGCTTAGAAAGGAGGAAGACTTCTTTTGAGCTCAAGGGCATCAGGAGGCTTTTGATAAGATTAAGCGATATTTGCCATCACCCCTAATCATGGTTCCTCCAAGGTGTGGAAAACCTATGAAGCTATATATCTTAACGTCAGAAACCACTATTGACAGTATGGTAGCATAGGATGATGAAAATTGTGTCAAAAAAGTAATATACTACCTGAGCTGAGCATTAGTCAACACTGAGATTAGATATAGCCCAATTAAGAAATTTAGATATAGCCCAATTAAGAAATTATGTCTAGCCTTGTATTTTTCTTGTATGAAACTCAAGCATTATCTAATCTCATGTGAGGTCTTTGTTATTTCTCAATTTAATGTTATTAAATATATGTTTTCTTCTCCAATGTTGCATAATCCGGTTGGAAAATGGATGTTAGCTCTCACCTAGTTCTTACTCCATTTTGTCCCTACAAAGGCAGTAAAGGGACAAGTTTTGGCCAACTTTATAGTCGACCATCCAAGGGTTGAGATTGAGGTTAATTTGATTGAAATAAAGCCGTGAAAGCTATATTTTGACGGATCAAGACATAAAAAAGGAGTAGGAATCGAAATCCTATTAATCTCCTTATTAGGAGAACCAACTAGATTCCTTCGCGAGCTCGACAAAGATTGTTCTAAGAATGAAGCTGAATATGAAGCTTTAATAATAAGGTTAGAGATATTAATCAAAAAAGGAAATAACAACGTGGAAGTTATTGGGGATTCCCAATTGGTTATATAACAAATGTCGAAGGAATATAGGTGTATGAATGAGAATCTGATTAGATACTTGTCACTCATTCTAAAATTGTTGGATCAATTTGACAATGTTATCATTCGATACGTGCCAAGGGAGGAAAATTTTGAGGCCAATGAGCTTGCCTAATTGGGCATCAAGGTATAAAATCAACACGTCAACATTAAAAAAGTTAACTGAGTTGAAGGGACAATGTAGCCCTGTCGACGAAAAAAATCTATGTTTGTTAGAACAATATGGTCCTTCAGATTGGAGAAGGCCTATTGTCAAATTTTTAAGAAATCCCGATGCTGTTGTCGATAGGAAAACTAAAAGAAGGGCTTTAAATTATGTGATACTAAGGGAAGTTTTATTTGAAAAAGCTATCAATGGTAATCTTTTAACTTGCTTAGGTGAGTTAGAGGCTTAGATAGCCCTGCAGAAGTACACAAGGGAATATGCAGTGCCCATCAAGTAGGAGATAAGATGAAGTGGACCTTTTATAGGCATAGGGTATATTGGCTATCCATGGTCAAAGATTGCTTCCAATTTGCAAAATTGTGCGAAGAATGTCAGAAACATGCTAATATTTAGCAAGTGCTAGCAACAAAGCTCCATGCGATTGTAAAAACATGGCTATTTCGATGATGGGCTCTCGACCTCATCGGCCAAGTCCATCCTCCTTCATCAAAGAGGCATAAGTATATCTTAATAGCCGTAGATTATTTTACGAAGTGGGCTGAAGCAATACCATTGAAAGAGGTAACACACTGAAATTATCGACTTCATTGAGGAACATGTAGTACATAGATTTGGAATACCTCAAACATTGACAATAGACCAAGGAACTATGTTCACAAGTCGAAGGGTGTTGGAGTATGCTGAAAGTCGACAAAAAAAATGATTACTTCGACACCATATTGTGCCCAAGCAAATGGCTAGGTGGAAGCAGTAAACAAGTAAATAGTTGCTTTAACAAAGAAGAATGTTAGTTGAAGCCAAGGAATTGGCATAATTTGTTAAGCCAGGTTCTATGGGCCTATCGAAATTCACCTAAAGACGCTACAGGCACCAAACCTCACAAGCTTGTTTACGGGCACAATACTATTTTGTCGATTGAAATTAATCTACAAAACATTCGAATTGCAAGGCAAAATGATTTACCTGTCGAAGGCTATTGGAACGTGTTATTCGATGAGTTGAATGAGTTAGAAGAATAGAGATTAAGTGTGTTAGAAAATTTAATTCAACAAAAAGAGTCTATTGCTAAAATTTATAATTGTCGAGTTAAGGCAAAAATCTTTAGTAAGGGTGAGTTGGTATTGAAAGTTATTTTACCCACGGATAAAAAGTCAAGAACGCTTGAGAAATGGTCCCCAAATTAGGAGGGACCGTTTAAAGTCAAAAAAATATTTTTGGGAAATGCATATGCATTAGTTGATGTTAATAGTGGTCTAAGAATTGCATCAATAAATGGAAAATATTTAAAGCAATATAAACCAACAATGCATGAAATAAGAATTCAACAGTGAATTAAAGCTATTAGATAGCTGCAAATTGAGAAATTTGATAGTATTTGTACATGTTTACAAAATCAATGCCAAAAGGCCACTTCACAGAAGGAATAATAAAAATCCTAAATTATGCTAGGAAGGTCTTAATAGCCAACTTCAACTCTTCTTGTTGCTTGACCACCCCATCCCTAACTGCTCGAGCTTTTTCCAAGGACTTGTGAGCCGCTTCAATAAGCGATACTTTCACTTAGCACTGGGACTATTTCTTCGAGAGTTTACTCTCTGCCTTGATAATATTGACCTTTAGCTTTCCTACAGCTTGGTCTAGAATATCTTTCTTTTCTTTCAGGACTCTCAGCCTTTGCTCAGCAAGAGCAATCTCTATGGCCATATCTTGCACACGAGCCTTTCTTGCAGCCAATTTTGTTGAAGCCAAATCCTTTGCCTTCGTAGAGCCTTCAAGTTCCTTGTCAAAGACTTCTAGTTGTTGCGAAGCCTTGGAAAATAGCAGCATTGACTTTCAGCACTTGTTCCAAAAGGTCCTCCATAAAACGATAGAGCGATTAGTAGAGAGGCTGAATAGAGGAAGGTAGGGCAGTTTTACTCAAAGAAGAAATAGACTCGATCAAGGATTGTTTGGCTTCACCATCAGTGGCCAAAACACTCAGAGAATGATTTAAGAGAATTGAGATTGAGCTGAGAATATTAATAGGAACCTCAATAGCGGGCACTAGAGTCGGTGGAGTAGTATGAGTTAGAGTCTAAGAAGAAAGCTTCCTAAGTGATTTTTGTATCTCTGAGCTAGATACAGCTAGGATCTCCTTTTTAGGAACAACAAAACTGGCTAATAAAATGTCATCAAAAGCGTCTAGATCACCGAAATCGACTTCATCGTTGTCATCATCATCGTCTGCCGGGATCGGGGCTTGGATAGGTCATCGAGGAGAAATTGCCACTTATGTTAACCCAAAAATGAGAATAGTAGGAGAAGGGATATGAGCTTTTTCTAGCTGATCGACAGCCTTCTTCTCATCATCTACAGTGATAGCATCTTTGTTGAGGGCAGAAGAAACTACATTATCATCTTCATGAGGGTTCTTTTGCCTGGAGGTAGTCTTCAACACTTTTGCTAATTTTTCTCTTTCGACTTCCTCATCGTGTAGTAAAGCATCGTTCTGTTAAAAACAAAAAAGCAAGCTGGGGTGAGGAGGTTGAAATAAATAAATAAAAGAGAAGGTAGAATAAAATAAATACCTTTGTGCTCGATGACTCCTTTTTGTCTAGAAGCCCTATTGGATTAATAGAAGGGGAATTACTCGAGACTTTCCTTACTCCTGACTGAAAAAAAAAAAAGAGGAGAAAAGAAGAGGAAAGATAAGAAAATTTTTTGTCAATTGAATGCTAAAGAAACTAAAATAAAAAAAGAAAGGTTGAAAGGTTAGTCTGGCAGAAGAAGCCTTTTTCAAAAAACAGCTTGATAGGAAGGGATGTTTCTTAGCCTCATCCTCCTTTTCTTTCCCCTTCTTTAGAGCAGGGGCTTTTCTTTTGTGATCTTTAGGAGGAACATTCTCTTTGTGCTCAAGATTGTCCCAGTTCTTGACAAACTTGACAACGTTGGGAGCAACCCCCGTGATCTCAATCGACTTGGTGGCTGTAATAGAAAATGGGTTAGATATGAGAAGGATCAAGAAACAAAGAGAAGTGGAAAATGACCTACCTATCGAAGGGTACTGCATGACCCTTGACGAGGATTGAACAAAAGGTTCAGTCATGCTCGACATATCCAGGCTAGTGAAAGTCACGACTTTATGTCGAGGATGCAAAAATAGAGTCCCACAAGGACTTCGAGGTGGATCCAGATAGCTGTTGGCTATGCCAAAAGGAGCATTTGGTAATGGAAGAAACAAAAACGGAGTTATGTAAGACTCTTTTCGAGCAAAAGGATTTATGGACTTAGCTTTTTCAAAAGCATGCCAACATCGACCCTCATGATGTTCCTTCTTCTGTTTAAAAATGTCCATGGCATCTCGGATCACCCTCAAAATCGCCTGTTGGATTATATTTGACTTTAAAAGATTATTCAAATTTTAAGATTTCACAAACATGTGTACCTTTGGTTTTCAACAAGGCAACTTTTTTCTACAAAGAAGTAGCAAGAAGGTTAGCAATTAATCTTTCTTTGCAAGCTAAAATTCTTTGACGTTGAGACTTGTAATATTCGAGCCACCAAGTAATAAAGGATGGAGTTGCAAAGAAACTGGGCTCAAAATCTAAAGGAGAATATAAACTTTGTTTCTCATCATTTTCAGTCAGAAAATATTCTAGGTCAGAAAATCTCCTAGAGAGGCACAATATAGTTGAACTTCGGGATCAAGCGAATAGGGAGCTAGTATGGCTTGAGAAAGCCAAACTTTCGAGCAACAAAGGAGGGATTGTGAAGTTTAACATTCTTATTTTTCGAATCTGGAAGACTCACAGGAAAAACTTGGCAGCATAAAAAATTAGATCAAATTTCATTCAACTCTGGTTGAATAGAAGAGATGGATGCAATCCTCAAGCAAGTAAACCAAGAAGGTCCAACCGTTCAATTGCTATAAGGAGAGATATTTAAACCTCTAGTATTGGAAAATGATAATTGATGGAGGTGTTTAAAGAAGAAGAAAAACTCATCTACCACATGTGTATTCTTTGGGACAACTCGACGAAGATGGCAGAGACAAGGCCCATCGATATCCCGAGGAAGTTGTTTGGGGTAGAGTCTAGAAGAAAAGATTGGAAAATAGCATTGGCCCATAATTGCAAAAGCCATACAGGGCTTCCAGGATTGATCAAATAATTATGTTGGAGTTTGGTAATGATCAGACCTATCTCTTCATACAGTTGGGCTATGATCAATTTTGCTAAATAAAGCTGGTGACTTTCGTGAGGCATAATCGCTAAAGGAAAGTCGATAACTAGAGTCGATGGAGAGCCCATGTTATTTCGGATAAAGGCCATATAGGATGGTTTAGAATCGTCAAAGTTGTAGTTTTTCACGTAGTCTGGCATAAGGTTGAAGTGGATGGTCTTTCCCATAGGTCGAAGACCAGTAATAACAGCTAACTCAAAAAGGTTAGGGGAGATCATACCATATGGAAGTTGAAGGGTATTAGTAGTTTTATTCCAAAAATAAAAAGGGGTCCTAACATCGCCGGATTAAAGGAAATTTGATATCGAAAAAGTTGAATGAAATAAAAAATGCCAATTTCTTTCCAAAAATCACCTTTAGCCATTTGTACCCTGTCTAGCCAACTAACAAACTCAGGGGTATTCTTAAGGGGATTCCTGAAAGGGAGTTTGGATAGCACAAACTATTTGATAAACATTTCTTCTTAAATAGCAAGAATGCATTAGTCAAAAATACAAGGGAAAAAGGTTTTGACCATTTAGGCTTCCTCAAGAGTAAGAAGAGGACCAAAGAACGCATGAATGGAAAAGCTAAGGGAAAAAGGGAGGATTACCTAACTTTGGAGCAATTCCCTAGCCTCAGGGTCCAGCACCATGTGGCAGTTGCCATCAATAAGAGGCTCTAGAGCGAAAACTACGACACGTGGTTAAGAATCTTTAGCCATTTGAGACAAAGAAGAAGGGTTAAAAAGAAAGGAAGTGTAAGAAGAAATAATGGAGTTCTGAAGACAAGTATGGAAGGAAGGAGAAACATCAAGGAAGAAAATGAAAAAATAGAGTCAAGAAGGCATGTGTAAAAGAAACAGAATATTGAGTGAAAGGGTTACTTATAGAGGTGAAAAAAGAAGAAAGAGAGGGAAATATTAAATTGAAATGACAGTTGACATGACAAAGAAGGCAGGGGGTCTTGACGGATATATTTGACTGATGTTGAAAATAGTAACAGAAAAAGAATCATCCAAAAGGATACAAAGTTAAAGATTGGATTTTTAGTCCCTTCTAAAAACTCAAATCTTGGGGGGCATCATGTTAGGTTGTAAATTGTAAAGACCCTAAGTATGGTTTAGCATAGGATGTGGTATATCAAGACTAAGTTGAACTAAAACAGGAAAAAGTAGGGTCGATAAAAGGAAAGTTTCAAGGTTAGTTTCAAAAAAAGGAAAAGGTCAAAACTTGGAAGTATGATTAGTGTGACGTCCCCATATAATGTAATAAGAAATAATAAAAACGTCATTCGGCAAACTTTTATTATGCACAATCTTATCCCTAAACTTTTTAGAAAATGACATTTAGGTCCCTAGATCAATAGAATTAGTAGACTAAGGTTTTAAACGAAGCAGAATCAAGTAGCGAAGACGTAAAAACCTAAATCCCGATTGATTAAGCCACCGAGATATCCATATGTGAACTGACATGGGATGCCCCTAGACTTGCCCATAATTACGAAAATGCCATTAGTCATAGAAAACAGAAAACAGAAGGCCCTAAACTTGCACAACATTTAAGTTACCCCATTAATCGATTTATTCAATTTTATTGAGTTTGTAAAGTTAATTAAAAGTTAATTAAAGGTTAACTAGGAGTTGACTAGAAGTTAATTAGAGAGATTGGGATTGAGAAGAATTCAAATAGATATATAGAAAACCTCACAAAATTCTTCAAAACCGTTTTGCCGATTTGCAGGGAATCGGTTGATATTCGGTATTTTAAACCACCAGAACCGGACCAATAGAATTTTACACTAGAAACCCTAGAAAGGGTGGCTAAAATTCAGCCACCATTCCCCCACAAAGTAGCGCCACTTGCTGCCACACTTGAGCAGGAAACTTGGAGGGATCATAGCCACCCAAAGAGTAACTAATGAGAAGCTAAGAATCCAACTACCTAGAGTTATATCAATGCAATAGATTCCTCCTCAATCCTTTTTCAATTTTCGGCCTCAATATACTAGGCCACTCTCTCCCTCATTTTCTTCCTCATCTCCCTCTTTTCATCCTTGTTTTTTCACCCTTTCTTCATGCCTTCACCCAAGACTTGTTTCCTCACTAGCTTAAGGTTCAATTTTGAGGTAGGATTCTTCAATTTCTTCTATCATTAGCAATATTGTGGCTAAGTAGAATTCTCATTCTTTCTATTTGATTGATGATATGGTATTCATATGAATTCTTATGGCTGGATTAATGTATAAATATTGAGTTTGGATGAGAACTTGGGTGAGAATTCAAAAAGGGATGCAAAATAGTAGCTGAAACCATTAAAAACCTTTCGGCGTCCGTACTGGCAAAGTGTACGGGCTCCGCCTACCGCTATTTAAATTTAATGAAACCATTTTTATATGAAACTAGACATTCAGGGCTTTCCATACATATATCATCCATTGGATTAGTATTGAGAGAGATACGAATTTTGGAACTTCAACCTAGGTTTTTGAGTTTGATTTTGAGCAGACTAGGTTTTTCAGGGAAAAACTTGCCCCATACTACTTGGAATTGAATGAAACTAACTTTTTTAGAAAGCTTACACATAGGAGAATATTCCATAAAATTTTCAGAGTTAGATAAGGTCCTGTTTGCTCCCAGTGGTTCGAGAAAATTGCCCTATGTCTAAACCGGGCCAAAACAGGGCAGTTTAGGAAGGTCAAATTTCGGGGCTTATAACTCGAGTTCTACTAAGGAAAATCGAATGAAACTTTCTGTAAATGAAATATTGTCCTGTTAACTTTAATATGAGACCAATTTTGTATGATTTGAACTAGTTTTCGATTTTTAGTGGATTTTTACTTTTAAGTGTGTAATTCTAGCTAGCTACAGGGCAGGCCAGGATAAGACTTAAATAACTTGAGCTATATTTATCAAAATTAGATGGGACCAAAGAGGTTAGAAAGTAGACAAATAAAACTTTAACATATCCAAAATTTAGATCTAGATGAGTTAAATAGAAATTTTGGTTTGATTTACAAAAATCGGGTTGAACAAATGTGCTGAGGCAGTAATCCTGCCTTGAATGCAACTAATGCTCCTATGAATTTGATGTTTGAATTATGAATCAAATGTTATGACTTCTATGAGAAATTGGTGTTCTGAGAATTGGCACTACTCATGGGGAAACGGATCTGATCCGTTATGCTGCCAAATTTTCGGTAGAATTGTAAAGAGGTTATGAGCATTTGTAGGTTATGAATATGAATGAGGAAAGCATGTATGCAAGGATATATGAAAATAAATGATGAAGCATATGTATGAGTGCATTCAGTATGTCCATGCATGATTATACATGAGAATGAAAGGATATGAATATATTAAATGTGAATCCCTTCACCTGGAGGCAGTTATGAGATCTTTCCTTGTGAAGGCAGTTAAATAAGATAAGATTGGGTCCCTTCATTTGGAGGCAGTTATTTGGATCCCTCTAGATGAAGGCAGTTAGAAGACAAAGATGTGGGTCCCTTCACTTGGAAGCAGTTGCACATTAGGTCCCTCCTTGTGAAGGCAGCTAAAACTTTTGGGTCCCTCTATGTTGGAGGTAGATGGCCAACTGAGTCCCTCCGATCTAGAGGCACGTGGGTCCCCTTGCGGGTTAGTACTGTGTGACGACGGTCATGAGTTGAACTCACTCCTAGATCAGACTACCTAAGGGCAGTAAAGACTAAAGATCAAAGCATATGCAAGTACCCCAGTGATGGCGATACGTAACGCCTAGGTGTGCTAAGAAAAGAAAGCAAAGAAAGTTAAGAGAAAACACTAGTGCATTTGCATGAATTCAAGTATGAGTGTTTGCACAATTATATCCCATGTTTTATTGATGCTGAGACTGTTCTATCTATTTATGCTGTGATTACTATTCTAAATATGAAATGTTGCCAATGTGACTTGAGTGCGTGGATAAAATGAACTCTGCTTCGGATGATATATTTTCAAACTATAAAACTGAATAATTTATTTGGCATGATTACCTTCTTCATAATAAATCGAAGTAGCTGGGGATAATAATGATGATACTATGTGTGATAGTTTAGAGAATCTTACTGAGAATTTAAAATTCTTACTCCTATTTTCGTGTTATCTCCAGATAGTTCAGAAGTTTCGAAGAAGGTCCTCTAAGGCGAAGTTGATTAGTAAGATTGAAGGTGGCCGAAGGTTGCTGTTAGACAAGGACCGATTAAATGACAGTAACAACTCCTAGATGAGGTACTATGACTTAAGCATAGTACCATACTTGGGAGGATGTTACAATTAGGGTGTCGGTTGTCGTTGGACTTTGATGATAGACCAAAAAATAAATCTGAATAAGATTTTGAGACAATCGAGTGTGGGTAAAATATAATCAAAGGTTAGAGAGAAGTTAGCTCATTATTATGGTCTAAGGGGATATCAAAGGTTGGTTTAGAATAAGTCAAGAACTGGAGGATATTATTTTGACTGAGGTCAAAAATCATCTATGAGAATAGTGATAGAGTAAAAGAATGTTCCAAGACAAGTTAAATTCTAGAAGGATGCAGATAGACCCACACATGACGTGATAAGAAAACGTGGGAAAGTGAAGAAAGCAAGAATGAACGTGGGCTTCAAAGAAACGAATTGCAAGATGTGGTGGTTTAATGGGCCTAATTTCTAGTGATTCCTATGGCTATAAATAGGAGAATTGGGAAGCAATTAAGGACAAACTTTGGGCTACTTGAAAACCTTTCTCAACACTCTATCAAAATACTCACTCTGAAGTACTGAGGAACTCAAGTAATAGTCCTTTTCTTTTCTATATCATTTAGCCATTTTATCTTTTTTTTTTTTGGTATTTGACGTTAACCTTTTTGTGTTTGTCAATACATTGACTTGGTTTGCACTGTTTCATTTTAATTAGGTTTATTTAAATTTCTGCTCATTTATCATTTATGATACTTTTAAATTTATAAGAATCTGTCAGAGAAACCAATTCCATTTCCCAAATTGAGATTCGTGAAGCAAACTGATATAGTCAATTTATTTGTTTTGTCGACTAAAAATGCAGTAAACAATTTTTTAATTTCTGACATTTCTATATCTATATAAGATAAGTTAGTTTCTGTTATTACAATTTTTTGGGTTCAATTAGTTTATGTTAGAGAACTAAAAACTCAATTTTTAAAGTAAAAAACCAATATGATCGGCACTTACAATCGTATGAACCAAAGTTGAAATTTACACTTCAAGAATATTGTCTATGATTTTACAACTTGCAAGCTCCACTGCTAAAGTCTTTAATTCTTTTATCCTTTTCTTTTTATATAAAAAAAGCACTCCAATTTTCAATGGTGAGTACTCGACTTACACAATAAGCCAAGGTTACTGCAAAAGACTAGGCACATAACAACATCACAACATTTTGACATCTTGATTTTATTTATCAATCAAATCGTGCCAGTCAAGCCACTAGTTTTTTATAAAATATATATGCTATATTAACCCATATATTTTTGTTGCAGCAAATTTTATTGTCGATGCTATTGAAAGTCAACATGGTTTGAGAGTACAGTGTTAATGAACATATCGACATAATTTGACGGTATAATACGAGCGGGTGGACGTGATGTTAAAGCATGATGTCGAGATGCTTTTTGGCTTAAGGCACAGATTTGTGGAGCAAATTGAAGCATTTTGTCGTGAATGCTTATCGTTTTGCGAAAATCTTACGGGTTTTGTTGATAGAAAGTTTGGCTAGAAATGACTCGACCTATGACTTTCGTTGTAGTAACTTGTACTCGAGGCATCCATGTCACTCCAAGCACTTAGAGGAATTTCGATTTGATTGGAGGTTTGTATAGTTGGGTTGAAAATGTATGTTGAGGTGACTTTATGGATTGTTAGGATGTGGTTACTTCAAAGGATAGAGATGAGAAGAGATGAATGAAGATGTTTGAAAGTTGGAGGCTTGCTTACAAAGCTGTGCTCACCTGAACTGAGATAGGAATTTCCACGGTCATCACACTTGGCGAAGATAGGTGGCTGCAACAAACTGCATGACGAGAATAGGGGGTACTTGCAAGAACTCTGATGATCAAGTTAGTCAGAGCAAGAGGTTTGAGTATTTGGGATTAGAAATTATGTGTACCTATTTCATGGTAAAGCCTTCTTATTTATAGAGGCTTTGAACAATAATGGTTCTTTGAGATCTTTGGGTAACGATCTCGGATTCGCATATGTTACTAAATCCGATTCGGTTTGTTATGGAATCTGTATTTTAATGGCTTCATAACCGTAGGCGATTTCGGTGGAGTTGATTCCAATGGTTTCCGACTTGGGCCTTGGGCCTTTTTGTTAACAAGGCTTGGCTAGACAGTTTGGGGCTTGGGCCTCTAGGCCTGGTCCATAACAATGCCCCCAACTTGGTTCAGACATGATAATGTCGGATATCGAGTTTAATTAGTTCTCAAGGTAGTATGAGTAAAATCGGAAAAAAAATTGAATGATGGGAAGTCGAATGATGGGATACACATTGTATCCAGTAGAAGGTGTTTATCATTTATTCTTCTCGGGACTTTCGACTCTGACATGAAGTCATAACTAAGGTCACATTATTATCCCCCCGGTTGACACATGGTGTGTTGGCACCTCATTCGGGTGCTCTCATCATTCAAACTGCAATGTATTTTCTCGATTTTGTCCCCAGATGTAGGGTGCAAAAAAACATCAAATGTCCTTTGCAACTTTTGGGTTAGCGGCAAAAGGCACATTTTTCCCTATAAATACCTTTGTTCTTCCTTCTTCTTCACTTTTTCCCTTTTTTGAGAAACTGTTTGGGAGTTACTGAAGCGTTTCTAAGTGATGCCTACTTGCACAGCAGTTTTCGGCTTGCTTCCGCCTCAGACTTTCTATATATGCTAAGGTATGCTCCCTTTTCATTTGTCTTATGATTCTGTAGTTTTGTTTTAATGCCTGATTGTAGTTTGCTCACGGTGGTTTCCCCCTAAAACCATTGTGTATTTCTATTGTTTGCTTTTGGGGGCTACTACCCCCTAGCGATTCATCTTCTTTGCCCAGTTACGGCAGTTCCCATAACATTAGAGAGGAAAACCACCATAGGCTTTTTGTTCTTTTTCTTGATTTGTTGTTTCTCGAGTTTATTTCTCAACCTTGTTAACCTTAGAGGTGGTTTTTCCCGTGTAGGTTTCCTATGGCAAAGAAGCAATCACTCATCTTCCCTACTGCCATTCCTTTGATGTACCAATGGGTTGACCCTGAGGTGTTAGGAATCCCCTCGAAAGTTACTTCGGCATACTTGAAGTCATTACGCGAAGAACATTTACTCACTTCGGAAGGCGAATATGTTTTGGAGGCACCTATAGCTGATGAAAGGGTGTGCTACATCAACCTTCATGGTGGTGCGTGTATGACATCCTTATCTCCAAATTTGGAGTGCGTGTTCCTTTCACACATTTCCAATTCAACATCTTAGAGCACACTGGGGCTGCACCATCCTAACTCCATCCTAACAACTGGGCTATGATCCAAGGTTTCAAAATCATATGTGAATACCTGGGTGTTCCTCCTTCTTCAAATGCATTTTTCTATCTCTTTACACTCACACGACCTAGCGGCGGTGGCCTGACCATGGGTTGGTTATCTTTCCAGGCTCAACCAAACTGGAAGATATTTATATTGTACGAGGAGTCCTTTCATCATTTCAAGCCGTTTTACTTCAAAGTGTTTGGAGCTCCCAATATGATTTTATTTTGGGAGGACTTGGGAGGAGAACTTAGAATTAATTGCTTTTGGAGCAAGCATTTCGAACTTCCATGGACCAATGAAGATGAACTTTCACAAGAGGAGGGGATTGTAGTAGACTTTCTCCTTCTTAGCTTCGGGTCGGATCATCTTAAGTTGAAATGTGTGGTTAGAGTAGATTTTGAAGTGGCTAAAGCACACTTAGATTGTCATTAAGACATTGCATACTCATTGACTAAATAAAGCACATTTTATATTATGACTGATTTCATTTTTACACTTTCTACAGAAAGAATGGCTCTGAAATTTGTCCTCGATACCCTCCGATATCGTATTCTCAAAAGACCCCATGGTGTCTCAAGAGGTCCAAAATTTTCCTCCTCCATGAAACCTTCTATTCCCAAGGTCCAACCTTCAAAAGCTATTGCCGAGGTTCAACCTTTAAAGAAACAGAAAGGAAAGAAAGCAATGAAGGAGGTTATCTGGGTGGATATTGAAGATAATCCATCCTCGAGAAGACCGAAAGATAATGTTCTTGACAGAACCTACCCTTATGTCGAGTTTATGACAGAATCTTCTGTTATCTGTAACTATAGATTCTGATATTCCAAATTGGGTGAAGATACTCCTCCAAACATACTTTTGAGCCTATGCTGCCGTGATAGAAGAGAGTGGTTCTGCTTCTATTCACTCTGTAAAGTAATCAATGGTGACGATCAAGTATTTCACATGTCCTACGGCTAGGGGAAAGGGACCCAGAAAGTCGATTCCCTATTTAGAGAATGGCTATAGGGACATTAGTGTTGAAAGCTCTTCTATTGGGGTGACATGTAGGTTTGCATGTTGTTGACACTTCGAGCATTTCTTCACGAATCTTATAGCGTCTTTAGTCATCATGGGCCAATAATACCCTACGCGTAAAATTTGTAATGTGAGTGCCTTTCCTCCAGGCTGATGTCTGTAAGACCCTTCATGAACTTCCTCGAGGATGGGATTAACCTATTCTGGGTTGAGACACTTCAACAAAGGCTGGAAAGACTTCTCTTGTACAATTGTCCTTCAACTATAGTGTAGTATGCAACTTCCTTGGCCAATCTTTTTGCATTGACAGAATCACTAGGAAGAACCCCGTTCAACAAATATTGCGTAATTGGAGTCATCCAACTCGGACTTTCCTCGATCATCAATACTGAAACCAGGCCTGCTATGGAAGGGGTCTTGAAAGTCTCTTGGATTAAGCTTTTATTATTTCCTCCCGTCTTTATGCTGGCCAACTTAGAAAGAATGTCCGCTTGGATGTTTTCTACTCTGGGCACATGTCGGATCTCAGATACATCAATTCTTCCCATTAGATTTTTAACTCTAGCCAAGTATTTTTGCAGCAGTGGATCCTTTGCTTGGTACGCTCTAGACAGTTGTGATGTTATAATCTGGGAATCACTGAGATTGTAAGCCTTGCCGCTCCGACATCAAAAGCAAGTTGAAGGCTGGCTATTAAAGCTTCATATTTAGCTTGATTATTGGAACTAGGAAATCGAATTTAATAGACATTTCAACCATGATATCACCTTCTTTTTCCAAGATAACTTCGGCTCCACAACTCTTTGTGCTTGAGGCTCCATCTACATTCAACGTCTAAGTCGGGTCACTAGGTTTTTCTTCATCCACCATTTCTACAAGGAAGTCCACCAAAGCTTGAGTTTTGATTAAAGCTTGATCAAACTCTGACAACTCAACTGACCATGTTACCATTCTTCTTACGAGATCTGGTTGCTGGAATACCTGTCAAATTGGTTGGTCCATTTTGACTATAATTATGTGGGCTTGAAAATACTGCCGGAGGTGATGGGCTACAAAGACAAGGGCTAAGGCTACTTTTTCCAGCTTTTGATACCGAACTTCTGTCCCTTGCAAAGTCTTATTGACAAAGTACACCCGAAATTGCTGCTTGTCATCTTCTCAGAGTAAAACACTGACTATGGCCAAGTCGCTTACTGAGAGATACAAGAATAATGGTTTTCCGACTATGGCCGAGTCGCTTACCGAGAGATACAAGAACAATGGTTTTCCCATCTTGGGTTTGCACAAGATCGATGGGCTCGCAAGATAATACTTGAATTCTTGGAATGCTGTTTTGCATTCTAGTGTCCACACAAAATTACTTTTTTTTTTCAATAATGAAAAGAAGGGTGATGCCTTCCAAGCTAAGGCTGCCCAAAATCTAGAAAGAGATGCTATTCTTCTCGTCAAATGCTGGACATCTTTTATGGAACTTGGATTTTTCATGTCCAATATTACCTTACATTTTTCGGGATTTGTAACATCCCCAATTTTTATCTAAGCTAATTAGCTCAGTGATCCTGGCTAATTAGAGAGGTTAACGATTAACTGAGGACTAATAAGCTAATCTCGATGAGCAAGAGCTTAGTAAATTGAGTTAAGTCAATAATTGAATCATAATGCACTAAGTGTTTTAATTAAAACCTAATTATTCGAACCCCATTATTTCGTAACTTAGAAATATAATTAAGTTAATCTAATTTTATTAATTAAGTACAAGACAATTGTTCTACCTTAATCAATTGAGATAGATTAATTCTTACACCCTAATTACATAATTCATAAGAGCAATTCTTTTAGAGGAAAAAGTCTTAAAAGTGTAATTAACCGAAATCGGTTAAAGAGCAATTTAACTAATCAAATTGATTAACAACTTAGGTAATTCTAATAGCTTTGAAGATTTAAAAATTTCTCCTAATTGATGCACCAAATTTTGGCCAAGGACAAGAGCAAAATCTAACCATCTATTTGCCTTCTCATCATGCACTCTTAGATCAAGAGTCCATGTTAGTAGTATTCTTTAGTCAAGACAAGAGAAGTACCTTCCTCCCTTAGGATTATGCCACTTGGAGTGATCTCATTCAATCAAGCCAATCCCAAGAGGGATCCTTGCTTTTGTCCACTTGAGAAAACACAAAATAGTCCATAGCATGCACCAAGACTCAAGGAAAACACAACCCACCCTTTTACCCCAAAGTTCCTAGCTTTCTTGCTTGGAAAAGAAGTTAAACTCACCTACTTCCCCTTGCTTGTTGGAGAAGCAAAACCAATCAGCCTCCCTCACCCATTTTTGCTCCCCGAACCAACCCCCTCACTCTCTCATTTGTGATTTTCATCCTCTCACTACAAGCCTAAGCTCTCACCTTTCTCTAAACCTCTCTTTGTTCTTCTTAATCTTCTTCTTGTTCTTCTTGCTTTCCTACTCGAACTCATCTCATCTCCACCATCACCCTCACAAACTCTTCAAGGACCACCCTCTTTGGTTCTTGAGGAAGCAAAACAAATACTCACTTAGCCCCATTATCAAGCTCAAGAAGGAGGAGGCCATATCCAACCATTTTCACTCTTCAAGCTTTCAAGAAACCCATTTGGTAGTGAGCCTAACCCCTGTTTCTTCTATGTTTTTCAACCTCTAGAACTCCTAAGCTCTTCATAGCTAGGTGGTTTTAGGACTTGCTCTAAAGGCCTCATGGCCATGCTTTCATTATAAGAAGTTGTTTGTGATTTTTGCTCTTTTCTTGGAAAATGACTTGTTGTGCATTCATTCTTATTTTGAACCAAACTTTTTAGAACTCAAAATATTGATTTTTCATCAAAACCACAAACTATAAAAGTGGTTTGGAAGAGAAAAGTGGTCACTTGAAGAAAAGCCTTAATATTTTTACAAGAAAACTCATTGAAACCAAAACTGTGGAAGTTGGAAAATTCTAGTAGTCTGTATGGCGTGACTAATAACTCTTTCAATATAACTCAAAATGGAACAAAACTAATTTTAAATGAAAATAGATTCATAGACCTTTTTATATATATAAAATACATGAAATTTAGCCTTAAAACGAGAGAGATATGAATTTTCAAAATTTGCTGTATCTAGATCTGTTTCTATTCGGGCAATATGTAATGAAATCTTAATAACTCAAGTTATACAAAACATTTTTGAGTGGGGCAAAGTTTTTTAGAAAGCTAAGACATAGAAGAACATTTCCATACAACAGTTTTGACAGATTCCTTGTGAGGAGCTCGTAGTAATGTTTAAAATTCACTGTACCGAGAATAAACTTAAAAGTTGAGCAGTCAGAATAAAATGTGCATATTTCAAGTTACAAAATGAATTTTTCAGTGGGATTTCTTTTGTTTAAAAATAGACTCAGAGAAGTATAATCACACCAAAATTCGAAGCAAAAGAACAAAATATGAAATTATGGAGAATTTTTGAAATTACTACCCCATTGTATTTAAAGGTTAATGAGAAATAAGCTCAAAGACAATAAGATCCCCAAATTAAGATATTGGAAAACTTTCATAATTCAACTTAAAAGTTTCAAAAAGGATAATGGATGAAATTGGCCCTATGCCTAATAAAAGAGTTTACACAAGAGGCAACCTCAATTAAAAGCTTGCACCAAATTTACTAAGCTAAGCTCATAAGACTTTGTGTAATATGTATGCCTCTATGTGTCAATATGATGATAATGATATGGTGATGATCATGATGATGATGATATGATATGACTTGATGATTATGATAGTGATATGATGATGATGATGATGATATGATAATGAATGATGATGATATGAATATGATATGTTAATGATATACATTAAAGGAATGACATTTGCAGACAGCGATATGTAACGCCTAAATGTGGAAAAGAATTAGAACAATTTTGTAGTATAAGTCTTAATAAGAAGAAAGTAAACTAAGGGTGTAATCTTTCAAAAGGGAAGGTGACCCAAAGTAAGCTCCCCTCATCCACGACTCATATGAGGTATGACATGACCTAGCTAGCGTGAGTATAGGGGATAGGACTTACATGAGACATGGCATGACCCAGCTAGTGTAAGTACCGAAAATTTATGGTGGCGACGGCCACGGTATGAGCTCATTACCACTTATGTTTAGTGGGTGAAAAGAAAAGGACTTAAGATAAAGTCAAGTTAAGACAAGAAAAAGGACTTCAGTCTAAACCCTTGAAGGGAAGAAGTTAAGAGAAGCTTACAGCATAACTATGCATATTTTATGTGATTATAGTTGTTCCTATGCTTGTTATGATATAAATGATCAGAGGACATGTTAAAAATTGAATCCGCTTCGAATGGCTATGTTTTCGAAAATCTAAGAATTGGACCTTATGCATACTCACTGTTTTCATTATAAAACTGAAGTGGCTGGGACGATGATGATGACACTTCTGTGTCGGGTTCGAGTCCTACTGAGAAATCTTATTTCTCACCCTAGTTATTCTTCCGTATCATCACCAAATCTCGATGGTGTACCCTGTGGAGTGGAGCATGGAGCCACCCCATGATGAGTGGACTTTCGACAACGATGCTCAGGCCATCGTGGCGACGACCACTACGGTGGTGCGCACCTATTTTTACCCTAGTCGCCTACATGAGGATGTGGGGCCTGATGTCCTGCCTATCCCAGCTAACATTCCTGCTGCCTACCTTGGACAGTCGTTGGGTCCTTGGGATTTTTCGCCCGAGCTGTTGCCAGATATTGTGATGGAGCCGATGTCTCTGGAGCTACCTGCAACCAAGCCCTCGCCATAACCGGCAATTCCTATGATTGAGCTGAGCTCCACGGCCACCTCTAGGGCTGCAACAAACTCACCGCCTTACCTTGAGTATTGTCTTGATACTTCGGAGGAGGATCCTTTCGAGGAGCGGTTCTCAGCAGCTAGCTATGACCCGAATTAGGCCGGCTCGAGTTGTCACATTCGTCGAATTGAAGTGATTCATAGGCAACCCCTCATCATATGCACCCCTCATGTCCCCTAAGGGCGAGGAGCTAGGAGGAGTCGCGTCTTTGGATCGCGACACCAGTAGATTGGAGGGTGCATGGTTGAAGACTGGTCTTGGGATTTGGTGTGGAGGCAAGGCGCATAGACTTCTGAGATTCCTGTTTCCTTGTGTATCTCTGTTACTTAAAAGCTTGCTGTGTTAAATTGTATTCTATATGATGACTTAATTATGAGTACCTTTATGTAATGATGGATATTCTGAATTATATTTATGTATTATGCATCTCGTATGGTTTTTATTCCACTTGTGAATCGGACTCTCGTATGTCACGCTCTTTCTCTATCTGTCTTCTTACTCAAGGCTTTACTTTCCAAAACGCTGCAAAGCGACGAAGTATTTCAAAAAAAAAAAAAAACTTACCATATTTTCCGTGTAACTTAATTTCAAGTGAAGTTTAGTTTTCCACAAGCATAAGTAACAACTAATAAAAATGTAATACGACTTAAGCGTACTATGGATTTATAAGGGTGTTACAGGATTTGCCTTAATTCCCCGATTTGTAAGCATAAAGCCTAAAAACTTCCTGGCATCAACAGCAAAAACACATTTTTGTGGGTTTAATCTCATTTTATGCTTTTATAAGTATCCAAACACAGTTTCCAAATTTTGCAAGAGTTCCTCTTCTGCCTTTGTCTTTTCCAACATGTCGTCTGTATAAATCTCCATTA
The DNA here is from genome assembly GCA_031439595.1 of Pterocarpus santalinus. NCBI lineage: Eukaryota > Viridiplantae > Streptophyta > Magnoliopsida > Fabales > Fabaceae > Pterocarpus > Pterocarpus santalinus. Next base: position 39,328,110 of record CM062527.1, read on the forward strand.
AAACTCCGATGTGTTTGGTAAAAATTTTGTTCATTAATCTCTGATATGTTGCCCCGACATTCTTCAACCCAAAAGGTATTACTTTATAGCAGTAATTTCCAATTGGGCTGATAAATGTAGTTTTCTCCTCATCCAATGGATGCATGGGAATTTGGTTATATCCTGAGTACACATCCAAAAAAGAAAACAATCCGAAACCTGATGGTGCATCGACCAAACCATCGATACTTGGCAAGGGGTAGGAATCCTTTGGGTAGGCTTTGTTGAGGTTAGTATAATCAACATACATTGGCCACTTCCTATTGGATTTCCTAACTATCACAACATTTGACAACCAAGACGGATAAGTTATCTCCCTGATAAAACCTGTGTCCAACAAGGCTTGAACCTATTTTTGAACTTCTTGTGCTTTCTCTGAGCTCATTTTCCTCCTTTTATGAGCTATAGGTTGGACATCGGGAAAGATTGATAATTGATGACTTATGAACTCGGGATCTATCCACAGCATATTCATCACTATCCAAGCAAATGACTCCGCCATTTCTTTGAAAAAAGCAACGAGCTTCTCCTTAAGGGGAATTGAGAGGCTCTTGTTTATTCGGGTCATATGAAAAACTTCGGGGCCAATTTGAACATCCTTGAGTTCTCCATCAGGCTCTGGCCACTTCGCTTGTTGTCACCCTTTAATGTCAAGAGCAATCAGCATGATGTTTGATTAACTTGGAGGTAGTGGCTATTTTGCTTTTATTTCTTCCTTGGTAATTTCTAAGCTTGCATTATAGCACCTTCGAGCTGTAACTTGGTCGAGTCTCATGGTAGCTGTCTCTCTCCATTATTTGTTAAAAATCTCATTATCAAACAAGCTATAGAAATGATGGCCCCGATCTTATTCAAAGTTGGGCTTCCCAGTATAACATTGTATGCGAACGGACAATCGACCACCAAAAAGTCGACTTTAATAGCTCAAGTTTTAGGTCGACTACCTAAAGTTACATGCAAAGTAATAAATCCATTCGAGTATACTTTTTCTTCGGAGAACCCAACAAACTTTTCCTTGTAGCTCTGAAGATTAGAATTTTTCAATCTGAGCTTGTTGAAGGCATCTCGGAAGATAATGTCTGCTAAGCTTCCCTGGTCAATGAAATCCTTTTTGAACTTGACATTTACCATTTTGGCTAAAATAATCATAGGATCATCATATCCAGGAACAACTTCCTTGAAATTAGAACTTGAAAACACAATTTCAGGGGTGGTAGGCAGTTTGCAGGGCTTCTTCATTTTTGCCGCTGACAAACTCAACACCTTCTGAAGATGTTTCTTATGGGCTGATTTAGTAACCCCGCCACCAGCAAAAGCTCCAACTATGACATTAATTGTGATGGGTTCTTCTTCCTGGTTGTCATTGTAACGTTCGAAAATTTCATCGTTAATAACCAAATTGTTCAGTTTTCATCGAATAATTGGGATTAATTATAATTTGATTAAGCATTCACTTAAAGCCAGTTAAGTGTGATTTAGAAGGATTAGGCTTGATGGAATTAGATTAGGAACATAGGAAACCTCACATAATTGTTTCTAAAACCGATTTACTGATTTAAGAGAAATCGGTAAGATTTCGATATTTTAAACTGTCGGAATCGGATCAATAGAGCTTACATTATGATTGCCGTAGGATGAATGGCTAGGATTTAGCCCAAATACCCCCATAGGGGAGGCTACTTTCAGCCAAAGATGGCAGCCCCAAAATCAAGTTGACATGGCCAACACAAATCCACCAATCAACTTTAACTTGCTTTAGAAGTTTTCCATTTTTTCCTATTCTGCCCTTACAATTTCGGCCCTTATGTATGCTAACCCCTCTTGATTCTTTTCTCCCTCATTTCATCTCATCTCATCTCATATTATCTTCATCTCTCATAAACCTTTAAGCCACAACAAGATTTCTTCAACTCAAATCACAAGTCCAACAAGAATCACACTTAAGAAGGGTAGGAATCCAACTTCTCATCATGTTTTTCTTGATTTGAGGCTATGTGGGGATCTTGTTTTCCTCCTGATTTTGATGTGATTTGGAGTGATAATATTGGATCATGATTGATTTTGCATGTATGTTGTGATTGGAATTGGAATTGGTATGAAAGAACTTGATGAATAGAGAAAATTCAAGAAGCTGTTAGGGTTTTCCTCGGCAGTTTGTACGGCGGAGTGTACGGCTCTGCCTACAGCAATTTAAATTTGATGAATCCATTTTTATATGAAACTAGACATTCAAGGCTTTCCATAGATATTAAATATAGCCATTGGATTAGTATAGAATTAGTTACGAATTTTTGAAGTTTGACCTAAAAATCTATATTCTTATCTGGGCAGTATGAGTTGAGAAGGGTGTAACTCACCCTATACAACTCCAAATTGAGTGAACCTAATGTTTTTTGAAAGCTAACATATAAGGTAACATACCATAAACAGAGTCAGATTCGTTGTCTATTATTCCCAGCACATCAATGAATTTACCTTAAGATCAAACCTGGCTAGAACAGGGTAGTCCAGTAGGGTCAAGTTACGGGGCTTATATCTCAAAATATACTTATGCAAATGATATGAAACTTCCTTCATTTGAAAGCTAGTTCTGTTAGCTTTAATTTGATTAAATTTTGTATGATTTCACCTAGATTTCTATTTTTAGTGAATTTTCACTTATAAGGGTTCGATTCTAGTTAGGAACAGGGCAGTCTGAGGTAAAATACTAATAACTTGAGTTATACAAATCAAAATGAGATGGAACCAAAAGGGTTGGAAACTAGACACATAGAGCTATGAGACATCCAAAATTCAGGTTTAAATAAGTTGAATTGGACTAAGGACGGATTATACCAATATTGGGTAGAATAGGAGGAAGTAAATAGAAAACCCTATTGATGTTTGAATTGAATTTGATGAATGATATTATGGGTATATAATTGCTGTTCTATATTGAATTGCAAGTTTGAATGATTTTACTGGTAGTTTGGCTCTATTCATGGGAAAGCGGACTCGATCCATTATGCTGTCAAAATTTTGGTAAGAAATTCATATGTTGTGTTAGCTACAATTTGCATGAACACATGATGTTTGCAAGAATAAAGTAAGTTGTGCATGCAATTCATGAATATTACAAAGGATTCCATATTACTTGGGCTAGCTCCTGATTAAGTTTAAGGGGAATAGATCAGTGGGAAGGTTAGGGAAAGCAAACTCGGTAATCCTGTATAGGAATGAGCTCGGTCCGAAAAAGCGGACTATTACCCCGGAGTATATGGCCAATAACTCCCGGGGGACCAAGGATGGAAATGAGTTTTACAAGGCAAAAGCCTTCAAAGATAAGATGCATTCCCTAGTTGCATCTTTATATATACTGTATGATAATTCTTAATTGATTGTCATAGTTATCTGTTTATTTCTTCTGATATGTTATTGTTTATTTATGGTTACTGTCTTAATTGTATTAGTATACCTGTTAACTCTGCTTTCATTGTCCCAATTTAAAATTTAGTTTCTTTTGGTGTATGTTTCTATGATAAAAAGTGAAATTGAATAGTACCATTATGTTGTACTATTTAAAATTACGAAAAAATTGAAATAACTGAGAATGATAGCGATGACAGATGCATATAAAATGAGGATTCCTATTGAGAAATCTTTATTTCTCACTCTATTGTATGTTTCCGCATCATTCTCAGATCATGGAGAACGCAGCAATCAGTGTCCTTTTCATCGAGTTTCATGAGCTTCATATCCACCTGGACCCGTTTTTAGATTCTATATGCATATCCGATAGATGTCAGTTCCGTCTTTATTTCTTCTTTCATAGAGATTTTGCTGTTCCCCTGACTCGCCCACTTTTCGATCCTGCTGCACCTTATATTGCCATCCTTTTATACATGGCCCATCCCTTTCCACCTCCACACGCAGCACCAGCAGCAGCACTAGCAGCCGCAGCCCCTGTAGTACCACCGGCGGCATCACCTTCGCAAGCTCCTTCTATCTCGTTCTCTGGGGAGGAGGAGGACCCTTCTGAGGCGGCGAGTTCATTGTCATCATCCTCTTCACCCAGCGGCAGCTATGCACTGGCTGATGCTGGCATAGCGAATGGATTCCTTTCCTCGGAATCCATTTAGATATTGTGCGTGTCATAGCAGTAGGAGGTGTATAGAGTGGCCCTCTTTTGGTAGCTTGGGTCATGGGTAGGTGGGTAAGAGTTAGGAGTGGTACATGAAATGTCCCATGGGGACTAGTTAGAGTACTATTCATAGAGATAGGCCGATTTATTTTGTGTTAGCGGCCTCATTTTATTACCCTGTACTGTTTGTGTATCGTTTGTCAAACTTTGAAAATAGATGTCTGTATATGTATATATGATGCAATTTTCAGTAGTTCTGTCTATTTAGCCTTTTTATTTAGTTTATTTTACTTCCGGTACAATGATCATCTAGTAGTTATTTCACCGCCAAACAGAAAATTGTTAAGTGAATAGTTAACTCTATATAGGTAATTAATAATGAAACAGAAAATGGAATTTAATCAACTCGCCACGCGTAATAACTTATCAGGTACTATATTATGGCTTAAGCATAGTATTTTGTCTGGTAAGGTGTTACAGTCATAATCCAAGTTTCTCTATGATCGGGGGTTTCTCCTTTCTTCATCCTTTAAAGGCGAAGCCTTTCTTTTTCTTGGACTTTGTTAAGAGGCAATGTACCTCACCAACCTTCCTTCCCAGATTAGTTGTTCCATAGCTTCCCGAAGATCATAACAATCTTCTGTCTTGTGTCCAAAGCTATTGTGGTATTCACAGAATAGGGACCTATTTGTGTTGGCCTTACTTGGATTGCCTACGGCTTTGGGAATTATTCCAGTTGTCCGACTTTCTTGTATAAATCAACTAAGGACACATTAAGGGGAGTATAATCATGAAACCTTCTGACCCTCTGTGCCCTTGGTTCTTTCTTTTGATGTTCTTCATGCTATGGACCTGGCTTCTTCTTGACTTGGTTTTTTGCCAAGCTTGCCATTGCTTTCTATGTCTCTTTAAGGAATGTACATTTTTGCTCTAATTTGGATCTCATCCATAGTTTTTGCTGGCCGCTTCGAGAGGGAGTCTATAAATGCTCCAAGTTGGAGCCCATTTTACAACATGAGTACACCAGCTTAGGTCTCTAGCTCCTCCACTAATAATGTTTCTACATTGAATTGCTCAAGGAAATCCTTAAGCGACTCCCCTTGTTGTTGCAACAATCCCAGGAGGCTAGTGACTGGCTTAGGTTTAAACTTGTGAGTCATGAAGTGAGCTAAAAAACAAGACTGTAAATCAGAGAACTTACCAATAGACCTCGGGCAGCAAATAATTGAACCACTTCAGTGCTGCCTTCTTCAGCGTAATCGGGAATGCTTTGCATCTTACAGGATTTGAAGCCCTTGCTAAAGCCATTCTAAACTTGAAGGCATCCATGTGTTCTTGTGGATTAGAGTTCCATCATAAGGCTCCATGTCAGTTGGGGATTTAAACCCTTTCGAAAGTTTAACACTCATTATGTAATTTGAGAAAGGCAATTCATCATCATCACCCACATCATAATTTAGGTGATATCTGGGTTAATGATCATAACTCCTTGCCTGGGATAAAGATGACTTGATATTTTGTTTGCCACGGTAATAATCATTACAGATCTCCTTGCCATACATATGCTTCTTCTCCCGAGGTCATCCATTACCTTGAGAGCTTTGTCTTGCACTACCTCATTGTGCTCCATAATGGTGTGGGTTGTCATGATTTCTATCTCAGTGATGACTCTCCTTTCGATATCGATCTTCAGTTCCTCTCTCCTGCTCCAGGTTATGCTCTAATTCTTGGATTCGTTTAGTTTGCTCCTTCATAGTCGAAACAAGATCCTCACACGGGACTTGGTCCTAAGGAGCTTGTTCCACTTTGGACACTAGAGGGTACCTTTGTGTAGTGTAGTGTTGATTTCTGACATCAGATCCTAATTTTGATGCCGTTTGTCCATCTATTGGATCTTGTATGGGTAGCATTTCATTAGCAAGGATATGGGTCTTGTTCTTGCCGGTGGCGAGCAGACATGGTGGTTAATAAATCCCCACAAACGGCGTCAATGTTTGGAAGTTAGAGGCTTGCTTATAGAGCTGTGATCACTCGAACTAAGATAGGGATTTCCATGATCATCACACTCGGCAACGATAGGTGGCTGCAATGAACTACACGGTGAGAATGGGGGTGGCACCTGCAAAGACTCCGACGATCAAGTTAGTCAGAGCAAGAGGTGTGAGTATTTGGGATTAGAAATTATGCAAACCTATTACATGGTAGAGCCTTCTTATTTATAGAGGCTTTGTACAATAATGGATCTCTAAGATTCTTGGGTGACGGTCTTGAAATTGCATACGTTACTAAATTTGGTTCAGTTCATTATAGAATCTTAATTTAATGGCTTCATAACCATAGGTGATTTCCATGGAGTTGAGTGCAATGGTTTTCGAGTTGGGCCTTGGGCCCTTTTGTTAACAAGGCTTGGCTAGACTATTCGGCACTTGGGCCTCTAGGCATAGTCCATAATAGAAGACATGTGGCATTGATCATGGAGAGACAAGTCGAAGGGGAAATCATCGAGGACACATGGCAACTTATGAGGGGTAACTGTCAAAGATGTGTTTGTTTTCCATGGGGACTTGTTGCCTATATATATGAGCTTGATCAATGTAACAAGGGTTGGAACTTTTACTCATAAATATTCACATACTATTTTCAGGTCACCATTACAAACAAGAGTTTAGCGTCTTATGAGTAAGTTTTGTACACCCTTTCTTCATTTCATTTCTTAGGATTAGGGCTTTATTGTATCCTTATAAATGTACTTTGGATTCATCTAAATAAGATTATAATTTACTTCAATAATTTACTTGAGCATTGTTCATTTGTTTCAGAAAACAAATTGACATGCCCAATGGGACCAAATGAAAAGAAAAAATGAGTGGTGTGAAATGAAAACCACAATCCCATTTTGCATATGCAATTGTGTGGCAGTACTGTCATGTCCAATATGTCCAGAGCATCTTCTTTGTCCTTTGATGAAGGCACAAATGAAGTGGAAAATAACAATGCTGGAACCATAAAGCCTATGTTGGGTCTTGTGAGTCAAAATATAGAAAATAACAGAATGTTGCTATGTACAAGCACTACTGCCATTTCTGGTGCGACTATGTGGCCCATGTATGGCTTGCCCCCAAAGTTTGTTCCCCTAGTGTCGAACTAAGCCAATGTTGGAACAATCCCCTATGTCTTATCAAACAATCCCTTATATCAACACCTGCCATTAATGGCTAGCTTACCATAACTACACATATATTTTCAACCTTTGGCAACTCATATGGCACCAATGAATATGGGAGTATTTGGTAGTATTGCCTCAACCAACCCTCCATCCACTACATAGAAACAAAATGCTGGGCTTGTTTTCCCTAGCATGTCATGTAACCACATTATAGGTCCTTTGCGAATACTGTTGAGTCTTTGGTAGTCTTTCATCAACAGATCGATGAGAGTCATCATGATTTGGACAATTTGCTCACTCAATAAAGGTCATTATCTTGAACCCTTTAATTGCAACCAACAATGCTCGATCTAAGTAATTAGCTAGGCAAGTTGTCATGACCCGCCCCGGAGTTATGACCAGCACTCGGAGTTGACAAACCTCCTGCAAGCCTAGAATGTCAAATTCTTCATGAAAAACTAACAAAGTTTCCCCTGTTTTTTCATTTTCCCATAATAGCCAAACATGTACCAACATTCAACTAGCGTATATCTAGAATTGAGGCTCTTAAAGCACTCTCAAATAGTTTACATATATAGGCATTCGTTCTTCATAATAACAACATATTTACACATATCTGTTTACATATATTTAGATTTATATACATGCATCCATTATAGCACAAGTATCAAGGGAATATAGTTTCCAAAATAGAATGATTCATATACAATATTCCATCCAAAACAATATCCACTAGTAGGACCCTGTCTATAAGTTATGGAGCAACTCTAAAGTGGTAAATATATCCAAAATATCAAAATCAAAGTCTACAGAAGGCCCTCATGTGTAGAAAGGCTATCAAAAAGTGTCTATACTCTACAAAGTTGGAGGAATTGAATCAAGTACAACACTAGGATCTGAAACAGGAAGGAAAAAAGGGGGATGAGTCCAACCGACTTAGTGAGAGGCAATGAAACTATAACATATGAGAGCAAACTTTATGATAAAGCAACCATGCTTAGGTAAAGAATGAATATCATAAATTAAGCATAAATAAGGCTCATCATTTAAAATATACATATATATAAAATCAACATTAGAACTATGCATATGTGTAAAGAATCAACACTACATTAAAAATTGGAAAACGTAGTTCACAACTTTAAGAATCAAATCGGGAGGCTTTTAATTTCAAGAAATTTTCAGATAGGGGATTAGCCCCCTTCAGGGACAACTAAGTTGGTAGTGTGCATTGGCCATACATACATACATACATACTCAATTAGCGATGCCCCTGCTAGCTGGGTCTAGATCAAGGTGCACTGTGGCTAGTGTTAATGACTGCTAGCTACTGATAAACTAAGACTCCTTCCACCATGTGTATAAAAACTAGAGTAATATATCAATAAAAAGCTACAAAAATAAAAATCAATCAGATTGCCAATGAACCGAAGTACTTAGTAGAGTTCAAAAATCTGGAATATAATTTAATCAATAATTCAGTTTAATAACTCAAACAATTGTCTATCGAGCTTGTCCTTTCATATTTGGGAAATCCATTTTCAAAGAAATTCTTCTAATATGCAATAAAATCATACGAGTTAGTTTTTTGCAAAATTAAAACAACATATGAAATGAACTAAGTATACTGAGATATATATAAAAATTTAAATAACACTATATATATTTTGAAAACTAACCAATACTAATGGCATAAAACGCATATGCCATAGAAATATTATCCACTCACAGAACGATCGAAAAAGTTCAATTTACGTCTTGAGAGCTACTGAACTTGCAAGTTGATCTCCTGATAATCTGAAATCATGCATAAGCTATTATTTTCCATTTAAACATGAATTATGGTTTAGAATATGATCGCCACCCTCTTTATGCAACCTTACAAATAAAATTTAATCAAAAAGCTATTAACATATATACTATAATGAACTTTATAAAATGTCAAACTATATAACACAAGGGTTCAAAATCTACATATATGAAGGTCCAGTAACTAACACTATTTTTGTAATACCCTATTTAGAATAAAATGCCTGTTTAGAAAGAAATATTAGTAATCGGGAACTTTTAAAATTTTTCATAGCTTATGCTTTGGATATTTTATGTATTTACTTTTAAGAATATAGTGATAGAGAAATTAAAATTGTTAGATAGAAGTTTTAGAAATGTTTGTTATTTGAAAAAAAAAAGAAAAATAGATGGAGACCATGATGCCTATAAGCGATATAGTGCACCTTAAGCCCCTCCTTTCTCCAGGCATTCTTTCCTTCATTTTTTTTCCTTTTTGTTTTCCTTCACACTCTCTTTCTTTTACTCCTGCAATCTTGTCTTTCTCTCCCCTTCTTCCTCTCTCAATCTCGTCCTTCTCTGTCAGAAGTATCACAATGAATCAATGCTGAGCTGGAGTTAGTTATTGGAGATGGTTATGACCGTTAGTGTTAGTTACAGGGTTGAAGGAATAATATAGTGAGTGCAGGTCTATAGCTAGTTGTGCACATGTTCTATATGCTATATATAGCAGTCCCTAATGTAATAACCTCATTGTTACAATTTCATGAATTTAGTTCATTCAATATCTCTTATTTTCTCTTCTCATTTTCTTCATGTACCAGAGTTTTATTTTTCCTTTTATGGTATCCAAAGCCTAGTTCAATAGCTCTGTTACATGTAATTGGATCCATGGCAAGGAACACACATCAAAACATAGTTGCGAATCAGAATCAAAACCAAGGAAATGCATCGAATCAAGCAGTGTAGACATAGAATCAGTTCAAGATCCATCTTAGAATCCTTATTTCCTTCATCTGAATGAAAGTCCAAATCAGATGTTGGTTTCTCCTATTTTCATCAGTTCTAACTATCACACTTGGCCTTCATCTATGAAAAAAGCCTTGATCTCAATGAACAAGTTTAAATTTGTTATTGGTTCAATTACTAAGCTAGATGAATTTCATCCTCTGTATGATGCTTGGGAAAGGTGTAACAAAATGGTGCATAACTAGTCGATGCATTCAATTTCACCATCTATAGCTAGAAGTGTAAAAGCACTTGAGTTAGCATCGGATATGTGGAAGGAATTGAAAGAAAAATTTTCTAGAGGAGATATGGTTTGAATTACTTATCTGATTTAAGAATTTGATACATTCAAGCAAGGTTCATTACCTGTAACTGAATATCACATCGGTTTAAAGGCGCTTTGGGAGGAATTTGGAAAATTATAGGCCGATTCCTAGTTGTGCCTATCCTGTGCAATGCAGCTGTGAAGTTATGAGGAATGCTAGACATTCCAAACAACAAGAGTATGTGATTAAGTTCCTAAATGGCCTAGATGAGCAGTACTCATAAGTAAAGCTTCAGATCTTGCAAACAGATCCATTTCCTACCATGAATCATGTGTTTTCTAAGATTTTGCAGCAATTTCTAGTTTTATTCAATTTCAGAATGGATCGATGATGCTAGTTAATGCAGCTACAACTAGTAATAGAAGTTATGGCAAAGGTAGAGGCTTCAATGCCAATAAAGTGTGTACACACTGTGGAAAGATTGGACATACTATAAAGGTGTGTTACAAGAAGCATGGCTTCCCACCTCACTTCAAATCCAAAAATGCATCTACAGCTCAAAATGTCTTCCAAGATGATAATTGTGATGTGAAGGCAATTGAAGTGCCTCCAAAGGGGAAGTTTCACAGCAACCAGCTTTTGGACTGACTCAAGAGTAGTACAAAACCTTGGTGACTTTGCTACAGTAAGCTAACCTACAAGCACAATCCGCAAAAACATTTAGCCAAGCCTCAGCTTCTCAAATTAGTACTGTGTCATAACTTGATCTTGGTAATTTTCGGTTTTCCTATTTTTCTTAGGTTCCACCAAATGCTTGGATATTTCACTCTAGAGCAATTGATCATGTGTGCTTTTCATTGACAAATTTTTTAGCCTATTCACAAATCAAACCCATTCAGGTTAAGTTATCAAATAGTCAAACAGTTTTAGCTCAATAAGTAAGTATAATATGTTTCTCCAATTCCCTAATATTAAGTGATGTGCTTTATATCCCTGATTTCAAGTTCAACCTCATTTCAGTTTCAAAATTATCAGCCTCTCTTAATTTTTCTCTAACATTCACCAATACACATTATCACGTGTAGGATATCCAATCACAGAGGATGATTGGTTTGGGTAAAGAATGTGGAGGCCTGTATTACATGGATCATGCCTCGAAGGAGAAGGAAAGTCAAGTTAGCTCTCTTACTACCCGAAGCCACACCTTTTGCAGTTCAACTATATCAAGTGTAGAGTTATGGCATTACAAATTAAGACATCTTTCACTTAGTAGCCTTCGAACACTTTGTAAACAGTTTCCTTTTATTACCTGTAGTGCTGGTATGCCATGTGACATTTGTCAGTTTACAAAACAGAAGAGACTATCATTTGTGCCTAGTAATAATAAAGCTCTTATAGCCTTTGAAATGCTGCATATGGATCTTTGGGGGCTTTTTAAGACTCCTTCTATTCATGGTCATCGAATTTTCTTGACTGTTATAGATGATAATAGCAGATTTTGTTGGACAATTAAGATTAAATCCAAAATAGAAATTAGCATCCTTGTTCAGAATTTTGTTATCTTTGTCGAAAAACAATTTGCGGCCAAGATTAAAATTGTTAGAATGGATAATGGAACTGAGTTTTCAATGACACAATGTTTTAACTCAAAAGGAATAATACACCAAACTTCTTGCATTAAGACACCCCAACAGAATAGCAGGGTTGAAAGAAAGCACTGGAATCTTTTAAATGTTGCTCGAGCGATTCTTTTCAATCCAAATTGCCTAAGTTGTTTTAGTCATATGCTGTGCTACATGCTACTTTTCTAATAAATAGAATTCCTACTCCCTTGCTTAAAGATCAATCGCCATATGAATTAATGTTTTCTTCAAAACCTAATTTTCACATCCTCAGTCCTTTTGGATGCTTGTGTTATGCTTCCACATTGGTGGCTGCTAGGCACAAGTTTGACACTAGGGCTAGATAGTCTGTGTTCCTTGGTTTTAAATCTGGTGTGAAAGAGTATGTTCTACTAGACATTACTACAAGGGAAGTCCTGCTTTCTAGGAATGTAGTTTTCTATGAAAAGATTCTCCCTTATGCTTCCCTTAATAGTTTTGCTTCTAGTTTGCATTTTTCTGGCACTACACATACCATATTTGCCCATACACCCCAGCTTGATCACATGGAACACCTAAACCCCACTCACACACCTGAGACCTCATCCGCTCTTGCAAACACAAGCACCTCACAGAACACACTACGAACCTCACAAAGGATCAAGAAACCTCCTTCTTACTTGGCATATTATCACTGTAAATAGGCCACCACTTCCATTACTTACTCTACTCATTCTTAGGTTGTATATCCCATCTCTCAGTATCTATCATATGCTGCCCTTTCACCTTCAGAAAGGTCTTTTTCTTTAGCCATTTTTGCTGAATTTGAACCTTTTCCCTATGAGGAAGCCACCAGACATGCTTGCTGGTGTAAAGCCATAAAAGCTGAAATACTTGTTCTTGCGGAAAACTAGGATTGTGGATCACCTAATGGGGTGGTTCTTATTGGAAACAAGTGGGTATTTAAGATTAAGAGGAAGTTAGATGGCAGTATTGAGCGTTGCCAAGGGCTATAATCAGCAAAGGGGATTTCTTTGTGCCAACGCAAATATTGCTTGGAGCTACTCCAAGATTCTGGTCTTTGTGTTTCCAATTCTGCTGCGACTCCACTTGATTCTGTTGTTCATCTACATCAAGATGGGGGCAGCCCTATCCGGATATCCATTCCTACCAATGGTTAGTTGGTAGACTTCTCTACCTTACCATAACAAGACTAGATATTGCTTTTGCTACTCAGCAGCTTAGTTAATTCATGGCCAATCCTACCATGAAGCATTTCAAACTGCTATGCATGTTGTAAGGTACCTGAATGGTTCTCTAGGTAGGGGCCTACTCTTTTCATGGCATTCTGAGGTTTAATTGGTTGGATTCAGCGATGCAAATTAGGGAGGCTGTATAGATATTATATGCTCTATTAGCGGGTACTGTTTCTTCCTTAGGCACTCTCATGTCTTGGAAAGCCAAGAAATAACACACGGTGGCTCGCTCCTCAGCTGAAGCAGAGTACCGTGCCCTAGCCTCTGCCACATGCAAGCTCCAATGGCTAGTGTATATTTTTAGAGATCTATATTTCTAATGCACTCGGCCTACTGCTCTTTACTGCGACAATCAGAGTGCTCTTCATATTGCGGCCAACCCTATCTTCCACGAAAGCACAAAGCATTTGGACATAGATTGTCACATTGTTCATGAAAAGTCCCAGTCTAGTTTATTGAAGCTCCTCCCAGTTTCTTCCTTTGACCAGCATGCAGATATCTTCACGAAGGCCTTATCATTTAAGTCCTTCACCAATTTTCTTCCCAAGCTTGGGATGCTAAACATTTTCTAGCCTCAAGCTTGCGGGGGGTATTAGAAGTATCACAATGAATCAATGCTAAGCTGGACTTAGTTATGGAGGTGGTTATGATTGTTAGTGTTAGTTATAGGGTTGAAGGAATAATCTTGTGAGTGCAAGTGTATAGCTAGTGGGTGCACATGTTCTTTCTACTATATATAGTTGTCCCTGATGTAATAACCCCATTGTTATAATTTCATCAATTCAGTTCATTCAATATCTCTCGTTTTCTCTCCTTTTTTTCTTCATATACTAGAGTTCTATTTTTCCTTTTACTCTCCCCCACCTCACCAGCCACTATCACATTACTTCGCCACCTCCTCTGCTGCAGACTCTCTCTCTCTCTCTCTCTCTCTCTCTCTCTCGTTCTTCGGGTTTCTCCCCTCAGGCGCTTCTCTCTCGTTCTATCTCTCGCGGCTGGGCTTCAGTTTGCCTTCCAAAACTAATGCATAACACTTGGTAAGTTGTAGTAAAATTTGCTGCTTTGTGATAATCTTGAAGTTTGCTTGGATGAATATTACTATATTTTCCTTCAAATTCTAGAAGAAAGTGAGACCTTGACAGTTTCTTGCATTGGTTTTTGAAGTTTTTGAATGACTAAGCAGTTTTGGCTGCAACCCACTGTTGGAATTCATTAGAATTTATGGTGGCTTTGATATATAGTGGAACCTAGCATGTTTAAGTTTTCTACTTTACCGCATTATAATTCTAAACTAAATTTTCTAATATAATATTATTGGAATCCAAAGATAGAAAGAATTAACGACCAAAAGCAATTTGACCTTCTCTTAGGCAGATTGAAGCGCTAAAATGTTGAAATATTTTAAACTTTATGGGCTTTGGCAGCATATATTATCTTCCTTTTATACACACAAGTATGTCTAAAAGTCATTGAAGCATGGGTACGTGGGTGAAGCTAAAGTACCCGTACTCGACACGTATTGGATACAGGTATGTGGTAGGTACATGTGGGTACACTTGGGTGTGTACCTAAAAGGTATTTCAAACAAAAAAATTTTGGGTACAACATGGGTACGTCATCATGGGTACGCCTTTGGGTATGATTTTAGTTAAAATCATGTCATTTTGTTCAAATTTATCCTATCTTTCTCCTGTTTCTCATTCAACCTAGATTGTCTAGTTACTACCCACGTCTAAAACAACCTATCACCACCACACCCCTCTGCTAACAAAGACAATGACCCACCCACCTACCAAAGCTAACAACACCTCATTGCTAGTGATGATGTGCAATAGCTCTTGCATGCCATGACAGTGGTAGTAGCTCTTCACCATGAGCAACAGCGACCCACCCCCTACTAGTTCGCAACAGCCAGCACTCTTCTCTAGTGACAGGTGAAAGACGAGGTAGCAAGAGAGTATCTTGTTTTACACGCACATGGTGGTTTATGCTTTTTTGGTGTATATGTGATTTGAGTGCCTTTTGTTGTTGGATAATAAACGAAGGAATGACAATTTTGATTTTGAATTTTTGTTCCCTTTTTTTTTCTATTTGGTCAATGACCCATGTTAAAATGGCTTCATACATTGCAATTTTTTTTTGAAATACTCTGAGACTAGCATCGTAAACCTGTTAGCTCTTATTGATGTTTGAATTCAGTTATTTTATTTATTTATTTGGATGAGTACTTAGATTTTCATCATATAAAATTTGTAAAACTTATATAAGCTTTTTCATATCCCGTACCTGTATCTATACCGGGCATAGGTACTATACCCGTACTTATGCAACATAGCTAAAAGTGTATGTTTTAATGTTCTTTCAAATTAAGATACAAAAGTCGTTGTGGTAGTATAGATTTTTTTTATGGCATCAATTAGGCTAAGGACATTGCCATAAATCAAGCCACATGTGAATGACTATGAAGGCCATTCTTTATGACATTTTGTTTTATATTACAAATGTAACATGATCTGAAAATATGGGAGACTGATAATATGAAAATTTGTAGCAAAAAGGCTTCCTTCAAAGCTTCTCACAGTTTAGTAGCTCTTATTAGATTTCAGGAAGATCCACCTTCGAGTTTGACGACCTCTAGAACATGATTCGATAATGTCTCTATGGCATGTGGCTTTTTATTTTATGCAATTAATATTGATTTCATGATAGCACACTTATTAACAACTTATTTTTTATATATTTAGTTAGTTATGAATACTTTGCTTAATGATATAATTGTCCCATAGTTTGATATATCTATCTAATTGTGGACCTTTGATTTAGTTTTGAGGAAATTTTACTAATATTCAATTGTTGAATGTTCTGAAAGTTTTTTTGGAAGAGATTACTAAATTTATAAATGTTAGGACAAACTCTTTGAACAGTTGTTTAAATTACTAAACTAAGTTGTTGAGAAATTTGTGTGATTTTGGAAACCTTAATTTCTACTTTCATTTTTGGAACTTTGTTTATATTTTCAAAACTTTATTTGTACTTCGATAGGAGGATTCTCAGCCTATCAGTAGCTAGCGGCCATGACATTAGCTTTGATGCACCTTGATTAGAACCCAGCTAGCAAGGGCATCGCTAGCTCGGTGTGTGTGCGTATTAACGAAGCACACCATCGATTCTAATGAATCCGAGAAGAGGCTAACCCTTATCTGGAAATTATTCAGAATCAAAAGCCTTCTTGTTTTGACACTTACACTTGAGAAATATAATTTCTGATTTATAAAATACTGTTGGTTCTTTTTGTATATATTATTTAAAATAATGACTTCTTATTTAAACTTTATTTATGATGTTAATTCTTTATTTAATCATAGTTTATTTTATTTATAGAGCTTGTCCTCATATGTCATAGTTTCGTTGCCCTTCACTGAGTCGGTTGGACTCACCCATTTTCCCTTTCTGCTTTAGATCCTAATATTGCACTTGATTCAGTTTCTTCAGCTTCGTAGAGTATAGACACCTTTTGATAGCCTCACTGTATGTGAGGGCCTTTTGTACACTTTTATTTTGACATTTTGAATATATGCCAACTTAGAGTTGCTCCACGATCCACAGACAAGATTCTACTACTTGATATTCTGTTTGGATAGGATCTTTGTATATAAGTCTTTCTATTTTGGAATTATGTTTCCTCGTACCCATAGTGTAATGGATATGTACATTAATATACAAATATATAGGAGTGAATAAATATGTGTAAATATGTAGGCAAATTATTTAAGAGTACTTTGAGAGCCTCAATCCTGGACATAGATTGGTTGATTGCTTGTTACAAGTCTGGCAAATATGGGGAAGTTGGAAAAATAGGAGAAACTCTGTCCGTTTGTCACGGGCAAATCGATGTCTTAGGCTTGCTGGAGGTTCGTTAGCTCTAAGCGCCTGTCACGATTTAGGATGGGTCATGACAATTTTCCTATTAACTCTTTTAGTAGCTAAGACATTTAAATAACTCCAACCATAATTCAAAATTACACTAACTCATAATCCCTTTTAATCCCTCCAATTTAAAATTAAAATTTTCAATTCCATTCCACTTTCTAAAACAAACTCACCACTATATCTATTACCATCATCAAAAAATCAACCTAACACCCTTTAATAATACATACTCAGTAGCAGCTCATACCAATATACACAAAAATAGTGCAATCCATGAAAGAGCGACCAAGTAGAGACTAAATACCAATAGCCATGCCAAAATAAACAAAGAGAGGCTCTTACACGGAGAGGGAAATGAGATAGACAGAAGAATTGCAAGAAAGAGCTATGGTGAGAGAAAACTGGTGAGATATGGCAGAGAGAGAGTGATATAAAAGCGACGGAATGGGCTAGAGTTGGGAAAAGGAGAGACAAAATGACAGAGGGAGAGAATGAGATGAAGCAAGAGTGAGAGGCGGTGAGTAAGACAAGAAAAGAGAGATGTATAGACGGGAAGGAACAAGAAAGTTGAAGAAAAAGTTTGGAACGAGCCTAGGCTACATCACACCATTTAAGGTGTTAGTGGTCTAGCTCTCTTTCTTTCCTTCTTTTTTCTTTTTTTTGGCTGCATACTCCTCTTTACTTGAAATTTTACCGTTTTTAAACAAGTTGTTCAGCTTTTATCGAATAATTGTGATTACTTAGGATTTGATTTACTATTCACTTAAATCTAATTAAGTGTGATTTAGAAGGATTAGAATTTAGGAAATTAGACTAGGAACATAGGAAATCTCATAGAATTTTTCTAAAACTGGTTTACCGATTTAAGATAAATCGGTAAGATTTCGGTATTGTACATTGTTGGAAGCGGACCAATAGAAATTATATTGTAAAAACCCTAGGATGGATGGCCAAGATTCAGCCACCACACCCTCACAAGTGGCGCCACCAACAGCCACGAAGAGGGAAGCCAAGCCAAGTTTGAATGAGGATTGAAGTCCACCAATCAAATGCTAGCTTCCTTCAAAAATTTTCATTTTTTTTCTTTCCTTCTCCCCTTGAATTTTTTACCAATATAGCTGCTGAGCTCTCATCATTTCTCTTCTATTCACACTCATCTTCACTCCATCTTCATCATCTCTTCAAGCTTCATCAAAAGTTTATTCAATCTAAGCCACCAATTCAACCAAATTTCACCTTAGCAAGGTAGGAATTCCAACTTCTTTTCTTGTTTTCTTGGATTGGGGCTGATTAGGATTTCTCTTTCTTCCATGATTCTGGTCTTATCTTAAGTAGAGATGAAGGATTAGGGTTGATTTTGCATGTATGCGATCATTAGAATTAGAGTTGGAAGGGAAAACTTGGAGATAGAAAGAATCAAGATGCTGTTGGGTGAAAACCCCACGGTATCTGTACATTCATCTTGTATGGAAGAAAATCTAGCCATCAAAACTTGATGAATCTATTTTTATGTGAAACTAGACATCTAAGGATTTCTAATCATATAAAATATAAGGCCATTGGATCAGTATAGAATTAGTTATCAATTTTTGAAATTTGATCTAGAAATCTAGATTCACATCTGGGTAGTATGAGTTGAGAAAGGTGTAATTCACCCTGCACAATTCTAAATTGAGTGAAATTAATGCTATTTGAAAGCTAACATGTAAGGAAATAGCCCATAAAAATTTCAGAGTTATATTCATTGCCATTTGTTCCAAGCATATCAATGAAATTGCCTTCAGTTCAAACCGGGCTAGAATAGGGTAGTCCAGTAGGGTTAATTTACAGGGCTTATTTCTCAAGATATACTGATGTAAATGATGTGCAACTTCTTTATTTTAAAATCTTGTTCTGTTAACTTTAATTTGGTATAAATTTTGCATGATTTCACCCAAATTCCTATTTTTTGGTGAATTTTTACTTATAAGGGTGCAATTCTGGCTAAGTGTAGGGCAATTTGAGATAAAATACAAATAACTTGACATATACAAATCAAAATGAGATGGGACTAAAAGGGTTGGAAACTAGACACATAGAGCTATGACATAAGCAGAAGAGGGTAGAGTAAGCAGAAAATTCTGTTGATGCTTGTATTGATTTTGATGATTGATATTGTGATTATATACTTGTTGTCCCATATTACTTTGAATACTTGATTGATTGTACTGGTAAGCTGGCACTATTCACGGAGAAGTGGACTTGATCCGTTATGCTGCTGAAATTTCGGCAACGAATTCATATACCTTATGAAATATTTATATGAATACATGATGTTCAAGTAAAATAATGTTAGTTGTGCATGCAAATTATGAAAGATATAAAGGATTCCATATTACTTGGGCCAATCCCCGAATAAATTTAAGGGGAATAGATTAGTGGGGGAGTCAGGGAAAGTAAACTTGGCAACCTTGTATAAGAACGAGCTCGATTCTGAAAAGCAGACTATTACCCAGGACTATATAGCCAATGACTCCCATGGACCAAGGATGGAAATTATAAGTTACAGAAGGCGAAAGCCCTCAAAGATAAGATGCACTTTCTAGTCTGTACATTTATATGCACTGTACGATAATTCTTAATTGATTGTTATAGTACCTGTGTATTTCTCATCATATGTTACTGTTGATTTACAATTACTGCCTTAATTATATTAGCATATCTGTTTAACTATATTTTCATTACTCCAATTTAAAATTTACTTTGTTTTGGTTTATGTTTTCTGTAATAAGAATTTAAGTTGAATATTACCATTATGTCATACTATTTGGAATTAAGAAAAATCGAAACAACTGGGAATGATAGCTATGACAGATATGTATAAGACTAAGATTCCTACTGAGAAATTTTTATTTCTCACCCTACTGTATGTTTCCATGTCATTCTTAGATCATGGCAAGTGCGGCGACCAGCATCCTTTATATAGAGTTCCCTGAGCTGCATATCCACCTGGACCCATTTTTAGAATCTCTATATATATCCGATAGATGTCAGCTTCGTTTTTACTTCTTTTTTCATAGAGATTTTCCTGTTTCCCTGACTCACCCACCCTTCGACCCCATCGCACCTTATATTGCTATCCTACTATACATGACATATCCCTTTCCACCTCCACATGCAGCAGTACCAGCAGTAGCAGCTCCCACGGCTCTGCCCGCTTCACCCCCATAGTAGATCCCCTCTGTTTCACTATCTGAGAAAGATCCATTTAAGGCAACATTCATCTTCCTCATCCTTTGCCCCGACCATGGATAACACTTCAGCTGATGCCGGTATGGCAAATGGATTCCTTTCGTCAGACTCCATCTAGGGTGCCCATGTAGTGTTGCAGTAAGGAATGTATAGAATGGCCCTCTTTTGGCATTATTGGGCCATAGGCAGTAGTTTAGCGTATGGTATATGGGGATGGTTAGCACACAAAATGTCCCGTGGGGACCAGTTAGGGTTCTGATTTTAGAGACAGGCCAGTTTTATTTTGTTATTGCGGCCTCATTTTTATACCCTGTACGGTTTATATATCCTTTTGATAAGTTGGGAAATAGAAATCTATCTATATATACACATATAATGAAGTTAAATAGTTCTATCTATTCCATATTTTTATTTATTTATTTTTATTTCTGTTACAATGATTATCTATTAGTTATTCTGCAGTCAAACGAAAATCAATTAAGTGAACAGTTAACTCTATATGGGTAATTAACATTGAATTAGAAAATGGAATTTAATTAGACTGCCACACGTAATAACTTATCAGGTAATATATTATGACTTAAGTATAGTATTTTCTCTAGTAAGGTGTTACATTTTTGGAATCAGAGCAATTCGTCCTAGTATAGGTCTGAGGATCAGACTGACTATGCTTCACATATGCTCTATGTTTCTTAGATATTATCATGCACTGAGTCTTGTCCATGTGGATAGGATGCATCGAAGGGAATTGCCTAACCGTATGTTGTTATTTACTAGCACACTGGACTTAGTATTGAGCCTAATCAACTCAATCACTCTTGTTTTATGTGTTCAGAACTTGATGGCTTCCGGAAAGCGAAGTAGGCCATGAATGGATTCAACTTAGGAGGAATCTACCGAATTCATGGATACGATGCAGGAGATGGTATATGCTATGCGAGAACAAGCGGCTGGGGCAACTCAGATGATGGGCCAACTGGGTAGGCAGCTTGAGGGTGGTCATGGAGGGAATTCTAGCGGTCTAGGAGTGGACCTATAATACCTTAAATTTGCCGAGTTCCGAAAAGCTAACTCACCCAGCTTCAGAGGAGCCTTTGACCCAGATCAGGCAGATGAGTGGGTTAAGGCTATGGAGAAAGTCTTCTCCGTTTTAGACTGTACAGACCATCAGAAGGTGACCTTTGCCACTTATATGCTGGAAGCAAATGCAAAGTTCTGGTGGAATGGTGCATGGTGGTTATTGAAGGGATCCCAAACAAAGATTACTTGGGACGTATTCAGAGATGCGTTCTATCAGAAGTACTTCCCTGCCTTTGTCCGTAATGCTAAGGAGTTGGAGTTTATGCACCTCCGTCAAGGGAATAGTAGGATATCGGAGTATATTGCTAAATTTGAGGAGTTGTGTAAATTTTTCATGATCTATCAATGGAACCCTGATAAGGTTTGGAAATGCATGAAATTTGAGGGTGGACTGGGAGAAGATATTCTTATCACCATAGGGCCGATGGAGATTAGAGATTTTCACACTTTAGTTAACAAGTGCCGATTGGTGGAGGATTGTAATAGGAAGTTAACCGTTGCTAGATGGGCTGGCAGCAACTTCAAGAAAGGGTTGGCATCGCGAGACCTAAGGTTTAAACCCAACTTTCAGCCGCAGAGAAAGTTTCAACTAGTAGGTAATAAAGGCAAGCAATCCTAGAGGTTTTTGGGGAACTAGACTTGCAACCAATATGGCAAGAATCATGGCAACCGCCCATGCCCAATAGGTCAGAATGTCTATTTTGGATGTGGCAAGCCAAGCCACAAGATCTATGAATGCTCAACCAAGAACCATCAGTTGACTCCCAGGCCGCAACACCTAGGAAGAGTTTTCACTATGGATGCACAAGAAGTCGACAAGTTAGAAGATTTGATTCAAGATACGTGTGAAGTGAATGGTAAGACCTTGACTGTTTTATATGATTCAGGTGCATCTCTCTCTTTCATTTCTCACGATTGTATGTCAGCCTTGCAATTACCTGTTTTTGAATTACCCTATGACTTGCTAGTTTCTACTCCTACAAGTGAACCTGTTAAGACCAATCGTATTTGTATCAATGTCCCCCGTCAGATAGGAGATCGAACTTTTTCAGCTAATTTAATTTGTCTTCCCTTGTCCGGACTTGACATTATTTTGGGTGTGGATTGGCTCTCTGCTAACTGAGCCCTGTTAAATTGCTCTGATAAGTTCATTGTGCTTCCTTCTGAATCAATAATCCCTGTAAACCTTTATTTAAGCTCTTTAGCAGTACACCACTATGGGAATAAGGGTCAAAGGTACATTCTTTTATCAACTAATGTAACGGAGGTTGATCAGAAGCTAGATGATATTCCAGTTGTTAGGGAATATCCTGATGTATTCCTTGAAGATATCCCTGTATTCCCTCCCGAGAGGGAAATCGAGTTCGCCATTGAATTGGTACCAGGAGCGGGACTGATGTCCATAGTGCCATACTGAATGTCATCCTTGGAGTTGATCGAACTTAAAATGCAGATCAAAGAACTCCTTGAAAAGAAATTTATTAGACCAAGTGCATCGCCATGGGGAGCCCCAATCTTGTTAGTTAAAAAGAAAGATATGGGTATGCGACAGTGTGTGGACTATAGGCAGCTGAATAAGGTGACAATGAAGAATAAGTATCCGTTGCCAAGGATTGATGACCTCATGGATCAACTGCAAGGGGCTATTGTATTTTCCAAGATTGACTTACGGTTGGGATATCACCAGATTCAGGTTCGAGAAGCAGATATTTCGAAGACAGCATTTTGGACTAGTTATGGACATTACGAATACACTATGATATCTTTCGGGTTGACAAATGCACCAGCAATATTCATGGATTATATGAATCGGATATTCTGACCATATCTTGACAAATTTGTGGTGGTGTTCATTGATGACATACTCGTTTACTCGAAAACGGAATAGGAACATGCAAAACATTTGCAATTGGTTCTACAAATTCTAAGAGAGAAGAAACTTTATGCCAAGTTATCCAAATGTGAATTTTGGATGAAGGAAGTAAAATTTCTTAGCCATGTGTATCCCACGGGGGAATCTCTGTGGATCCCAGTAAGGTGGAAACAATATTAAGCTGGGAATGGCTAATGACAGTTATGGAACTCAGGAGTTTCCTGGGTCTGGCAGAATACTACAGGAGATTTGTCAAGAACTTCTCTCAGATAGCTTTGCCCCTAACAAAGTTAACTAGGAAGAATGCTCTATTTGAATAGATACCTGGGTGCGAGCAGAGTTTTCAAGAATTAAAAGAAAAGTTGACGACAGCCCCAATGCTTACTCTGCTGAACCCTCACGGACCATTTGAAGTTTACTGTGATGCTTCTAACAAAAGATTAGGGTGTATGTTAATGCAAAATATGAATGTTGTCACGTATACTTCTAGGCAATTGAAAATTCATGAAAGCAATTACCCGACGCATGACCTCGAGTTACCAGTAGTAGTGTTTGCCCTGAAGATATAGAGACACTATCTCTACGGAGTGAAGTTTGAAGTATTTTCTGATCACAAAAGCCTAAAATACCTTTTTGACCAGAAAGAATTAAACATGAGGCAGCGAAGATGGATGAAGTTTCTTAAAGATTACGAGTTTGAACTAAAGTACTATCCGGGCAAGGCAAATATGTTGGCAGATGCCCTGAGTAAGAAGTCTTTAACTGTGGCATGGATGATGATCAAGGAAACGGAACTCATAGAAAGCTTCCGAGACCTCAACTTGGAAATCTCTATAACCCCCGCTGCTATTCAGTTAAACTAACTTAAGATAACTAGAGATTTCAAAGACCAAATCCCGTAGGCACAACAACAGGATGTCAACCTTTAACATACAATACAACTGGTGTAATTTGAAAAGCTGACAGGATTTACTCGAGATGCAGAAGGTGTATGGCGATATCAGGGAAAGATATGCATGCTTAAGGAGGACAACCTTAGGCAGAGAATCTTAGAGGAAGCCCATAGGAGTGATTTTGCTATAAATCCTGGCATTAACAAGATGTATCAAGACCTCAAGAAGATGTTTTGGTGGCTAGGCCTCAAGAAGGATATGGCGAGTCTTGTGAATAAATGTCTAACCTACTAGAAAGTAAAAATAGAGCATCAAAAACCAGTAAGGACACTAGAGCCTTTAGGGATTCTGGAATGGAAGTGGGAGAGCATTTCTATGGACTTCATTATAGGCTTACCAAGAACACCCTTGGGATATGACACTATATGGGTCATAGTGGATAGACTAACCAAGTCTGCTCACTTTTTACCCATTCGAACAAATTATCCTTTGGAGAAGTTGGCTCAATTGTACATTCAAGAAGTGGTGCGGCTACATGGTACTCCTTCAACAATCATCTCATATTGAGATCCAAGATTTACCTCACGATTTTGGGGAGTGTTCTAGAAAGCGTTTGGCACTCGACTATGTTTAAGTACTTGATATCATCCACAAATAGATGGTCAAACCAAATGAACTATTCAAACTTTGGAAGATATGCTGTGAGCGTACATCTTGGAGTAGCGCGGGAGCTGGGATCGATGTTTACCACCGGCTGAATTTGCATATAACAATAGTTATCATGTGAGCATCGGCATGGCCCCGTATGAAGCATTATATGGACGGAAATGCCAATCTTCACTATGTTGGTACGAATTAGGGGAGCAAAGTTTGCTAAGATCGGAGTTAATCAACCAAATTACAGAGCAAATCAAAAGAATTTGTAGTAAGATACTCACAGCCCAGAGCTGTCAGAAGAGCTACGCGGATGTCAGAAGAAAGCCCTTAGAGTTTCAAGAAAGAGATCATGTGTTCCTGAAGATCACACCCATAACTGGAGTAGGTAGAGCTATTAAAGTTAGAAAGCTAAGCCCTCGCTTTATAGGTCCTTTTCAAATCTTGAAGCGAATTGGGCCAGTTGTATATTGAGTCGCTTTACCTCTACATCTGTCAAACCTTCATGATGTTTTCCATGTTTCTCAACTTAGAAAATACCAGCCTGACCCCACTCACTTCTTGGAGCCTAAATCAATCCAGTTAAAGGATGACTAAACTTTTCACATACCCCTAGTATGAATAATGGACAAGAGTACCAAACACCTTCGAAACAAAGCCATACAGTTAGTGAAGGTAGCATGGGGAAATGAGAACTCAGCAAACTATATATGAGAATTAGAGTTAGATATGAGATAATAGTATCCTAAATTGTTCTCAGGTACTAAATTTTAAGGACAAAATTTTCTTTTTAGATGGGTAGTTATCCGAAAAATTTTATTGTTTTTAAACAAGTTGTTCGATTTTTATCGAATAATTATGATTACTTAGGATTCGATTTAGTATTCACTTAAATCTAATTAAGTGTGATTTATAAGGATTAGAATTTTGGAAATTAGATTAGGAACATAGGAAACCTCATAGAATTTTTCTAAAATCGATTTACCGATTTAAGAGAAATCAGTAAGATTTCAGCATCGTAAACTGTCGGAATTGGATCAATAGAAATTATACTATGAAAATTCTAGGATGGATGGTCAAGATTTAGCCACCACACCCTCACAAGTGGCGCCACCAATAGCCATGAAGAGGGAAGCCAAGCCAAGTTTGAATGAGGATTGAAGTCTACCAATCAAAAGCTAACTTCCTTCAAATGTTTTCATTTTTTTTTCTTTCCTTCTACCTTTGAATTTTTGGCCAATATAGCTGCTGAGCTCTCATCATTTCTCTTCTATTCACACTCATCTTCATCATTTTTTCAAGCTTCATTAGAAATTTATTCAATCCAAGCCACCAATTCAACCAAATTTCACCTTAAAAAGGTAGGAATTCCAACTTCTTTTCTTGTTTTCTTGGGTTGGGGCTAATTGGGATTTTTCTTTCTTCCATGATTCTGGTCTTATCTTAAGTAGAGATGAAGGATTAGGGTTGATTTTGCATGTATGTGATCATTAGAATTAGAGTTGGAAGGGAAAAAACTTGGAGATAGAAAGAATTAAGATGTTGTTGGGTGAAAACCCTACGGCATCCGTACATCAGTCTTGTACGGAAGAAAATCTAGCCATCAAAACTTGATGAATCTATTTTTATGTGAAACTAGACATCTAGGAATTTCTAATCATATAAAATATAAGGCCATTGGATTAGTATAAAATTAGTTATGAATTTTTGAAGTTTGACCTAGAAATCTAGATTCTTATCTAGGCAGTATGAGTTGAGAAGGGTGTAACTCACCCTACACAACTCTAAATTAAGTGCAACTAATGCCATTTGAAAGATAACCTGTAAGAAACATTCCATAAAAATTTTAGAGTCGGATTCATTACTATTTGCTCCCAACACATCAATGAAGTTGCCTTAAGTTCAAATCGGGTTAGAATAGGGTAGTCCAGTAGGGTTAATTTACGGGGCTTTTATCTCAAGATATACTGATGTAAATGATGTGCAACTTATTTCGTTTAAAAGCTTGAGCTATACAAATCAAAAATGAAATGGGACAAAAAGGGTTGGAAACTAGACACATAGAGCTATAACATATGCGAAAATTCAGGTTTAAATGAGTTTAATAGGAGTAAAGGTGAATTTTACAAAATTCAGGCAGAAGAGGGTATAGTAAGCAAAAAACTCTGTTGATGCTTGTATTGATTTTGATGATTAACATTGTGATTATATACTTGCTGTCCCATATTACTTTGGATACTTGATTGATTGTATTGGTAGCTTGGCACTATTTACTAGGAAGTGGACTTGATCCGTTATGTTGCCGAAATTTCGGCAACGAATTCATATACCTTACAGAATATTTGTATGAATCCATGATGTTCAAGTAAAATAATGTTAGTTATGCATGCAAATTATGAAAGATATAAAGGATTCCATATTACTTGGGCGCGGGCAACCCTATATAGGAACGAGCTCAATGCTAAAATGTGGACTATTACCCAGGAGTATATGGCCAGTGACTCCCAGGGGACCAAGGATGGAAATTATAAGTTATAGAAGGCGAGAAAGCCCTCAAAGGTAAGCTGCACTTTCTACTATCTACATTTATATGCACTATATGATAATTCTTAATTGACTGTTATAGTACTTGTGTATTTCTCATCATATGTTACTGTTGATTTACGGTTACTATCTTAATTATACTATCATATCTGTTTAATTATATTTTCATTGCTCCAATTTAAAATTCGATTTGTTTCGGTTTGTGTTTTCTGTAATAAGAATTTAAGTTGAATATTACCATTATGTCGTACTATTTGGAATTAAGAAAAACCAAAATAACTAGGAATGACGGCGATGACAGATGTGTCTAGGACTAGGATTCCTACTGAGAAATTTTTATTTCTCATCCTACTATATGTTTCCACGTCATTCTCATATCATGGCGAACGTCGCGATCAGCATCCTCTATATTGAGTTCCCCGAGCTATATATCCACCTAGACCCGTTTTTAGACTATATATATATATATAGTAGATGTCAGTTTCATTTTTACTTCTTTCTCCATAGAGATTTTGCTGTCCCCTTGACTCACCCACTCTTCGACCCTACCGCACGTTATATTGCTATCCCACTATACATGGCACATTCGTTTCCACCTCTATATGCAGCAGCAGCAGTAGCAGCTCCCATGGCTTTGCTCACTTCACCACTATAGCAGATCCCCTCTGTTTCATTGTCTGAGAAGGATCCATTTGAGGCGACGAGTTCATCTTCCTCGTCCTCTGCCCTGACCGTGGATTACACTGCAGCTGACGCCAGTATGGCGAATGGATTCCTTTCCTTGGAATCCATCTAGGGTCATGTAGTGCTACAGTAGAAAATATATAGAGTGGCCCTCTTTTGGCATTATTAGGCCATAGGCAGTAGTTTAGCGTATGGTATATGCGGATCATTAGCACACGAAATATCCCGTGGGGACCAGTTAAGGTTCTAATTTTAAAGACAGGCCGGTTTCATTTTGTTATAGCGGCCTCATTTTTATACCCTATACTGTTTATATATCCTTTTGATAACTTGGGAAACGGAAATCTATGTACATATACACATATAATGATGTTAAATAGTTCTATCTATTCTGCATTTTTATTTATTTTATTTTATTTCTGTTACAATGATTATCTATTACTTATTCTGTAGTCAAACGGAAATTAATTAAGTGAACAGTTAACTCTATATGGGTAATTAACATTGAATCAGCAAATGGAATTTAATTAGACTGCCACACGTAATAACTTATCAGGTAATATATTATGACTTAAGCATAGTATTTTGTTTAGTAAGATGTTTTATTGAGAAATTTAGCCCCCAGAATTTCAAGAATAGTACTCGTTTTGTAAACATTGGTTTATGAAATGAAACTCAAAATTGTAGCGGAAGCTACAATCAGCAGCAAATAGTAATATGCAACTCAATGAAAAATTATAATGATCATAATTAATCCAAAATAGTAATGTGTAACTCAAGGAAAAACTCTAATAATCATAACTAATCCAAATTGAAAATCGCCCAAAACATAAATCAATGTACAGGGTAGTATAATGTTCAAGTTCCCGTAGAAGCTGAATGAAGGCGAAAATAAAGAAATCAATCTTACCTTTTTCCCTCCCAATTGCATTAACCATAAAATAAATTGTCTGCACTGCAACTACTACAATTTGACTACTTCCATTGTATTTCATACAATACTATAAATAGATACATAGTAATACTAAGAGATGTTTAGTCCTTAGTAACAAATGGCTAGTGACATTAAGAGAAGCAAGCAACAGAGATGAGAGGAACATTCAAAGACATAGTCACCAATTTCATGTATGTACACTGATGCACAAAATACATAAATTTTATAGTTGTAAGATACGATGCATTCATATTAATCATTGATTAATAATTCACAAAAGAAAACTTAATTATACCAGACAAGGTATCATAAGCTAGAAAGCAAGTTAAAAGAGCTAAAGAGCTTTGAACCCGAGGAAATTCACATCCAAATTTAAGGGTATGACTGTAACATCCACCAGATTCTTTTTATTGTTTTTCGCCTAATTGTTCGAATTTTTATTAAATAATTGAAGTTAATTAAAATTTGAGTAAATAATTATTTAGGATCAATTAATTAGCAATTAATTGAGTTTAGATATGAGGGAATTAGGTTAGAAGTATAGAAGATTTTATAGAAATTTCCTTGAAACCGATTTACCGATTTAAAGGAAATTGGTAAGATTGCGGTATTTTAAACTGTCGGAACTGAATCAATAGAATTATGTGCCCAAAACCCTATAAACCAATGGCTGAATACTCAGCCATTTAAGCCTCTAAAGGTGGCACCACCAAGGCCACAAAAGAGGGAGATATGGCTGAACCTTACCCATAAAATTTCAGCCAATCAAAACTCACAATTCCAACTACCCTTTTATTATTGAATCAGATTTTTCTCTCTTATTTCCTGCTGACTTCGACCCTTTCTAGCAGCCTTCCTCTCTTCTTTTCTTCATCCTCTTCATCTCTTTCCTCCAATTTCAGCCTCCACCAAGCCTTTTGAATCCATATCCTTCACTAGAACTCAAGACTAGCTAGTTGTTGCTTTAAGATAAAGGTAGAGGTTCAATTTTATTCTTGTTATTCTGGTTGTGGTTGGCTGATTATGGCTTTATTTTCTTACTTCTTGATGTGATAATTGAATGAATATGATGATCTTGGCTGGTTTGTTGGTTGTTCTTGATGACAAGATTGATTAGGAAGTAAGGAAGCGTGAAAGCAGGAAGATGTGAGGGGCTGGAAAACCAAAATCCCTCGGTAGTCTGTATGGCAGAGTGTACTATTCCGCTTACTGCTGTTTAAATTTGATGAAACTATTTTTATATGAAAGTAGACATTCAGGGCTTTCTATAAATATATAATATAGGGCCATTAGATTAGTATAGAGGTAGTTATGAATTTTTGAAATTTGACCTAGAAATCAGGACTTTCATCTGGACAATGTGAGTTTAGAAAGGTGTAACTCATCTTACACAACTCCAAATTGAGTAAATCCAATGTTGCTTGAAAGCTAACATACAAAGGAATATCCCACAAAAATTTTAGATTTAGATTCGTTGCCAACTATCCCCAGTACATCAATGAATTCACCTTAAGTTCAACTTGGGCTAGAGCAGGGTAGTCCAGTAAGGTCAAGTTTCAAGGCTTATATCTCAAATTATACTCATTGAAATAATATGCAACTTATTTCATTTGAAAGCTTGCTCTGTTAGCTTTATAGTGATATAAATTTCGTATGATTTCACCTAGATTTTTATTTTTGGTGAATTTTCTCTTATAAGAGTGCAATTCTGGTTAGAGACATGTATGAATACTAGATCAAGTTTAGTTAATATCGGAAATCGGATCTTAGCAAACAGATAGGTAGATCGGGTATACTAAATGTTAAATTCGGAACTTAGTGAATAGGAAACTAGATCGGGTATAGTCAATGTCGGTACTTGGAACTTAGGAAACACATTCATAAAAGTCTTGGAAGATCAATTGTGGCTTAATGTCGGAGATCAGAATCACAACACATAATACTTTGAAATCGAAAAGTTGAGGACAAGAATATGAAACTACATAACCTTAGAAGTCGGGAGTCAAAACATTAACCTTATATACATAACCCCGGAAATCGGAAATCTCGGAACTCGGACCTAATTCAATCTCGGAACTCAGTCCTAAGCTCAAACTCGGGAACATGAATAGAAATTAAAAGCTTGCAAGATAGACTAAGACTTAAGATTTGAAAACTTGCACCTAACTACCTAAGCTTTGCTCATAAGACTTTGTTATGTGTGACAACTATTGAAGATGTGATGCTCTATATTGGGTTTGCTATTTGATTAAAATTTTCTGGTTATCTGGCACTATTCATGGGGAAGCGGACACGTTCCGTTATGCTGCCAAACTTTTGGTAAAGCCTATGTATGAGTTATGATACACAATCAGATGCATATGCATTTTGCAAGAGATTATAAAGGTTATGTTATGATAAAAGCTCCATGATACTTGGGCCAACCCCAGATTATAGTTAACGGGAATAGATCGGTGGAGAGATCGGGGAAAGTAAACCCGGCATTCCTGTATAGGAACAAGCTCGATCCTGATAAGCAGACTATTATCCAAGAGTCTAAATGGCCAAGAACTCCCAAGGGATCAAGTAATGGAAAAGTTATGAAGATGAGTTCAAGAATGAGATTTTGCATGGTCGTATTGAATAGTCATTATATGTTATTTACAGTTTGACTGTTAGGTTTATTTACTGCTATATGTTTATTTATTCTGCTCATTATTCGGTGTATCCCTGTTTAATAGTTTATTCTGTTTCTTATCTTGTTTTAAGTAAAATTGAACCTTGCTTCGGACCAGATGTTTTCTTAAATTTATTAAATGTTGATAGTTTAATTTGATGCCACGTTTTTATAATTAAATAAAAACCGAGGCAACTGAGAATGAATGTGACATCAGTTTAAATACCATACATGAACACTACTGAGAATTTCTTAAAATTCTCACCTCGCTTTGTATTTCTGCATCATTTTCAGACACTGGTGATGGACTCAATAGCCACTCTTGTTATTGAGATTCCGGACCAGCAGCTCCACCATGATCCCATAGTGGACTCGTTGTACATAGCTGGCTTCTGCCATTTCCGTCTCTACCTTTGCAGTAATAGGAATTTTGTTGTTCCTTTATTTCATCATTTTTGAACATATATATAAACTGATGCGTTGGCTTCCAACTTACATATGTATATATATGACTGATGATATACTACCTGTCTTTATTCCTTTTTGTAGATGCTTTTTGTTAAATTTTGTTACGTTCTACAATACTGATTACGTTTATTATGTATAGCGCACCGTTTCTTTGGTTTACAAAAAAAGAAGAAGAAGGATATGATATGATAAATAAAATAGAAAGCAGAGTATCAATATAGTAACACTATCTACTTAATTTCATGCTATGACTTAAGCATAACATTAAATTGGTAGGGTGTTACAATGACCATGTAGATCACCCTAAAGGATCGCAAACTTTGTGATTTAAAGAAATATAGAAAGGTTTACCTCAATTACTGGTGTATATAGATGCATTAGTTAAAGGCCTATTGGCATTTTCTTCTCACTGAAGAGTTATTGTGACTAATAGTTAATACTGAACTAAAATTGTTTTCCATGACCGATTTTATTGTCTTTATTATTTATTTAGTACTACTATTATTACTCTCTTTTCTTTTTTCCTTTTTTTAAGTAAATTAATGCTAATAATGAATACAATCTAAAAGAAGATAACTAATTTTCCATTGCTTAATTATTATTCACTATTATGAAATGCAGGGTTTAGAGTTGCATGACTATAACTAGTAATAGCTGTCAAATTTGCTATATTGCAACAACTTGTCTAATATAATTTACTCTTCTCAATTGATTTTCTTAATTTTTGCCTTTGGTTTTAGTTTTAAAGATGTGAAATTTAGTATGGGATCTAGGCAAACCTTTAAACTTGTCACAAATATAGCAAACAAGGAGCATTAGTCCATGCCTGGAAGAAACCTTACTCCCTGCATGCACGGCCTAGGTTCTCTAGTTCAGTTGTATCTTTAGACAACGGTTTCCCCATCTCTGCAACTGGGACCTGGGGTAAAGATGTTGTGTTTGAAACAAGAAAAGGGTCTTGATTTAGACAAATACATTTTTCTGGAATTTGGTCATCGGTTGCCTTACTAGCTTTTGGACAAAAGAAACTGGTAGATAGGATCCAAGCTTGGGCATTTCAGCATCCATAGCGACAAATGAGTCCAATCAGCTTGAAGTCCCTCTCTCTGACCAATTCTCTTGCTAGTTGGCTCTGTAGTTCATTCAGCTTCTAATTTTCAGTAGATTAGTACACTATTACATACTAGTATTTTTCTTGCAAATTCAAAAGTGATCAAAGGATACTTACTTGTAACCTTTTGTTGTCATAAATTATCTACCTAACATTTACTTATAGGAACACACAAAATTAGACTCCACATATAGTAATGACAAGTTTGATGATGCAGGCACTGTAATCTTATATCAATTTGTAAATGCTTATATTTGAATTTTGCTATCTAAATTATCCTATGCAGCAAAACTTCATGCCATAAGAAAGTAGTTATATGTGTTGAAATACATGTGTGTGTGAAAGATACAAATCCCACATTGGAGAAATTAGAGAAGAAAAGACAGGCTGTTTGGAAAGCTATGGAATTGAATTCATTCAAGAAATTGAATTCAATTCCTTAGTTTGGAATCAACTAGTAGCATGGAATTAAAATCTAAATAGAATTCAATTATTTAAAAAGACCCAAAAGTAAATTAGACCAAAACAAGTCTGATTTACAATTTCTAACATAGTGGATTTAATATTAAAAGGTAATATATCAAAAATATTCTCAACTCTAATAATATTTCTCTTTCTCTCCTCAAAGGGTGATATTAATAAAAGGTAAAATAGTCAAAATAAAGAATTCAATTTATTTTTATATATATTCCAAATAATTAAAGATGACAAAACGGGTTCAACCCACTAGGTTGGTCCGCCAAACTTGCCAAAAATAACGGGTTGGGTTAACATATTTGGCCCGTCAAAAATTTTTCACCCGCCTAACCCACGAGCTTTGGCGGGCTAGGGTGGCTTAGCCACCGAACCAAGTTTGTCTTTTTTTGTTTTTAGGTTCAAGAGTATTTTTTTAAAAAAATTTTAGATTTTTATTATAGATTATATTATTATTATACTTTTATTAATTTGTGAACTTTATATTATAAATTTATAGTTAATTATTATTTATAAACTTATTTATATATCCTAATTAGTTTATTATACTTGTATTTGAGTTAAATTTGGATATAAATTATATAGTTTAATTATTTTATTCTATTTTATTTAAGTAGATTTTTCATTCAATATATTTTTTTAATTTTTAAAGTAATTTAACTCATAAAAAGTATTAAAATAATTTTATTTTTTATTTTTTATTTTTTTGGTTCGCCAACCCGCCAACCCGCCCTTAAACGGGGCGAGCTAAAATATTGAGTCCACCTTTCTAATTCACCTCGTCCCACTTTTGGCATGTTGGGGCGGGCCAGCTTGCTTTGCCATCTCTATAAATAATATAAATGAATTTAATTCTATAATTTATTGTTTTGTTCCAAGCATAAGAATTCAAATTATAACACAATTGAATTCAATTATTAGTGGAATTGAATTCAATTCCATCCCATGTTATCATTCCAAACAAGGTGAGAGAGTTTATAAGATGTGGGTTGGAGAAAATCATTAGATTAGCTTTTTGGTCAAAAGTCCCATCGACACTAAAAACCCAAAAATGAGTCCAATACTCACCACCTTATGCCAAACTCTAACATAAAGTCCAAAAATCCCAATGCCTAATTTTCCAATGCCCAAATCATTTAAGCCAAAAATATCCAATGCCGAAATTTTCAACATGATATCAGAGCTTAAATGATCTTAGATAAGTTTGTACCAAAAAGACATGAAGGGGAAACTGCCCAGAGCCCACACAACAAGAGATTTGGTTGACTGTATATAACCATAACCAATGACCGGATGCCAAATGGAGAACCGGTCATGGATGCAAGCTTAGTTAAGGACACGAGACAAAAAAAGCAGAAGTCTGCTTGCAACCCAATTGAAGATTATGACCAAGCTAGTCTAGGGGTCCCTCACTATGTAAAAAAAAAAAAAATGGGATTAAGTGAAATACACATGTGAAGGAAGTGTTGGAATACACATGTGTGTGTGAAAGATATAAGTCTTACATTGGAGCAATTAAATAAGAAAAGAGAGTTTATAAGGTGGGAGTTGGATAAGACTATTATGTTAGCTTTTTGGTCAAAAGTTCAATCCAAACTAAAAACCCAAAAATGAGTCCAACACTTATCCCCTTATGGCAAACTCTACCATAAAGCCCAAAAATCCCAATGCCTAATTTTTCAATGCCCAAATCATTTAAGCTAAAAATATCCAATGTCCAAGTTTCTAACAATATGAAAGAAGGTCCAAAAGCATTATTTCATGTTGTTTTATATTGTATAATTCTCTGTTAAATTAAAATCTTATTACCAATAGAAATATTGATTTTAATGTCCCTGACTGCATGTCATAAAAATATAGACAGCGTAATATTTAATGAGATAACAGTTAGGAAGAAGAAATGGGAACATAAAAGCAGAGGAACATGCATGCTGAGAAAAAGAAGCACACTCAAGCATGAAAAGGATCACAGATGTCTTATTTCTACATTATAATCAATGACATTATTTAGACAGGCAAGATGCTATTCAATTAATTAATTTTCCTTTTTTTTTTCCAGTTAATAAGTTTTTACACATTAATGTGGTATTATTTTGATTCTATTTATGCTAAAACAATGCAAAATATGAAAAATGTAAAACAATTAAAAATAAACTATTACTGTGATAATTATAATAAAAAAAAATTATTAAGAACAAAATGGAAAAGAAAAGAAAAATAAAACAAACAACCAAAGACTCCTCGAAATAGCTTTTATTAAGACCAACTTGCTAATCAATTCTTCCATGCATCTAAAACTCACAAGAATAGAAATAGGCAAAGCAAAGAAATTCTAGTAATAAACAGTGATCAAACATTAAGATGTCGCTTCATCGTCAAAATTCCACTTTAAGCCCCGAGGGCTTGCACCTAACTAATACCCCGAACAAAAGGTATAATTGGACCCAAAACCTCGTGTCAAAATCTTAGATAATAATACTCACATAACCATAGTTAGAATAAGGAATATTAACGGATAGGTTCTGCACATTCTACGCCCTAATTTCATTTATATTTAAAGACAAAAAATCATACAGAAGTGCGGGTAAAAGACTAAGAGTTCGTTAGCTCTTGCTAGCTGCTCTGCTAAAGTTTAAGAGAGTTCTAGTCGTGAATTGAGATAACCACTTCAATATTGGATGCTAAACACTACGGTAGTTAATTATTGATTAAATCAACTCAAACTTGCTTGTGCAACTATAAGAAACTATCAAGACAAGAAGCGAAGGTGGTGGAATCAAGAATACTGCAAGAGATAGAATTGTCGGTGGGGGAGGATGAAAGAAAGAAAGAATAAATAAATAAATAAAGTGTGTCATGATCCATGGTGTTAGGCAGAAACATATGGATTCAAGAAGCATGGCCGAAAGTTAAGACACCAATTTTTATGTAATAAACATTATACATATGGGAAGAATAAGGTAAATCAAAAGCTTAAACAATTCAACTGAGGTACCATATCCAATAGTGTATGATCTTGATGCCAAATGTATCTACTTTTCTTTATTTTATTTTATATTTCCCCCATAAAAGCCTCCCAGTACTATACCAAACAGCGTTTTTAAATTTCTATTAACAAGAAAAACAGAAACTTAACTACAAAGATGCCATTTGGCATTTCTATAACTAAAACAATTCACTATAATAATGAAGTAGAAGCATCTAATGATTTTATCTCTCCTCTTTCTTTCTCCTTTTTTTTTTAGCTTATAAGTTGCGGCTAATTACACTGGCACAGATTATGACATTATGAACATCAATTTGATTAGGCTATTACTCAACAATAGCTAAAACTGAAATTGACACAAACACAAAATGTGATGTTTGTTAGAATCTTTGGCATATTGTAGGGAGTAATATATTGATATCTACCCCAACTTGGTTGGAATCACATTTCATATCTCATAATCCAAGAGTAAATTTCCAGCACATTCATCATACTTTATATCATGCCTATAAATAGGTCCCCTTTTAACGGAATAAACAGATATAAGATTTTCAGCACAAATATTTTCATACATACGTAGAATCAAGAAACGACATAATGAGACAAATTATTTCAACCTGAAGCATATAGATAAGTCTGAAGCATACGCAGTAGTGACGGTATGTGCTGAATAAAATTATACTAGCAATCACATTTTAAGTCACTGGAAGGTATTCCATTCAAAAAGTCCTGGAATACTAAGATGGGTACCTTTGTCCCTGCCATATGTAACGTCAACAACTAGAAAGGATAATAGCCAAAATACATCAAGCAATTCAAACAAAGCACAGTCATGAAATTACACATGAAATTATAAGCATCCAAGTCAGGAAAGCAGCCACATAATGAGTCAAATATCATGGATGGCAAGCATGCAATGGCACTTAGCAGGTCAAAAAGATGTTGGACAACAAAGACGAATGATATATGAACCTGATATGCATAGGAAATTATGACTAGTTCAATAGAGCATTGCTACCCAATAGAGCAATCTTTAGAAAGAAAGGAGGAACATAACTCTTTCATATAACAAGGAACAAGATAAATGAGATATCAAAGGATACACAGAATAGCTGGGGGAGGAAGAACGAAATAACATTCCTAAAGTCTTGGGTAGTATTGCATTTTGTGGAAATGGGCCAGCAACCATTTACACAATCGCGATGCTACTAAAGGACATTTGCTCCACCAACCACAAAAAGGCCTAATTAGACTCTGATACCACCCTTTGTCATGCCCTACTCCAAAGTCGTGACTGGCGCTTGGAGGTGATAGAAGCTTAGGATGTCAAATTTTTCATGAAAAATAGACAGAGTTTCCCTTGTTTTTCTACTTCTCCATAACAGCCAGACCTGTACTAACAGTCAACCAGCATATATCCAGAATTGAGGCTTTCAAAGTGTAATATCCCCATATAACGTTATAGGAAATAATGAAAATGTCCTTGGGCAAACTTTCATTATTTACAATTTTGCCCCCAAACTTATAAGAAAATGACCTTTAGATCCTTATATATTATTTACAGCCTTGCCCCTGAATATTTTAAAAAATGACATTTAGGTCCCGATATCAACCGGATTAGTAAAATAAGGTTTTTAAACGAAGCAGAATCGCGTAGCGAAAACGTAGAAACCTAAACAACGGCCAATTGAGCCATGGAGGTATCCATATGTGAAATGACATGGGATGCCTCTAGACTTATCCATAATTTCGAAAATGCCATTAATTATTAACAACGAAAACCAGAAAGGCCCACAACTTGCAAAACGTTTAATTTATACTATTAATCGATTTATTCGATTTTATTGAATCCTTAAGATTAATAAGAACTTAATTAAAGGTTGATTAAGAGTTAATTAGATGTTAGATTAGAGAGATTAGACTTTGAAATAATTAGAATAGAAACATATAAAACTTCACAAACTTCTTCAAAACCGTTTTACCGATTTGAAGGAAATCGGTAACATTACGATATTTTAAACTGTCGGAACTGAACCAATAGAATTACAAGCTCTAAACCCTATTTTGAGTGGCTGATGGCTCAGCCACCTACCAGCCAAAAGTGGCGCAACAATAGCCACATTTCATGGAGAAGCTTGGCTGAATTTCAGCCAAGCATTATGGACCAATCAAATTCAAGGTAAAACACCCAAAAGCAATCAGATTTTTCACCCTTTCTCACCCACTTCAGACCCACTTCTACGCCACTTTTCTCTCTTCTCTTTCAGCTCTCTTTCTCTCTTCTTTACACTCACAACATCAGCCAACATCAAGCCACTTCAAGCCTTGCTCATCCAAACCTTCAAATTCCAGCAAAAACACTTGGAACAAAGGTGGGAGTTTTGATTCTTGCACCAAATCCGTGGACTTGGCTGGCTGATCTTGAATTATTTTCAACTTCTTTGATGTGTTGAATGAATGTTTATGATGATATGTGATGGGTTTTGGGCTGTTGGTTTGATTCAAACCGAAGTGGAAGCAAGAAAACATGAAAATAGAAAGAGCTGATGGGTTAGAGAACCAAAAAACCCTCGGCAGTCTGTACGGTGGAGTGTACGGCTCCGCCTACAACCGATCAAATTGGAGGAGACTATTTTTATATGAAACTAGACATTTAGGGGTTTCCATAGATATATCATATAAGGCTTTTGGATTAGAACTGAGAGAGTTATGAATTTTTGAATTTCGACCTAGGTTTTTGGCTCTGGCTCTGGGCAGATTAGGTTTTTCAGGATAGAACTCGCCCTATACTACTTGAAAATGAATGAAACGAACTTTGTTAGAAAGCTTACACATAGGAGAATGTCCCATAAAAATTTCAGTGTTAGGTAAGGTCTCAGTTGCTCCCAGTGATCCAAGAAAGTTTCCCTATGTCTAAACCGGGCCAGAACAGGGCAGGTTAGGAAGGTCAGAATTCGGGGCTTGTAACTTGAGCGCTACTAAGTCAAATGGAATGGAAATTTTTGCAAATGAAACTTTGCCCTGTTAGCTTTAATATGAGTCTTTGTATAATTTGAGTGAGTTTTTGATTTATGGTAGATTTTTACTTTTAGGTGCTTGATTCTGGCTAGCCACTGGGTAGGCCGGGATAAAACATAAATATCACTAGCTATAGATATCAAAATGAGATGGGACCAAAAGGGTTAGAAAATAGACACATAACACTTTAACATACTCAAATTTGAGGTCCAAATGAGTTAAATAGAAATTATGGCTTGAATTATAAAAACCGGGTTGGTTGAATATCTTTGAGGCCGCAATTCTGCCTTAATGAATTTGATGTTGATATGAGTTTAATGTTGGAATATAAATGTGATGTTATGTTCTTTGTGACAAATTGATGTACTGATTGGCTGGCGCTATTCATGGGAAAGTGGACTCGATCCGTTATGCTGCCGAATTTCCGGCAGAAGTTAGTGATAATCCTAAAGGTGGCTGTGTTAATGTTGTTTTGTGATGTGTATGAATATTAAGCAAGTATATTTGTTTGAGGTTAAGGCACGAAGCTTATGTATTTATGACTTTATAATAAAAGATATGATGACGAGTCCATATTCCGAAGGGACGTGACATGGCGATCACGCTCTGATAGGGTATGACACGGCGATTATACTCCGGAATGTGTCATAAGGACCCCACCCCCTAAGGAATGTGACATGGTGAACACATCCTGAGCGAGTATGACATGACGATCATACTCTGGGACGTGGCAGTGTGAAAATATTTTAAGGAGTGTGACATGGCCATCACACCTCGATGGGGTATGACATGGCGATCATACTCTAGAATATGGTATGATGACCACATCCAAAGGAATGTGACATAGCGATCACACTCCGATGGGGTATGACATGGCGATCATACTCTGGAATGTGCTGGAATGTGCATGACAAGTAAAGAAAGACCAAGAAAGAAAAGACAATTATGTATATCTGCATAAGTTTAAGTACAAGTGAAGGCAGCTGAAAATTTCAAGTTTCTAGTATGTTAGTGTTATTATATTTTAATATGTTATAGTTATTATGAGTAATATGCTTCGTGACTTTATCGTGTATTGGCTCTCCCAAATGACAAGTGCATGAATAAAATGATTTCTGCTTCGAGCAATTTATTTTTTCGAACTATAAAACTGAACAGTCTAGTAAGCATGCTCACATTTTTTTTATAAACTGAAGCAGCTGGAGATAATAATGATGGCACCGTACAGAATTTCTTAGCGAACCCTACTGAGAATTTAAAATTCTCACTCTTGTTTCCGTGTTATCTCCAGATAGATCGAGAAGATTCTAAGACGGCTGAAGTTGTTGCCAGGTAAGGTCCGCTCAGGTAACAGTAACAACTCTAGAGCAGAGTACTATGACTTAAGCATAGTACTGTACAGAGGAGGATGTTAGAATAATGGTATCAGAGCAGTTCGGTCCTAACCGGACCTGAGGGCTGAATTGACTATGCTTCTAGTGCACTCTGGAATCCTTAGAAAATGTCATGCGATAAATCTTATCTGCTCAAATAAGATATAGGAAATTAGATATGCATGACTGCCTAACTGTGATTGTTATTATTTGTTGTCACACTTAACTTATTATTGAGCCTGATCAACTCAATTTTTATTGTGTGTGACTGGGAACTAATGGCTTCCTGGGGGCATGGTAGGCCACCAACTGCACCCGTTTCAGAAGACCCTGCTAACTTCATGGACACTCTACGAGAGATGGCATATGCCATGCGAGAACAAGTCGCAAAGACACCAAATGATGGATCAGCTGGGAAGACAACCTGGAGCAGGTCATGGTGGGAACCCGAATAACTTATGCCTGGACCTGGAATACCTCAAGTTCGCAGAATTTCGAAAGGTGAACCCGCCTAGTTTTAGAGGAGCTTTTCATCCTGATAAGGCTGATGAGTGGATTAAGACAATGGAGAAGGTCTTTTCTGTTCTCGACTGCACTGACCACCAAAAAGTGGCCTTCGCCACTTATATGCTCGAAGCAGACGCAGAGTTCTGGTGGAATGGTGTGAAACGGCTATTGGAAGAGTCCCAGACGGAGATCACTTGGCTCGTGTTTAAGGGCGCTTTTTACCAAAAATACTTCCCTCCATCAGTTCGGAATGCAAAGGAGTTGGAATTTATGCAACTCAGCCAGGGAAGCAATAGCATGTCGGAGTACATTGCTAAGTTTGAGGAGTTATGCAAATTTTCCACAATCTATCAACGGAATCCCGATGAGGCGTGGAAGTGCGTCAAATTCGAAGGCGGATTGAAGGAAGACATCCTCGCAGCAATAGGCCCTATGGAGATCAGGGATTTTTCTACTTTGGTAAACAAGTGCAGACTTGTAGACGATTATAATAAGAAGTTGGAGATTGCCCAATCTGATACTTATAGAAAAAGGGTGACACCTGAAAACCAAGAACTCGAAGATGTCTTACCACCAAAGAAGCAATTTCACCTTAGCAAGTATGAGGGCAAGCAACTGCAGGGATCGATGGTTAAGCAACGATGCCCGAAATGTGGGAAAAATCATGGAAATAAGCCTTGTTTGGTTAAACAGTATGTATGTTTTCGATGTGGCAAGCCAGGACATATGATTAGAGAATGCCCCGAGAATCGACCACCGACTCCTAAACCGCAACGTTCGGGAAGGGTTTTCACTATAAACGCAGAGGGGACTACACCCCAAGGGAGCTAGAGCGAGAATTCGGAATAAATTAGAATAAAGAATTGGTTAATTTAGTTTTAGTTGACCCTAGTATGCTGAGTGGTTTTACATCTATTGTGCACTTATGTATGAACTTTATTTAAACGGTTATAATTATAGTTAGATATTTTTATAATCGAATTTTGACGACAAAATTCTTTTAAGGAGGGGAGTATGTAACATCCCCATATAACGTTATAGGAAATAATGAAAACGTCCTTGGGCAAACTTTCATTATTTACAATTTTGCCCCCAGACTTTTAAGAAAATAACCTTTAGGTCCTTATATATTATTTACAGCCTTGCCCCTGAATATTTTAGAAAATGACATTTAGGTCCCGATATCAACCGGATTAGTAAAATAAAGTTTTAAACGAAGCAGAATCGCGTAGCGAACACGTAGAAACCTAAACCTCGGCCGATTGAGCCACGAAGGTATCCATATGTGAAATGACATGGGATGCCCCTAGACTTATCCATAATTATGAAAATGCCATTAGCTACTAACAACGAAAACCAGAACGGCCCACAACTTGCAAAACGTTTAATTTACACTGTTAATCGATTTATTCGATTTTATTGAATCCTTAAGATTAATTAGAACTTAATTAAAGGTTGATTAAGAGTTAATTAGATGTTAGATTAGAGAGATTAGACTTTGAAATAATTAGAATAGAAACATATAAAACTTCACAAACTTCTTCAAAACCGTTTTACCGATTTGAAGGAAATCGGTAAAATTACGGCATTTTAAACTATTGGAACTGAACCAATAGAATTACAAGCTCTAAACCCTATTTTGAGTGGCTGATGGCTCAGCCACCTACCAGCCAAAAGTGACGCAACAATAGCCACATTTCATGGAGAAGCTTGGCTGAATTTCAGCCAAGCATTATGGACCAATCAAATTCAAGGTAAAACACCCAAAAGCAATCAGATTTTTCACCCTTTCTCACCCACTTCAAACCCACTTCTACGCCACTTTTCTCTCTTCTCTTTCAGCTCTCTTTCTCTCTTCTTTACACTCACAACTTCAGCCAACATCAAGCCACTTCAAGCCTTGCTCATCCAAACCTTCAAATTCCAGCAAAAACACTTGGAACAAAGGTAGGAGTTTTGATTCTTGCACCAAATCCGTGGACTTGACTGGCTGATCTTGAATTATTTTCAACTTATTTGATGTGTTAAATGGATGTTTATGATGATATGTGATGGGTTTTGGGCTGTTGGTTTGATTCAAACTGAAGTGGAAGCAAGAAAACATGAAAATAGAAAGAGTTGATGGGTTAGAGAACCAAAAAACCCTCGGCAGTCCATACAGCGGAGTGTACGGCTCCACCTACAACTCATAAAATTGGATGAGACTATTTTTATATGAAACTAGACATTTAGGGCTTTCCATAGATATATCATATAAGGCTTTTGGATTGGAATTGAGAGAGTTATGAATTTTTGAATTTCAACCTAGGTTTTTGACTCTAGCTCTGGGCAGATTAGGTTTTTCAGGATAGAACTCGCCCTATACTATTTCGAAATGAATGAAATGAACTTTGTTAGAAAGCTTACACATAGGAGAATGTCCCATAAAAATTTCAGTGTTAGATAAGGTCTCAGTTGCTCCCAGTGATCCAAGAAAGTTGCCCTATGTCTAAACTGGGCCAGAACAGGGCAGGTTAGGAAGGTCAGAATTCGGGGCTTGTAACTCGAGCGCTGCTAAGTCAAATGGAATGGAAATTTTTGCAAATGAAACTTTACCCTGTTAGTTTTAATATGAGTTCAATTTCGTATAATTTGAGTGAGTTTTCGATTTATGGTAGATTTTTACTTTTAGGTGCTTGATTCTGGCTAGCCACTGGGTAAGCCGGGATAAAACATAAATATCTCTAGCTATAGATATCAAAATGAGATGGGACCAAAAGGGTTAGGAAATAGACACATAACAATTTAACATACTCAAATTTGAGGTCCAAATGAGTTAAATAGAAATTATGGCTTGAATTATAAAAACCGGGTTGGTTGAATATGCTGAGGCCGGAATTCTGCCTTAATGAATTTGATGTTGATATGAGTTTAATGTTGGAATATAAATGTGATGTTATGTTCTTTGTGACAAATTGATGTACTGATTGGCTAGCACTATTCATGGGGAAGCGGACTCGATTCGTTATGCTGCCGAATTTTTGGCAGAAGTTAGTGGTAATCCTAAAGGTGGTTGTGTTAATGTTGTTTTGTGATGTGTATGAATATTAAGC
The DNA here is from genome assembly GCA_031439595.1 of Pterocarpus santalinus. Lineage (NCBI taxonomy): Eukaryota > Viridiplantae > Streptophyta > Magnoliopsida > Fabales > Fabaceae > Pterocarpus > Pterocarpus santalinus. Next base: position 39,372,862 of record CM062527.1, read on the forward strand.
AAGTATATTTGTTCGAGGTTAAGGCACGAAGCTTATGTATTTATGACTTTATAATAAAAGATATGATGACGAGTCCATATTCCGAAGGGACGTGACATGGCGATCACGCTCTGATAGGGTATGACACGGCGATTATACTCCGGAATGTGGCATAAGGACCCCACCCCCTAAGGAATGTGACATGGTGATCACATCCCGAGCGAGTATGACATGACGATCATACTCTGGGACGTGGCAGTGTGAAAATATTTTAAGGAGTGTGACATGGCCATCACACCTCGATGGGGTATGACATGGCGATCATACTCTAGAATATGGTATGATGACCACATCCTAAGGAATGTGATATGGCGATCACACTCCGATGGGGTATGACATGACGATCATACTCTGGAATGTGCTGGAATGTGCATGACAAGAAAAGAAAGAGCAAGAAAGAAAAGACAATTATGTATATCTGCATAAGTTCAAGTACAAGTGAAGGCAGCTGAAAATTTCAAGTTTCCAGTATGTTAGTGTTATTATATTTTAATATGTTATAGTTATTATGCATAATATGCTTCGTGACTTTTTCGTGTATTGGCTCTGCCAAATGACAAGTGCATGAATAAAATGATTTCTGCTTCGGGCAATGTATTTTTTCGAACTATAAAACTGAACAGTCAAGTAAGCATGCTCACATTTTTTTTTTTATAAATCGTAGCAGCTGGAGATAATATTGATGGCACCGTACAAAATTTCTTAGCGAACCCTACTGAGAATTTATAATTCTCACTCTTGTTTCTGTGTTATCTCCAGATAGATCGAGAAGATTCTAAGACGGCCGAAGTTGTTGCCAGGTAAGGTCCGCTCAGGTAACAGTAACAACTCTAGAGTAGAGTACTATGACTTAAGCATAGTACTGTACAGAGGAGGATGTTACACAAAGCACTCTCAAATAGTTTGCATATATATATATATATATATATATATATATATATATATATGAGGCATTCACTCCTCATAATAGCAACATATTTATACATATCTGTTCACACATGTTTAGATTTATATACATGCATCCATTATAGAACAGGTATCAAGGGAACATAGTTTCCAAAATAGAACGATTTGTATACAATATTCCATCCAAAAGAATATCCACTAGCAAGACCCCATCTGTGGAGCATGGAGCAACTCTAAAGCGGTAAATATATCCAAGATATCAAAATCAGAGTCTGTGGAGGGCCCTCATTCGTAGAAGGGCTATCAAAAGGTATCTACACTCTACAAAGCTAAAGGAATTGAATTAGGTACAACACTAGGATCTAAAATAGGAAGCAGAAAGGGAGGTGAGTCCAATCGACTCAGTAGGGGACAATGAAACTATAATATATGAGGACAAGCTTTAAAATAAAGCAACTATGCTTAAGTAAAGAATAAATATCATAAATTAAGCATAAAAAAGACTCATCATTTAATATATACATATATATAAAATCAACATTAGAACTTTGCATATGTGTAAAGAATCAACACTACATTAAAAACTGGAAAACATAGTTCACAATTTTAAGCATCAAATAAGGAGGCTTTCAATTCCGAGAAATTTTCAAATAGGAGATTAGCCCCCTTCAGAGTCAACTGAGTTGGTAGTGTGCATTGGCCATACACACACACATACCGACTTAGCAACACCCTTGCTAGCTGGGTCCAATCAAGGTGCACCAAGGCTAGCGTTAGGGACAACTAGCTACCGATAAACTGAGATTCCTCCCACCATGTATATAAAAACTAGAGTAATATATCAATAAAAAGCTACAATAATAAAAATCAATCAAATTGCCAATGAACTGAAGTACTTAGTAGAGTTCAAAAATTTGAAATATAATTTACTCAATAATTCAGTTTAATAAGTCAAATAATTGTTTATCGAGCTTGTCATTTCATATTTAGGAAATCCGTTTTCAAAGAAATTATTCTAACATGCAATAAAATCATACGAGTTCATTTTTTCCCAAAATTAAAACAACATATGCAACGAACTATGTATACTTAGATATATATAAAAAATTTAAATAGCACTATATATATTTTGAAACTAAATAGATACTAATAGCATAAAAGCATTTACCATAGAAGCATTGTCCATTCATAGAATGACCAAAAAAGTCCAATTTACGTCCTGGGAGACACTGAACTTGTGGGTTGATCTTCTGATAGTTTGAAATCATACATAAGTGATTATTTTCCATTTAAACACGAATTATGGCTTAGAATCTGATCTCTGCCCTCTTTATTCAACCTAACAAATAAAATTTAATCAAAAGCTACTAACATATATACTGTAACAACCTCTATCATATAAGTCATACTTGAGTCATGGGATTATATTAAAAGATTGTCACCGTGCTAAGAAGCTTTAAAATGTGGAAAATATCATATATGGCCCTTTAACTGCACACTTTATTACTGAATAATAGTTCATAAACTTCGTCATCTCTGATACATAGAGAATAAAATAATTACACTTTAAAAGAAATTGTGATTGATGTAATACACAGCGTTTGCTTTCGACTAGTCATTAGCTAGCTTCAATAGTCTCTTGGTTTAGCTTATGCTTAGGTTTTGCTTAGTGAATGTCCCTGTACTCCGCCTCACACTTGATTTCCAATTTGGGTGCTGGAATGTTTATGGAAAAGAAAAACATACAAGTAGGCAGTGAGAACCTAAGGTTCTCAGTAGGTAAACTCAAACTAATCTTATAGTGTCATAATAAACATTGCAGCCGCTTCGATTTATTATGAAAATATGAGCACATATATGCAAATAGTCGTTCAATTTTAAGTTGAAAACACCTTTCGTGAAGCGGGTTATATTTTAACAACCACTTGCCATATCATATGACAGATATAGAAATACGAATAGTATAATGTGCTTCAACAAGAATCATAATAGCATTATGATTTAACGAGATAATTGAAGATGCACATATAGATGCTTATACTTGATTGTATGCAAGTGCACTTGACTTAATTTCGTATCTTTCTTTAACTTGCAACTTAACCTTGCTCTTCTGTACTTAGTCCCCCGGAGGTGAATGACCTTTCTTACCCCTGGGTAATAGCCTGCTTTTCAAGTTCGAGCTCGTACCTATACATGAGTGATGGGTTTACTTTCCCCGACCCTTATACCGGTCTATTCCCATTAAATCTGGTTGAGGGCTGGCCTAAGTCTTAGATAGTACCGCTCTAGTCCATGCTAGCTAGGTCTATACCATGCCTCACATGGCAACTTAGTACATCCCTCTTGCAAGTTCTTATTATCTTCTCTTTTACATATCTTATCTACAGATGCTTTGTGGGTTCGTGGATATGTCTCATATGTCTCACACCTTACTTCTCATATCATATTCTAATTATGCTTGCATGCATGACATATATGAACATGACATGTAAATGTAAATATATCCAAAGTATAATCACCCATAGCATAAGTTCTCATAAACTCCTGTCGAGAATTCAGCAGCATAACAAATCGAGTTTACTTCCCCATGAATAGTGCTAGGCTACCAATACAATCAATTAAGTATGCAATTCAATGTAAAACAGCAAGTTATAGCAACATTATTAATCATATGGTTTGTCAAAATCAATAGAAATATCAATAGAGTTTTCTGCTCACTCTAGCCTCTTTTGCCTGAATTTTGTGAAATCCACCCTTACTTCTATTCAACTTATTTAAACCTGATTTTTGGATATGTCATAGCTCTATGTGTCTAGTTTCCAACCCTTTTGGCCCTATCTCATTTTTTGTATAACTCAAGTTATTAGTATTTTACTTCAGACTGCCCTGTACTTAGCCAAAATTGCACCCTTATGCATGAAAATTCACTAAAAATAGAAATCTAGGTGAAATCATACGAAATTTATATCAATTTAAATCTAACAGAACAAGCTTTGAAATTAAATAAGTTTCATATCATTTGCATAAGTATATTTTGAGATATAAGCCTTGTAACTTGACCTTACTGGACTACTCTATTCTAGCCCGGTTTGAACTTAAGTTAAATTCATTAATGTGCTGGGAACAAATGGCAACGAATCTGACTCTGAAATTTTTATGGGATCTTTCCTTACATGTTAGCTTTCAAAAAGCATTAGTTTCACTCAGTTTAGAGTTGTGTAGGGTGAGTTATAGCCTTCTCAACCCATACTGCCTAGATGAGAATCTAGATTTCTAGGTCAAACTTCAAAAATTCATAACTAATTCTATACTAACCCAATGGCCTTATATTTTATATATATGGAAAGCCCTAAATGTATATTTCATATAAAAGTGGATTCATCCCTTTCTACGGCTATAGGCGGAGTTGTACACTCTGCCGGTACGGACGCCATAGGGTTTTCTCATAAAAACAGATTCTGCTTAGCTCTTTTTTGAGTTTTTGATAAGTTCCTCAACTTAAACTAAATTTCTTCATCTCAAATCACTAGAAAAACATCAAAACACCATCATGCAAGCATGGCATAAGAGGAACACAGCAGCCACATAGTCACATGATACATCAAATAACTAAGGATTTGAGTTAACTACCTTGAAATCCTTGAAACTGTGGAAGTAAGGAGGCCAAGAACCAACTCCTAGCCTTCTTCCTTCACCATGGCAGTAGCTCATATGAATGTGGGGAGGCTTTATTTGATGCTAAATCATGAAATTGTTAGAGGGGTTTTGTAGAGAAGGAGGTGAGGATCAATTTTGATAAAAGGAGCAAGAGGATTTGAGGTCAAGAAGGCCATGAACTATGAGCTTGAAGATCATAGCCATGGAGGCAAAGAAAGAACGGAAGAAGAAGAAGAAAAATACAGAGGAGGCTGCTATTTTTGGGGCGCAAAAAATGAAGGAGAATGAAGGGAAAATAGAGTTTAATAAATGAGGGTAGTTTGCTTACTAGCTTCTCATTGGTCCTTGGCTTTGGGTGGTTAATATTTAACCAACACTTCTCCTCTTCTAAGGCTAATGGTGGTGCCACTTAGGGGTTGGTGTGGCTGAGTTCTTCGCCCACTAATCTTATGGTTTTTAATGTGGCAATCTATTGATTCAGTTTCAACGGTTTAAAATACTGAATCTTCACTGATTTCCTTCAAATCGATAAGACTATTCTAAATAACCTTGTAAGGTTTTCCACTTGTCTATTCTAATTTTATTAAGTCTAATCTCTTTAATTAACACTTAATTAACTTCTAATTATCCTTTAATTAATCTCTAATTAACCTCACCTAATCAATAAAATCGAATAAATTGATCAATAGCGTAGATTAAACGTTTCGCAAATCTCAGCCCTTTTGTTTTTCCGGAGCTAATGGCATATTTGTAATTTTGAGCAAGTCCAGGGGCACTCCACGTCATTTCACACCAGACTGCCTCCATGGCCCAAACGGCAAAGATTTAAACTTCTATGATTTCGCCATGTGATTCTACTCCCTTTAAAACCCCATTCTGCTAATTCTACAGATGTAGGGACATAAAAATCATTTCATGAAAAGTTCTAAGGTTATTATGGAAATAAATCTTTGGGGTCAAAATATAATTTCTAAAAATTTTGGGTATCACTGCAATTAACAAAAGTTTATAGGGGCACTTTTGTCATTTCTTAATTTTTAACATATGGCAGTGCCATATTTTTCAACGGCAATATTACACTATTATATAATTTAAAGTGTGAGGATCATCATGGCATAGCGCTGCCTAAGAAATTCTCACACTGCCTAAGGGAAATAATTCAAAGTTTTCATTACGATCTGTTTATGAAAGTGGGGATGTTACATATACCATAATAAACTTTCACTACTAGAAAATCGGCCGTTTGCGATCGATTTTTCGGTCGGAAAATGAAGCAAATCAATCGCAAAGTCTATTTGCGATCGATTTTGCGATCAAAACTATCCGTTGCATGTTGGTATTTGCGACCGATTTTGCGGGAGCCTTAACAAATTGAAATTTGGTCGTATGTTGACTATTTTACGACTGATAAAATTAAGATTTGCAACCGAAAAATCGGTCGTAAAATCAGAATTTGCAACCGAAAAATCGATCGTAAATTTTGCGACCGAAAATCGATCGCAAAATCAAAACTTGAAATCGAAATTTGTGACCGAAAAATCGGTTGCAAAGTTGTTACGTAAAACCTATATTTGCGACCAAAAATCGGTCGCAAAAATTTGTGACTGAAAAATCGATCGCAAAGTTGAAACGTAAAGTCCATATTTGCTACCGAAAATTGGTCGCAAAATTTGTTTTTGCCATCGATTTTATTAGATTTCGGTCGCTAAATCGGTCGCAAATTTCACACCCACATTAACAAAATGATTAGAATCTTCTAAAATCCAAAATTATTACTCCTGCATTCAGTAACAGCCGCCCAGAATATAATATCCAATAACTAAAGGCTAACAAGTCAACATTGTATTTGATTAAGTATTCCTAGTTAATTATACAATGCAACATCCTCATATAACGTAATAGGAAATGATGAAAATGTCATTGGGTAAATTATTTACAACCTTGCCCCTAGACTTTTTGGAAAATGACATTTAAGTCCTTATATCAATAGGACTAGTAGAATAAAATTTTAAATGAAACAGAATCACGTAGCGAAAGCATAGAAACCTAAACCTTGGCTGATTGAGCCACAGAGATATCCATATGTGAAATGATATGGGATGCCCCTAGACTTGCTCAATGTTATGAAAATGCCACTAGTTACGGAAACCAAACAGAAATTTCTAAAGAATTTATGAAAAAGTGAAAATATAACAATTCCAAAAAAACGGTGCAATTCATTTGCGCTACTAATCAATTTATTAGAAAAATAAGAGTGAGGGATTAACTACAAGTACTAGAGCTAAAGGAAATTTAGATTGTTATGTAAAAGACTATGAGAAATTATTCAATATAACGTCCGGAATTACAATACGTTTAAATTACAATGTTAATCTATTTATCTGACTTTATTGACTGTGTAGAATTAATTAGAAGTTAATTAAATATTGATTAGGAGTTAATTAAGTGTTAATTAAAGAGATTAGATTTGAGAAGATTAGAATAGAGATATACAAAATCTCACAAATTTGCTTAGTAATGTTTTACCGATTTGAGGGAAATTGGTAAAGATTCGGTATTTTAAACTGCCATAATTGAATCAGTAGAATTCCACACTAAAAATCCTAACATGAGTGGCTGAAACTTTGCCACTCTTCCCCCACATACGTGGTGCCATATAGTGCCCATGGAGAGGAGAGATTTGGTCTTCTATGCACCACATACCTCTCCACCAATCACAAGCCATTCCTCAAGTTTTAAAACACCAAATCCCTTCCAACTCCCCTCATTTTTGTGCTTCTCTTTCATGCTGAATTCTCTCCCTTCTTCTTCTTCTTCCTCACTTCCTCTTTCCCAAATCTCCAAGCTCCACCCACTTCCTACACCAAAAGCTCAAGTCTAGCTAGTTTTGCATCAACCAGAGGTAGGATTCAGCTTCTTTGCTTGAGTTTATTGAGTTGATGGCTGTTGGGAAGTTCTGCTCGATTTATGTAATTGATGATATATGATGGTTATGTGATGAATTATGGCTGGTTTATCAAGTATTTGATGGGATTGAGATTGAATCTTGCATGAAAAACAAGATAGATAGCAAACTAGAATCTGAAACCTAGAAAATCTTACGATATCTGTATTGGTGGAGTGTACGGCTCCACCTACTGGCACTGACTATTTTTATGTGAAACTAGACATTTAGAGATTTCCAACCATATATAATATAAGGCCATTGGATTAGTATTGAGTGAGATATGAATTTTTGAAGTCTACCCTAGGATTCTGACCCTGATTCTAAGCAAACTGGATTTCATAGGGCATAACTTGCCCTATACTCCTTCAAATTGAGTGAAACTAATTTTTTTAGAAATTTAAGATATAGAGTAACATGCCATAAAAATTTTAGAACTTAAATCAATTCCTGTTGTTCCCAGTAATTCATGAAAGTTGCCCTAAGTCCCAGTTAGGCTAGAATAAGGTAGTGAAGGTTATCCACATTTGTGGGCTCATAACTCGAGTTCACTTGCTCAAATGAGATGAAATTTATTGGAAATAAAAGCCAGGTTAGTTAGATTTACAACAATGTAGATTTCGTATAGTTTGAACCAATTTCTATTTTTAGTTTTTGATAAGCAAATCTGCCTAGTAACAGGACATACCCAAGTAAAATGTTAATAACTTGAGATACATATATCAAAACTTAATGGGACCAAAGAGGTTAGAAACTAGACACATAATACTTCAACATATACAAAATTCAGGTCTAAATGAGTTACAATGAATTTAAGACTTAATTTCTAAAAATGGGCAGAGTTGAAGAATATGAGCAGGATTTCCAAAATTAAAAGATTTGGCACCTTAATGCATATATGAGTTCAATTAAAGTTTAAGTGTTGCAATTCTATGTTGGTGTTTGAAAAATTAACACATTATATTTGATCTCTTACTATGACTGACTATCTGTTGAAATTGGCACTATTGATAGGGAAAGGATCTGATCCGTTGTGTTGCCAAATTTTCGGTAGAAATATGTGAGAGTTAGGGATGTTCATATAATGAGTACATGGCTATCATGCAAGTATGAGATGTTTAAAAATAACGTATGAAGCATATGCATCCATGAACCCTATGATTAAGGATATGATGATGGTTGCACATCCTAAGGAGTGTGACATGGCGATCACACCTCGATGGGGTATGATATGGCGATCATACTCTAGCATGTGACATGACAATGAGATCCCTCTACTTGGAGGCACGTGGCCAAATGAGATCCCTCTACCTTGGAGACACATAGCCAGATGAGATCCTTCAGAATTAGAGGCATGTGGTCAAAATGAGATCCCCCCAATTACAGGCACGTCTAAGCTCACACCCTAGGGACGGCAATACTAACGCTTAGGTGTGTCAAGAAAAAGAAAGTAAAGAAAACTAAAGATAGATGAATGCACTCACATCAAGAAGTTATTTGCATTCATCTCTGCATGTTATTCAATTGTGCATATCTTATTATGAATCATTACATTATGATTACTTGTCCTTCATGTTGATAAGTTAATTGTTTGAAGTTCATCTCTGTTTATCAAGTGGACGACTAAAATGAACTCTGCTTCAGATAATACGTTTTTGAACTATAAAACTGAAAAGTCTATTAATATGTTCACCTTTTTCATAATAATCTGAAGCAACTGGAGATAATAATGATGACATGGTATATGATAGTTAATTGAATCCTACTGAGAATTTATAATTCTCACTATATTTTTGTATTATCTGCAAAGAGTTCAAGGAATATTGGGGACAGCCAGAGGTTGTTATTAGACAAGGTCCATTTAGATAACAATAACAACTTTTGAGTGTAGTGCTATGACTTAAGCTTAGTACTGTACTTGGGAGGGTGTTACATACAACATCCCAAAATATAAAAGTCAAGTACCTAAAGTTCAAGACAGACAAAGTTAGATAAAAGTGAGTAGTTTATAATCCAAACTACATCTAACATGAAACTAAAGTACTAAGTTCATTCAGATTCTTCTTCATCATCAGTTGATCCATCATCCTCAGCTTCGTTTGCAATGGTGGGTTGGAAATCAGTTGGTAAGTCAAACCATGAACATTTGCCACCATATTTCAAACTAAGAGCCTTCGATTGGCTCATGCAATATGGACATGCCAAACTCCCTGCTATGCTCCAACCGGACAACATTGCATATGCAAGAAAGTCATTTATAGTCCACGTTAATGCAACTCTCATTATAAAGTTCTGTTTTTTCGAAATATCATATGTAAGGCCACCTTCATTCCACAACAACTTCAACTCATCCATCAAAGGCTGCAAATACACATCTATTTTGCCTTTTGGATTACATGGACTAGGAATTATCATGGATAAGAACATATAGGGAGTAGTCATGCATAATTCGGGTAGAAGGTTGTAAGGAGTGACAATAACTGGACAGTGTAACATCCCCAATTTTTTTGTCTAAGCTAATTAGCTCCATGATCCTGGCTAATTAGAGAGGTTAACGATTAATTGAAAACTAATCGGCTAATCTCGATGAGCAAGAGCTTAGTAAATTGAGGCAAGTCAATAAGATAAGTGCAAGTCAACGAATAATTAGAAAATTCAACAATTGAAACATAATGCACTAAAGGTTACAATTAAGAACCTAATTGCCCAATCCTTATTAATCCATGATTTAGAACATACAATCAAGGTGACCTAACCTTATTAACTAAGTGCATGTCAAGCATCATATCCTAATCACATGAAAATTAACCCTCACATCTTCTTTACATAATTAATGAGGAAAAATCATTTTCAATAAAAAGGTGTTAAGGTGCAATTGAATCAATGGAATTAATTAACATTTAGAGAATTGAAACAATTATAAAGATTTAGAAACTTCCCTTCAATTATTGTTTGAAAGTTTGGTCAAGGCAAGAGTCATATCCAACCATCCATTTGCCTTCTCATCATACACCCCTAGATCAAGAGTCTATGTTAGTAGTATTCTTTAAGTCATGACAAGAGTTGTACTCTCCTCCATCAAGATGATGACACTTGGAGTGATCATAGCCATCCAAGCCAAATCCTAAGAGAGCTCATACTTTTAACCACTTGAAAAACACACTACATGGTCCTTACCCAATTGCCAAGACTCAAAGGAAACACAACGCCCTCTTTTGCCCCAAGGTTTTCCTACTCTCTTGCTTGTTGTAAGAAGCAAAGTCACTCACTCTCTCCCCCTCTTTTTGCGCCACAATCAAGCCCCTTGCCCCCTCATTTCATTTTCCATTCCTCTCACTAAAACACAAAAAGCTCTCTCCTCTCTCCAAGTCTCATCCTACTCTTTTGTTCTTCCCATCTTTCTTGTTCTTCTTCCAATCTTCTCACTACTTCTTACCTCATCTCCATCACCATTCTCACAAGCCCTTCAAGGACCACCCTCTTTGGTTCTTAGAGAAGTAAAACAAACACTCATCTAGCCCCAATATCAAGCTCAAGGAGAAGGAGGCCATCTCCAACCATCTCCATCCTTCAAGACTTCAAGAGAAACTCTTTGGTAGTGACTCTTATCCTTCTTCTCCATGTATTTTTTTTCAAGTTCTAGAACCCCTAAGCTCGTCATAGCTAGGAGGTTTTAAAGCTTGCTTCAAGGTCTCATGACCACATTTTGCTCTATGAGTTTTCTTGCCTTGATGAAAATGTTGTTTTGAAATGAAATTTTGTGGTACGATGATTTTATGTGTCTTGCTTTATTTTGTTTTAAAACACTGATTTGGTAACTAAAATATTGAATATGATGAGGAGATAAAACATGAAAATGGTGATTTGAAGTGATATAACAATTTCTCCATAAGCTTGGAGTGAAAAACTTAAAAACTAGTAAACCTGGAATTCTGGTAGTCTGTAATACGCATGGTATAACTCATTCTACAAAACTCAAATGTAATGAAACTAATTTTCTGTGAAAGTAGACTCAAAGAGCTTTCCACACATATAAAATATGCAAAATTTGGCCTTAAAATGAGAGAGATATGAATTTTTTAAAGTCTGTTGTTCCCGGATGTGTTTCTGTTCGGGCAGTATGCAATAAAACGTTCATAACTCGAGCTATACATAACGTTTTTGAGTGGGACCAAGTTTGTTAGAAAGCTAAGACATAGTGGAACATCTCCATAAAACAGTTTTGGCAGATTCCTTGTGAGGAGTTCATAGTAATGTTTAAAAGTCACTGACCCGAGATGAACTTTCAATTCTGAATAGTCAGAATAAAATATGCATAACTCAAGCTACAAAATGAATTTTTGAATGGGGTTTGTTTTGTTTAAAAATAGACTTAGAGAATACCAAAATTCAAAATAAAAGAGTAAAAGATGAAATTATGGTGAATTTTTGAAGTTACTGCCCCACTATAAAAGTAAAACTGGTTAGGATAAAAGTTAAAGGTTAATGAAGAATAAGCTTTAAGACATTAATACTCTTACACTAAGTATTAGAAAACCTTCATAATTCAACTTAAAAAGTTTCAAAGAGGATAATAGACAAGATTGGCCCTGAGCCTAATAAAAGAATTTATGCAAGAAGCAAATCAGCTAAAAGCTTGTACCCAAGTTTACTAAGCTAAGCTCATAAGACTTTGTGTGATATGTATGCCTCTATGTGTCAACATGATGATAAATGACATGATGATGATGATATGATATGATGATGATCATGATGATATGATGTGATGATGATGATGATGATATGATATGATATGATATGATGATGATTATGATAGTGGTACAATGATGATAAGAATGACAATAATATGATGACGATATGATAGTGAATGATGTTGATATGAACATGATATGTTGATAATGTGATGCGTACTGACATACATGAAAGGATTAATAAATATGAACACCCTAGGGACAGTGATATGTAACGCCCAGAGGTGATTGATAAAGAAACCACATTTGGGGACGGTGATACGTAACACCTAAATGTGGAAAAAGAATCAGACTAACTTTGCATCATAAGCTTTAGTAAGAAGATAATGAACTAAGGGTATGATCCTTCAAAAGGGAAGGTGACCTAATTTAAGTTTCCCCTCACCCACGACTCACATGAGGCATGGCATGACCCAGCTAGTGTGAGTATAGGGGATAGGGCTTACATGAGGCATGGCATGACCCAGCTAGTGTAAGTACCGAAATTTTATGGTGGCGACGGCCAAGGTATGAGCTCATTACCACTTATGTTTAGTGGGTGAAAAGAAAAGGACTTAAGATAAGAAAAGAAAAGAAAAGGGACTTCGGTCCAAACCCTTAAAGAGAAAAAGTTAAGAGAAGCTCATAGCACAGTCATGCATGTTTTATGTGATTTTACTTATGCTCAAGCATGTTATGGGATAAATGATTAGAGAGTATGTTAAAATTGAATCCACTTTGGATATTCATGTTTTCGAAAACCTAAGAACTGAATCTTATGCATGCTCACTATTTTCATTATAAAACCGAAGTGGCTGGGATGATGACGATGACACCTCCGTGTCGGGTTCGAGTCCTACTGAGAAATTCTTATTTCTCACTCTAGTTACTTTTCCGCATCGTCACCAAAATTCGATGGCAAATCTGATAGAGTGGAGCATGGATCCCCCACACTGTGAGCAGACGTATGACGCCAGACAATGCTGATTTGGACTTGTAGTTGCCGTAGCTCTGCATCTTCCTACATTCCTTTTTGCTACGAACGATGTCAATTTAAGTTTGTGTTTAGTATTTAGGTCATGGCACATCCATGAGCCTCCCTCGATGTAATGTTTATATACATGTATATATATTATGAACCTATATGGATGTAATGATTAGTTATGTAATGAAATGTATTTGTGAATTCCTATTTATTTATCTTTCTCTCGTTTTATGATATTGGGTTATGTACCTTATGCGACACGCTCTTTCTTTATCTACCTTCTCGCTCAAGGCTTTACTTTCCAAAGCAACGACATATTTCAAAAAAAATAAATAAATAAAATAAAATAAAATAAAACTTACCGTATTTTCCACGTAACTTAATTTCAAGCGAAGTTTAGTTTTCCACGAGCATAAGTAACAACTAATAAAACGCCGTAATACGACTTAAGCATAGTATGGGTTTATTAGGGTGTTACAGACAGCAAGAACAAGGCGTTGCAGATTGGCTATATGGTGTAAAACCATCAACGCATAAGCCTAATCAAATATTTCGTGGTTCAGCAGCAAAATCTGGATAAGTATTATCAAAGTGTTTCCAAGCTTCTCTATCCGATGGGTGGCATAAAACACCATGTTCTTGCCTATTTTCATAGTGCCATCTCATATGTGGAGCAGAACTCATCGGTGCATACAGTCTCTTAAGTCTAGGAATGAGAGGTAAATAATGCATTCTCTTCATGGATACCTCTTTGTATCTCCCATTGCCAACCTTCTTTAATTTATATCTTGCTGAATCACAAAATATGCACTCTTTTAAAGCTTTCATCTTTTCAGTGTAAAACAACATACAACCCTTCACACAACAATCAATCTTTTTAGTAGTAAGACCAAGTTTAGAAACCAATTTCTTTGCCCTGTAATAATCTTCAGGGACAAGATTATCTACAGGGAGTGTTTCTCTCATCAGTTCAACTGTTTGATTGAAAAAATGTTGAGAAATTTTTGCTTTTGACTTGATCATCAGTAATCTAATAGCAACTGACAATTCAGTGTGACCAACATAACCCAACCACAACGGCTTCTGTGTTGCATTCAACAAATCATAAAATTTTTTTGCATCTGCATTTGGGCCTCAGCTACCTCTTCATTATTATATATTCCAAAATCAGGACCAACAGCATCATACCCCATTGCATGCACCCTATTTAAGTGCTTATTGTTTCTACTTTTTGCCATATTAGAGCTACTACCTTCTTGGGTAAATATTCTATGCAAAGTGGGATTGGTTTCTCTATGACATGTCCAATGCCAATAATCAGGAACAAATCTTTTTTTTTATAAAGATGAACTCTAACTTCATCAGGCATAATGTAGTTCATGTTTCTACACTTAGAATAGGGGCATCTAATTTTCCAATTTGCCAAATGTGCTTGTTGGCACGCAAAAGCAACAAATTCTTCTACTCCATTTAAAAATTCATTAGTATAGCCCTTTTGACCCGGCATAAACCTATTATACATCCAACTACGAAATTGATGCATGTCCATATTCTGTAATATCATCATTAGACAATATACAATTTATTTAATTTGCACAAAATTGAATAAATCAAGTGACACACAACTTAAAACAAAATTAAAACAAAATTAAAACAAATAAAATAAATGCACAACCAAAAGCCATTAATCAAATATAATAATTTAACAAATTTAGCATATATCTATAAACAATGAACTAGTTTAATCTATTTACTGATAGAAATGACAACGCAATAATCATTACTAATCCAAATATTATTAACACCAATATTATTAATTTTAGGTTGCAAAAATTAATGTTCTCAATCCAAATTAACATTTCTAACTAAATAATTAACATTATTAACTCATAAGTTAATACTTGTAAGACAAACATTAACTATGTTAATTGAAATTAACAATTATCACTCAAAACATTAACATTTTTAACTCACAAATTAGTGCTTTGAACCCAAACATTCATTCAATAGAAGTAAAAACCCAAAAATCAATCTAACCAAACTCTCTCTATCAACATCATCAACCAATTTACCAACATAAACAAACCATTCAAAATAACTAAATATACCAAAACTCTCATTATATTAGAAAAAATAACATATATCAAAACTATAAAACAACAACCTTTGACACCAATAGATTCTCTATCAACTAACAAAATCAAACTAAACTAACAAACTAATTTAACAACATAATTATCTGCATAATGTAATTCGAAAAATTAAACTAATAAACTAACAACCAAATCCCATAATCTGAAAAAAAAAAAAAAAAGAAACAGACCACAAAAATAAAATATAAATAGACCAGACAAAAAACAAAAAAGAAACAGAATAGAAAAAAAACATAGTAGAAAAAACAAAATAGAAAAAGGAAAAAACCAGCGTGGAGTAGGAGAACCAGAGTGGTGGCGGTGCAGATCTGGGCGGAGTTGCTGGCGGCCTGCACGATGACGGACGTTGTGCTGCAGAACTGGATGGCAATGGACAGTGGATTGTTGGCGGCAATGGACGATGCTTCCAAGTGTAATACCCTGTTTATAAAAAAAAAATGCATATTTAGAATAAAAGATCAGTAATTTGGAAAAAAATAAAAAATAAAAATTCATAACTTATGTGTTGGGCATTTTCTTTATTTACTTTTAAAATATAAGGATAGTAAAATTAAAATTGTTTAAATGAATCTTTGAAATGCTTTGTTATCTATATATGTTAAAAATAAAAAAAAAAACACATGAGGGACCATGGTGCACCATAAATGATATGGTGCACCCTAGACCCCTCCTTTCCTTCTTAGCGCCGTGTGGAGTTTTCTCCCCTCACGTGTAGCATCCCCCACTTTCTTAAGTGGAGTATAATAAAAATTTTGAATTATTTCTTTTAAGCAGTGTGGGAATTTCTCAGGCAGTGGTATACCCCGAAAATACTCACGCTCAGAAATATAGGGTAGCATAATGCTGCCGTTAAAAATATGACACTGCCATATGCAAAAAATTAAGGAATGACAAAAGTGCCCCTGCCAACTTTTGTTAACTGCAATATTGCCCAAAAGTTTTAGAAATTGTACTTTAACCCCAAGTGAATATTTTCACAATAACCCTAGAAAATTTCATAAAATGACATTATGTCCCCACATCGGTAGAATTAGCAGAATGGGATTTTAAACGAAGCAGAATCACATGGTGAAACCGTAAAAGTTTAAATATCCACCGATTGGGCCATGGAGGCAGTCTAGTGTGAAATGACGTGAGGTGCCCCTGAACTTGCTCAAAATTACGAAAATACCATTGGTTATGAAAACCAAATAGAAAATGCTAAAGGATTTATGAAAAAGCAAAAATATAACAGTTCAAAGAAATGATGCGATTGATTTGCGCTGCTAATCAACTTATCAAAAAAATTAGGATAAGTAAGGATGAATTTTAAATAATAAAGCTAAAGAAAATTTAGATTGTTATGCAGAATAATATGAGAAATTATTTAATATAACGTCCGAAAATATTCTATCGTTTTTGTTTAGCAAGCTATTCGGTTTTATCAACTACTTGAGATTAATTAGAATTTGATTAAGCATTCACTTAAAGCCATTTAAGTGTGATTTAGAAGGATTAGACTTGATGGAACTAGATTAGAACCATAAGAGACCTCATAGGATTTTTCTAAAACTGATTTACCGATTTAAAAGAAATCGGTAAGATTTCGGTATTTTAAACTGCCGGAACTAGACTAATAGAAATTATGCTATGAGTACCCTAGGATGGATGGCTAAGATTTAGCCAAAACACCTCCATATGTGGTGCTACATTAGCCCATAGAAGGCAGCCACAAACCAAGTTGAACTACTAACACATATCCATCAATCAAATGAAACTTGCTTCAAAAGTTTTCATTTTCTCTTCCTTCTCCCTTTAAATTTTGGCCTCCCACAACCAGCCTCATTTTCCCACTTTCCTTCATCTTCTTCCACTTCCTCTCGTCCCCAAAATCAAGCTCCAACCATCAGCTTCACTCCAAGATCAAGTTCCACCAAGATTTCACACGACCAAGGTAGGAATTTCAACTTTCTCCTTATTTTTTTTTTTTTGATTTGGGGCTGCCTAGGGTCCCTTATTCATCTATGATTCTGATGTTATCTTGAGTGATGATGATGAATTAAGGTTGATTTAAGGTGTATATGTGAGTTTGAATTGAAGATTGGATGGATTGATTTAAGGAAGACATGAATTCAAGAAGAACTCAAGAAGCTGTTAGGGTTTTCCCCTCGACAGTCCCTACAGCGGAGTGTACGGCTCCACCTACAGCCATTTAAATTTGATGACCATTTTTATATGAAACCAGATATTCAGGGCTTTCCATACATATAAAATATAAGGCACTGGATTAGTATAGAATTAGTTATGAATTTTTGAAATTTAACCTAGAAATCTGGATTCTTATCCAGTCAGTATGAGTTGAGAAGGGTATAACTCACCCTACACAACTCCAAATTGAGTGAACCCAAGATTTTTTGAAAGCTAACATGTAAGGAAACACTCCATAAAAATTTTGGAACCAGATTCGTTGCCATTTGTTCCTAGCACACCAATGAAGTTGACTTAAGTTTAAACCGGGTTGGAATAGGGTAGTCCAGTAGGGTCAAGTTTCGGGATTCATAACTCAAAATATACTCATGCAAATGGTATGAAACTTATTTATTTGAAAGCTTGTTCTGTTGGCTTTAATATAATATAAATTTCGTAGGATTTCACTTAGATTTCTATTTTTAGTGAATTTTCACTTAAAAGGGTACAATTTTGGCTAAGAACAAGGTAGTTTGAAGTAAATTACTAATAACTTGAGTTATACAAATCAAAATGAGATAGGATCAAAAGGGTTGGAAACTAGACACATAAGGCTATGACATATCCAAATTTAGACTTAGATGAGTTGAATTGAGCAAAGGGTGGATTATACCAGAATCGGGCAGAATAGGAGGGAGTAAACCGAAAACCCTATAGATGCTTGAATTGAACTTGATGAATGATACTATGAATATCTATGTAATTATTGATTCATATTGAATTGCAAGTTTGAAAGATTGTACTGGTTGTCTGGCACTATTCATGGGGAAGCGGACTTGATCCGTTATACTGTCGAATTTTCGGCAGGAATATATGAGAACTTATGCTATGAGTGATTATGCTTTGAATATATTTACATTTACATGTCATGTTCATGTACGTCATGCATGCAAGCATAATTAGAATATGACATGAGAAGTAAGGTAAAGAGACATATCCATGAATGCTCAAAGTATCCGCATGCATGATAAGATATGGAAAGGAAAGGATAATAAGAACTTGCAAGAGGGACGAACCAAGCTACCACGTGAGGCATAGCATAGACCCAACTAACATGGGCTAGAGCGGTACTGTCTAAGACTTGGGCCAGCCCTCGACCAGATTTAAGGGGAATATACCGGTGTGAGGGTGGGGGAAAGTAAACCCGTCACTCATGTATAGGTACGAGCTTGAACCTAAAAAGCAGGCTACTACCTAGGGGTGAGAGAGGCCATTCACCTCTGGGGGACCAAGTACAAAAGAGGAAGATCAAGTTGCAAGTTAAAGAAAGATATAAATTAAGTCAAGTGCACTTGAATACAATCAAGTATGAGCATCTATATGTGCATCTTCAATTATCTCGTTAAGTCATAATGCTATTATGACTCTTGTGAAGTATATTATATTGTTCATATTTCTATGTCTGTCATATGATATGTACAGTGGTTGTTAAGATATAACTCGCTTCGAGAAAGGTGTTTTCTACTTAAAATTGAACCACTATTTGTTTATATGTGCTCATATTTTTATAATAAACCGAAGTGGCTGAAATGTTTATGATGACACTGTAAGCTTGGTTTGAGTTTACCTACTGAGAACCTTAGGTTCTCACTGCCTGCTTGTATGTTTTTCTTTTCCGTAAACATTCCAGCACCTAAGTTGAAAATCAAGTGTGAGACAGAGTACTGGGATATTTCCTGAGCAAGACTCGGGCGCAAACTAGACCAAGTAACTGTTGGAGCTAGCTAGCGACTAGTCGAAAGCAAGTTTTGTGTATTATGTTACTCACAATTTCTTTTAAATTGTAATTATTTTATCTTCTATGTATTAGATACGACGAAGTTTATGAACTATTAGTTAGTAATAAAGTGTGCAGTTAAATGGTCATGTATTATATTTTCCATATTTTAAAACTTTCTTACCACAGTGACACCCCTTTAATATAACTTCATGACTCGAGCATGACTTATATAATAATGGGTGTTAAATTTATTGGTATTAGAGCAGTTCATCTTGTATAGGCCCGTGGATAGGCTGATTATGCTTCTGATGCATACTCTGAGAATCTAGATAAACCATGCTTTAGGTCCTCGCGTGAAGAGGACATAGAAATATTATGCATGGTAGCCTTGTTGTGAGTGTTGTGGACTACCTATTGCACTTGACTGAATATTGAGTCTGATCACCTCAATATAAGGTTTTATGTAAGCAGAGACCTATGACCCTGTAGGCTTATTAGGAATCTTCTAAACATAAATATTAGGGACGAGATTCCCAGGAAGTGGCAATGGCAATAGGAGGCAGACGATTGAGCAAGTCAAAGGATCTAGAGAATTGGGGCTCCGCTCAAGAAAATCGTGTTGGACGGTTTGGCATTAACCTAGTAAATCTGATCCTAGCCAAGAAGGATCATCTCCCAAGTGCTAATGGGCAGCCGAAAATTTAAGTCATGAAAGGCAGGATCTCAGTTGGTAATGAGTGGAGCAAGAATCTTTTTTCACTCTAATGAGGCGTATTCTAAGCTTCATTTGCAACCATCTGATCCAGGCTATCTTCTCTTGATTGAATCTAGGAATTTTCTTACCTGGTGTAGTAGACCTGATTCTCGACAAGAGTAAGGCAATTATCCACTGATGGGGTCATCTCGAGTGGCGCTGATGGTTCCCTTATTTTCTTTGTAAGTAAGATTCCTTCGAAAGTACTTCACCGACAAATTCAGTCAGTGGTTTTTAATCTGGATTATGGTAATGCCATATCAGAAATACCCGATTCTTCATTACGAAGTTTTAAGTGTGGACAGATGAGGCGAAGTTTTAGAAAAGGGAGTTAAGGTTAGGAGCCTCAGTTAGGTATAAGGGAAATCCTTTTCTAGACTCTATTCAGAGGTTAAAATGGTTTTCTTTTTCGAGTACTTGTAAAACTGAGGAGCATTAAGCAAGATCTCAGACTCAAGGGAAAACATTAACAAATTTTGAAGAAATTCATCTAATTATATGTTATATCAGAGTAGAGGCGTGGTTATTCACAGTACGAAAATGAAGTAAAGCTACACGAATAACCCGAGAGCATCATTTAAAGCAAGGGCAGGATATTTCCTACTAACCAAAAGTAGGGACACTTTCAGACTAGGGCGGCACATGAAGCAAGCTTGGTATTTCTTATCCGTTAAGGGTAAAGGAGGTATCAAAAGATCAGGTTACACTGGAATTCTATCAATCTTAGTCATCATAAGCACCATATGATGCGACTATTTTCAACATTAGTAAAGAGATGTAGTTATCTGGAGAAGAAGTGCGAGATATAAAGGTCATCATTGGACATCATTACGAATGCTATCAGTGGGAAAATTCGAGAAGGAATGTATTCAAATTCAGGTGAGAATAACAAGGAGTTAGAGTGTGTAATGGATCCCGATAGGACGAGATAACAGTAGTATAGGAGGCCATAACGAGCTAAGACCAAGATAAGCTTCTGCACAAATAATAGAATATTACAAGAAGAGAGAAAGAGGCAGTCTTGATTTTCGAGTGGCCTATTACCCAGTATGAAATTATGATACAAATGAGAGTTAGTACTAAGTAACGAGCTAGGCGATTTTTTCACCAGTAAAGAGCGCAACCAATCTGATGCACCCTAGACAAGATTGGGGGATGCACCAATATGAAATTAAAAGATTTGGAAATATGTCCTATGTTACTTAAGGTTACAATACAAGATCGGGGGAAGTCCGTTAGGTCTTCATACTCAAAGCTAGATTAGGTATGCGTATAGTGTAACACCCTAATAGTTCCATTCTATGCTTAAGTCATATTGTGGAATTACTAGTTGTTACTTTTGCTCGCGGAACTAACATTACCTTTTAGAAAATTCTTTTTACCGAAAATAGGGGTAAATTTTTTTTTTGGAACAAACAAGTAAACCATTTTTGAAATCGAGAGCCATGAGCGCATCGTGAACGTATAAAGTAACGCCACTATCTCATACATACATCACATTTAACATACATAGAAGCCATAAGAGTAACCACAATCTTAGATAAAGATAACATTCATTCCATAGCCATACCATAGTTAATATAATAGTGGTAATAGCAGCAGTCATACACAGATAATAATGGGTCCGATACCTACTGTCGGCCCTACAAAAGAAGTCTACCAAATACATAGTAAAGGAAATACATCAGAAAACCCTACTACCCAGGATGCCATACAAAATGATAACCCTATAACTACAACCAAAAGGGGCTATCCTTGTGCTCGGCTCCGCATGCAATCGTCACATCAAGCATCAGGCGGGAGGAAACCGTTCCCATATCCACCGGGAGAAGCATCACCACGTCCTCCTCCTCGAGCATGGCCACGCCCATGAGGCACAGCACGAGTACGAATTAACCTGCGACCGCGAATCGGGGGTCGAGTGTAACGAGGGGCTACTGAAGAAGAAGACGAATTGGACGACAGGCGAATCATGGATGGGAAGGAAGGCTCAGATGGGTCCGTCTCCATGTGGTAGCTCGGATAGGACGGCTCCGAAGGATCGAAATCCAACGAAACTGTCGGTGTCAGGCGGGTGTTTGAGTCGGAATCTCTGTCAGTCGGGTACCTCGGAGGATGGAAAGGCGGGCGAACGTCATCCATAGTGATGTCCACGAACGGCTCATGGGGGCGGAAAAACGGACTCATCACAGATGCATGGAACTGGCGGCTATGGAACATGTAGACCCGCATCGCTGCCTGAGTAGTCAGCACAGATGCATTCAGCACTGGGTCGAAGTGCCAATGCATCACCGGAAACTCAATAAAGATCACCAACGTGCTCGACGCCGGCATCCTCTGAAGATGACACGGAAACGTAGGAGTGAGAAATACTAAATTTCTCAGTAGGATCGCGACTAGACAAACACAGTGTCATCGTCATCATCATCGTCATCATCCCAGCCACTTCGGGTTTAATTATAAAAATAGTGGACAGACATAAGTTCAATTATTAATGGTTTTAAAAACTTAACTCCGAAGCGGGTTACTTTTAAATTTAACAGCATAACCACGTCATCATGACTAACATACATACTGAAACCTAGAGTAAACATTCATAATGCAAATGGACAATATAACTACATGCAAAGACATGCACCATCATAGACTTAACCATGGTTATACTTAGACTTTACTTTCATTTTTAGTACGTGCTTAACATTCTTTTACTTTCCTTTGAAATAGACTGCTTTTGAATATGAGCTCATTCCATGACCATCGTCACGCAGTACTAACCAAATCAGACTAAGCCGATATTGGTTACCTCTAAGTTGGAGGGTCCTCCATGTCACCCTTGCCTCCCTCATAGAGGTTCCTTGTGGATCATCGTCTTTCACTTCCCGGAAGTGATCGAGGGGTCATATCCCATGGTTTCTTTTCTTATCATTATACTTTTCATGCATAACACTTCTTTGACTAGAAACATGCAATGATATGACTAAGTCCATAATTTTGACGGAAATCCGGCAGCATAACGGCTAAACCGGAGCTTCCCCAAAATGTCAATCATCAACTTTTAACCAACAGTTCATCATATCTACATCGTATCATCATACTCATCATTCAATCATGAGACAAAGCTCAATCAAACTCATCATTCATCATGCCACATGGCATCATACATTCATACCCTAAAAGGGTTCATAGTTATGTTATTCTTTGTGAAGAACATTATGAATCATCACATGATTTCTCATGGATACCCATGAAAGAATCATGTACTTAAGATGTGTGTACATGGTCTTTTAGTTACTTAATTCTCGTATGAAATTGTTCTTTACTTGAATTCATGTCTTATGGAACACTTA
This sequence comes from Pterocarpus santalinus, assembly GCA_031439595.1. Taxonomy (NCBI): domain Eukaryota; kingdom Viridiplantae; phylum Streptophyta; class Magnoliopsida; order Fabales; family Fabaceae; genus Pterocarpus; species Pterocarpus santalinus. The sequence goes on from CM062527.1 coordinate 39,396,323, forward strand.
TTCAAATTAATTAAGTTAAGTGATTGCTTCCTTTCCTTGATATAGTGCACTTAGTGATTCCTAGGTTCATGTTATGCTCAAAGGCCCTAATCATACTGCTGTTCCCAAGGAGTTCGAGATCCCTCTAATCTTTGGGTCATAACAACGCATAAGCACATCATGAATCCAACAACACCATGTTCACTAAATACCAAGGGTGATTTTTAACTTAACCACGTTACAAAGCTTCAAGCTTTTATCTTAAAGATTAGATCTTTATGAAATAATGATACAAGTTACTAGCTTTTCCACTAAGAATTCTTGTTCTTTATAAAAGTTGACTCATTTAATTATTCTAGGACCATCAAGGTCTCAACTTTATGATTAAAAGTTGTCTTTACATTAAAAAGGTTCTTACTTTATCATCTAGTGTCATGAAACATTAACTTTAAGGTTAAAAAGTCTTAATCTTTCTAAAAGCTAACACCTTTAAGCCTTATTTTGGTTCAAGATCTAAACTTTATGAATCAAATATTATAAAACAACACTTTATGAAGTAAAGGTCTCATTCTTGATTAAAGTTTGAAACTTTTTGAAAGGTCTTTTCTTTAAGGTTTGATTTCTAAGACGTAAAGTGACAAGATATCATTTTCTAACTCAAAAAGGCTTATTATGCCAAAAAGCTTAGACTTTCACATGTATTCTTATCTTCAAAACAAAACAAAAGAAGACTTTATGATGACAATAAAACTTGCGCCACTTTAAGTGTGCCAAGGAGCAAACTTTTTAAAGTTTTAAGCTTTTAGAATGTTCAAAGTCTTATCAAATCATGGAAACATAAAATGATAAAGCTTTTCTAATCATCAACTCATAATGAGAAAAGGAACAACTTTCAGTAAGATACCATCAAGGAATATTCAAGAACATGTTTGGCCAAAAAGGGAAACTTAAGAACATCAAGAACACATTTTACTAAAAGTAGAAACTTAAGAACACTTGAAGAACATCAAGAACATTCAAGGACATATTTTGCCAAAAAGGGAAACTTAAGAACACTTAAAGAACATCAAGAAAACATTTTACTAAAAGTAGAAACTTAAGAACACTTGGAGAACATCAAGAACATTCAAGAACATATTTTGCCAAAAAGGGAAACTTAAGAACATTTGAAGAGCATCAAGAACACATTTTACTAAAAGTAGAAACTTAGAAACTTAAGAACACTTGAAGAACATCAAGAACGTTCAAGAACACATTTTACTAAAAGTAGAAACTTAAAAACACTTGAAGAACATCAAGAACGTTCAAGAACATATTTTGCCAAAAAGGGAAACTTAAGAACACTTGAAGAACAACAAGAACATTCAAGAATATATTTTGCCAAAAAGGGAAACTTAAGAACACTTGAAGAGCATGAAGGATTTTCTCAAGTTTTCACTAAGAGATCTTGGTCATGAAAGAACCAAGCTCCAAGCTTTCTTGAGCAAACAAAATGAAAAAGATGAAGATCACTACCTTTCTTGAAGATGGCGCAAAACAAGAGAAGTGGAAGAAGAAGATGATGACTCCTCTTGATGATGATGGTGGCGGTTTTGAATGAGCAAGGAGAGAACTCTTGAGTTCTCTTGAAAATGAGTCTTATAGTGTTTAGATCTTATCTCCAAAGACCAAAAGATGTGATCTTTGAAGGGCTTAGTGAGGAAGGTTTGGTTATGGAGGTGGAGAATGATGAAGAAGATGAAAAAGAAGAAGAGGAAATGTAGAGAGAGGTTGGAGAGTTTGAGAACTATAGAGAGGGAATAAGAAGTTGAAAATGAAGTGAATGTGTGTGTGTTGTGTTGTTGTGGACGAAACTTTTAATAGGGTGGGGGGAGATATTTTTGCTTCATTTTGTGTTAATTAAGGTTTAGGGGGACAAATTGGATGATGGGGGAACAAAGTATGGTCAAACTCTTACATAAGGCACTCTTGTCTAATGCTTTATGCTTTAATGACATCACCCTTTACTTTATTGTCTAGTTGACTAAATTTGAATTTAATCATGTGATTAAATACTCATACAACTTAATTAAGATGATTAAGCAAAGATTAGTGATTAACACACAAGAACACGGTTAATAAAAATTAATCTTGCGATTAAGCTTAATTAACCTTAACTAAACTTGATTAGGGTAATTAAGGGCGACTAGTGCTTAATTAATCCTTCCAGGGTCAAACTTGCTTGATTAGAGATTGTCTAATCTCGATTAAGCATTCTCTTAACTTTTCTCATCCTTGCTACCCCTTGGTTAAGCCTTAATCTCACAATTTCTCATTAAGTGCCTAATTACTCAAGGTTACCAAGGTAATCTAGCATGGCACGAAATCGAGGATGTTACATTTCTCCTCACCTTTAAAAAGAATTTTACCTCAAAATTCGTTACCTGTAAACAAATTCGGATATTTGTTCTTTATTTCGGCCTCCAGCTCCCACGTATACTCTTACATATTCCCTCTACCCCAAGCCACCTTGACCAAGGGCACTGTCTTATTCCTCAGCTGTTTTGCCCCGCGATCCACGATCCGAGATGGTGGTAGATTGAAAGTTAGGTCCTCCCTTGACTATACACTTTTAGGCTCAAGTAGATAACTAGGATCGGAATGGTATTTTCTCAATTGGGACACATGGAAAACATCATGAAGGTTTGACAAATTTGGAGATAAGGCCATTTGGTAAGCAACTGACCTGACACGCTTTAAAATTTGAAAAGGGCCAAGGAAACGGGGGCTTAACTTTTTGACCTTCACGGCTCTACCTATGCCGATCATAGGAGTGATTTTTAGGAACACATGTTCTCCTTCTTGGAACTCTAGAGGCTTTCTCCTCTTGTCCGCATAACTTTTTTGACAGCTCTGGGCTGTAAGGATTCTGTCTCTAATCCTTTTGACTTGCTCTGTGGTCTGCCTCACAAGATCAGGTCCTAATAGGCTTTGCTCACCCGGTTCAAACCAACATAGGGGAGATTGGCACTTCCTTCCATACAAAGATTCATAGGGTGCTATACCAATACTTGCCTGATGGCTATTGTTATAGGCAAACTCGATCAAAGGTAAGTATTTGTCCCAACTTCCTCTGTTATCCAATACACAAGTTCTCAACATATCCTCCAAAGTTTGGATGGTCCTCTTTGACTGTCCATCCGTCTGGGGGTGATAAGCTGTACTTAGGCAAAGCTTCATTCCAAATGCCTTTTGCAAGGCTCCCCAGAATCTAGAGGTAAACCTCGGGTCTCTATCTGAGATTATGCTTGAAGGTACATCATGCAGTCTTACTATCTCTTGAACATACAACTGGGCTAACTTTTCCAAAGGATAAGTAGCTCGAATGGGCATAAAGTGAGCAGACTTGGTTAATCTGTCAATAATTACCCATATCGCATCGAACCCAGCTTGCGTTTTGGGTAATCCCATCACGAAGTCCATAGAGATACTTTCCCATTTCCATTCTGGGATCTCCAATGGTTGCAATATACCAGAGGGCTTTTGGTGCTCAATCTTTACTTTCTGGCAGACTAAACACTTGCCTACCAACTCCGCAACATCGCTCTTCAATCCCGGCCACCAAAACATCTTCTCAACGTCTTGCTACATCTTTGTCACACCGGGGTGTATGGTGAAATGGCTCTTATGAGCCTCCCCCAAAATCCTTCTTTGGAGGGCACCACTTGCGGGTACACAGACTCTTCTTTCAAATTTCCATAGTCTATCTGCATCTTGAGCAAAACCCCTCAACCTTCCTTCTTTTACCAACGTTAGGGTTTTCAAGAACTCCTCTTCCTCGCCTTGGGCTTGAGAAATTTGACTCTTGAAATCGCTCGTTACCCTAAGCTGATTCAATCTTATACTAAGGGGGGTCAACATAACTCCAAGGTTAAGGTCTCTAAAGCTCCTTACTAGCTCATCCTCCTTGACCATCATCCATGACGCATGCAAGGATTTCCAACTTAATGCGTCAGCCACCACATTGGCTTTCCCAGGGTGATAGTTTAATCCAAAATCATAATCCTTCAGAAACTTCATCCATCTCCTTTGCCTCATATTTAGCTCCTTTTGATCAAAGAGATACCTCAAGCTCTTATGATCAGAGAACACCTGGAACCTCACACCATACAGATAATGCCTCCATATCTTCAGAGCAAATGCTACGGCCGCTAATTCCAAGTCATGAGTTGGATAGTTCACTTCGTGAGGCTTCAGCTCTCTAGAGGAATAAGCCACCATGTTCCTATTCTGCATCAAGACACAATCTAAACCTCTCCCAGAGGCATCACAGTAAACCTCAAACGGTCCATTAGGGTCCGGCAAAACTAATAATGGGGTCGAGGTTAACTTACTTTTTAGCTCTTGAAAACTCTTCTCACAGTCCATTATCCACACAAATGGGGCATCCTTCCTTGTCAACTTGGTTAAGGGTAAAGATATCTGGGAAAATCCTTTTATAAACCTGCAGTAGTAATTGGCTAAACCCAAGAAACTCCTTATCTCAGTCACTGAGGTTGGCCTCTCCCAACTCATCACAGCCTCAATCTTACTTGGATCCACAGTAATGCCCCCTTGCGACACCACATGCCCTAAGAACTTTACTCCTCCATCCAGAATTCACACTTAGGTAACTTGGCATAAAACTTCTTTTCCCTTAAGATCCTTAACACAACCCTCAAATGTTCTTGATGTTCCTCCCTTGTCCTCGAATAGATGAGAATATCATCTATGAAAACAACTACAAACTTGTCCAAATAGGGTCTAAAGATCCTATTCATATAATCCATGAAAACGGCAGAGGCATTAGTCAATCCAAATGACATCACTGTAAATTCATAATGCCCATACCTTGTCCTAAAAGCTGTCTTGGGTATATTCTCCTCTTTCACCCTTATTTGATGATATCCAGATCTCAAATCAATCTTAGAGAACACAGCTGCACCTCGCAGTTGGTCCATGAGGTCATCTATCCTAGGCAAGGGATACTTGTTCTTAACCGTCACCTTGTTTAATTGCCTGTAATCCACACACAGTCTCATACTGCCATCCTTCTTTTTCACAAATAACACCGGGGCTCCCCAAGGTGAAGCACTAGGTCTTACTAACTTCTTTCCTAACAACTTTTCCAATTGTCCCTTCAATTCTGACAACTCTAGTAGGGACATCCTATAGGGTGCTATAGAAATTGGCCCAATACCCGGCACCAACTCTATAGAAAACTCGATTTCCCTTTCCGGGGGAAACTCGGGTATGTCGTCAGGAAACACATCCGGGTATTCCCTAACTACGAGGATCTCATCCAATACTTGCTCGAGTTCCACTTCACTTGTCATAAGGAGAACATATCCCTGATCACCAAACTCACTACTTTCTACCCTAACAGAGTTCAAAAACAAACTAACAGGCTCCACGAGCTTAACAGGTATAGGGGGAAGAACAGCAGACTTTTCAGAACAGTTTATCATAGCATGGTTAGCCGGAAGCCAATCCATGCCTAGAATCAAATCCAAACCAGACAAAGGCAAACAAATCAAATTCGCTATGAAAGACCTACCATCAATTTGGAATTGACAACTCAAGCAACAATGACAAGTCTTAACTAGTTTCCCAGCGGGAGTAGAAATAATTAACATATAAGGCAATTTAGACACAGACAATCCTAATCTATCTACACAATCATGAGAAATAAAGGAGTGTGTAGCTCCAGAATCATACAGCACAGTTAAGGTCCTACCATTGACCTCGTGCTTACCTTGGATAAGATCATCGGACTGAGTGGCCTCCTCAGCATTAAGGGCAAAGACCCTTCCTTGGTGTTGGGGCTTGGTGGTAGGGGACAACAGTTTGACAGTGTAGTCTCTTGCCATATGCCCAGGCTTTCCGCCTCGAAAACAAGCATTCTGGCCAGCTAAACAAGGGCATCCTCCATGATGTTTGCCATACTTAGGGCAAGCTTGACCATTTGCCAGCTTGGTTGGGTTCCCAGTCGGCTTCTGGGGTTGCTTTCCTTTGAAACCTCCACCTTGAAATGATTTTCCTGGGGGTTGGGGCTTGAACTTCGGCCCTTGCGGTGCCAACTTCTTCTTGTAGGCTTTGGACCTTGCCATCGACAGCTTTCGGTTGCAATCCTCCACCAAACGACACTTGTTGATGAGTGCAGCATAGTCACGGATCTCCATTGGTCCTACAGATACCAATATCTCTTCACGCAATCCCCCTTCAAACTTCACACATTTCCGGCGCTCATCCGGGTTCCCTTGATAAATCGTCAAGAACTTGCACAGCTCTTCGAACTTGGCCGTATACTCAACAATATTCATGGTTCCTTGACACAGACTCATGAACTCCAGCTCCTTTACATTCCTCACGGATGCAGGAAAATACTTCTCATAGAAGTGCAACTTGAAAATCTCCCAAGTGATGCGGGTTTGGGCTCCTTCCAATAACTTCTTTGTCCCTACCCACCAGAACTTGGCATCAGCTTCCAACATATAGGTAGCAAAGGCTACCTTCTGCTCCTCGGTGCAGGCCAACACCGTGAAAATCTTCTCAATGGCCTTAATCCACTCATCAGCTCGATCGAGGTTGTACGTCCCTCTAAAGCTCGGCGGATTTGCCTTCCTAAACTCAGCAAACTTGAGGTACTCAAGGTTTACCTCGGCTCCTCCATTGTGCCCTTCGGGATTCTCCTCATCCCTTTGCTCCATTCGCTCCATCATGCGATGGGCAGCAGCAACTTGCTCCTTCATAGCAGCAGCCATTTCACGGAGCATCCCCATGACTTCCTCGAGACCTTCCGGCTCGTTACGAGGCCTACCACGTCTTCCTGAAGCCATTAGTTCTTGGTACACAAGACAGAAGACATTGAGTTAATCAGGCTCAACATTTATGTTGAGTGAACCAGCAACTAGCCACATTCAAAATAGACAATCATGCACATCTAATTCCTACGTCTCATCATACAGACGAGACACAAAGCATGACTTATCTAAAACGTATGCTTAGAAGCATAGTCAGTCCATCACCAGGCTCTTTAAGGACGAACTGCTCTGATACCAAAATGTAACACCCTAATAGTTCCATTCTATGCTTAAGTCATATTGTGGAATTACTAGTTGTTACTTTTGCTCGTGGAACTAACATTACCTTTTAGAAATTTCTTTTTACCGAAAATAGGGATAAACTTTTTTTTTTTGAATAAACAAGTAAACCATTTTTGAAATCGAGAGCCATGAGTGCATCATGAAGGTATAAAGCAACGCTGCTATCTCATATCACATTTAACATACATAGAAGCCATAAGAGTAACCATAATCTTAGATAAAGATAACATTCATTCCATAGCCATACCATAGTTAATATAACAGTGCTAATAGCAGCAGTCATACACAAAGATAATAATGGATCCAATACCTACTGTCGGCTCTACAAAAGAAGCCTACCAAATACATAGTAAAGGAAATACATCAGAAAACCTTACTACCCAGCATGCCATACATAATGATAACCCTATAACTACAACCAAAAGGGGCTATCCTCGTGCTCGGCTCTGCATGCAATCGCCACATCAAGCATCAGGCGGGAGGAAACCGTTCCCAAATCCACCGGGAGAAGCATCACCACGTCCTCTTCGTCGAGCACGGCCACGCCCACGCCCACGAGGCACAGCACGAGTACGAATGAACTCGCGACCGCGAACCGGGGTGGAGTGTAACGAGGGGCTGCTGAAGAAGAAGACGAATTGGACAACAGGCGAATCACGGATGGGAAGGAAGGCTCAGATGGGTCCATCTCCACGTGGCGGCAGCTGGATAGGACTCGCCCGGCGATCGAATCCAACGAAACCGCTTGCGTCAGGCGGTGTCCGAAGTCAATCTCTCGCTGGGGTACCTCGGAGGATGGAAAGGCGGGCGAACGTCATCCATAGTGATGTCCTCGAACGGCTCATGGAGGCGGAAAAACGGACTTATCACTAGTGCACGAAACTAGCGGCTATGGAACATGTAGACCCGCATCGCTACCTGAGCAGTCAGCACAGATGCATTCAGCCCCGGGTCGAAGTGCCAATGCATCACCGGAAACTCAATGAAGATCACCACTGTGCCCGACGCCGGCATACTCTGAAGACAACATGGAAACGTATGAGTAAGAAATACTAAATTTCTCAGTAGGATCGCGACTAGAAAACACAAAGGTCATCGCTATCGCCCCAAATTTCGGGTTTAATTATAAAAACAGTGGACGGATATAAGTTTAATTATTAATGGTTTGAAAACTTAACTCCGAAGCGGGTTGCTTTTAAATTTAACAGCATAACCACGTCATCATGACTAACATACATGCTGAAACCTAGAGTAAACATTCATAATGTAAATGGACAATATAACTACATGCAAAGACATGCACCATCACAGACTTAACCATGGTTATACATAGACTTTACTTTCTTTTTTAGTATGTGCTTAACATTCTTTTACTTTCCTTTGAAATAGACTGCTTTTGGATATGAGCTCATTCAGTGACCGTCGTCACGTAGTACTAACCAAATCAGACTAAGCCGATATTGGTTACCTCTAAGTTGGAGGGTCCTCCATGTCACCCTTGCCTCCCTCATAGAGGTTCCTTGTGGATCACCGTCTTTCACTTCCCGGAAGTGATCGAGGGGTCATATCCCATGGTTTCTTTTCTTATCATTATACTTTTCATGCATAACACTTCTTTGACTAGACACATGCAATGATATGGCTAAATCCATAATTTTGACGGAAATTTGGCAGCATAACGGCTAAACCGGAGCTTCCCCAAAATGTCAATCATCAACTTTTAACCAACAGTTCATCATATCTACATCGTATCATCATACTCATCATTCAATCATGAGACAAAGCTCAATCAAACTCATCGTTCATCATGCCACATGGCATCATATATTCATACCCTAAAGGGGTTCATAGTTGTGTTATTCTTTGTGAAGAACATTATGAATCGTCACATAATTTCTCGTGGATACCCATGAAAGAATCACATAGTTAAGATGTGTGTACATGGTCTTTTAGTTACTTAATTCTCGTTTGAAATTGTTCTTTACTTGAATTCATGTCTTATGGAACACTTATTCAAATTAATTAAGTTAAGTGATTGTCTCCTTTCCTTGATATAGTGCACTTAGTGATTTCTAGGTTCATGGTATGCTCAGACGCCCTAATCATACTTCTGTTCCCAAGGTGTTCGAGATCCCTCTAATCCTTGGGTCATGACAACACATAACCACATCATGAACCCAACAACACCATGTTCACTAAACACCAAGGGTGATTTTTAACTTAACCGTGTTTCAAAGCTTCAAGCTTTTATCTTAAAGATTAGATCTTTATGAAATAATGATATAAGTTACTAGCTTTTCCACTAAGAATTCTTGTTCTTTATAAAAGTTAACTCATTTAATTATTCTAAGACCATCAAGGTCTCAACTTTATGATTTAAAGTTGTCTTTACATTAAAAAGGTTCCTACTTCATCATCTAGTATCATGAAACATTAACTTTAAGGTTAAAAAGTCTTAATCTTTATAAAAGCTAACACCTTTAAGCCTTATTTTGGTTCAAGATCTAAACTTTATGAATTAAATGTTATAAAACAACACTTTATGAAGTAAAGGTCTCATTCTTGATTAAAGTTTGAAACTTTTTGAAAGGTCTTTTCTTTAAGGTTTGATTTCTAAAACATAAAGTGACAAGATATCATTTTCTAACTCAAAAAGGCTTATTATGCCAAAAGCTTAGACTTTCACATGTATTCTTGTCTTCAAAACAAAACAAAAGAAGACTTTATGATGACAACAAAACTTGCACCACATTAAGTGTGTCAAGGAGCAAACTTTTTAAAGTTTTAAGCTTTTAGAATATTCAAAGTCTTATCAAATCATGAAAACATAAAAAGATAAAGCTTTTCTAATCATCAACTCATAATGAGAAAAGGAACAACTTCAAGCAAGATACCATCAAGGAATATTCAAGAACATATTTGGCCAAAAAGCGAAAGTTAAGAACACTTGAAGAACATTAAGAACATATTTTACTAAAAGTAGAAACTTAAGAACACTTGGAGAACATCAAGAACATTCAAGAACATATTTTGCCAAAAAGGGAAACTTAAGAACACTTGAAGAACATCAAGAACACATTTTACTAAAAGTAGAAACTTAAGAAAACTTAAGAACACTTTAAGAACATCAAGAACACATTTTACTAAAAGTAGAAACTTAAGAACACTTGAAGAACATCAAGAACATTCAGGAACGTATTTTGCCAAAAAAGGAAACTTAAGAACACTTGAAGAACATGAAGGATTTTCTCAAGTTTCCACTTAGAGATCTTGGTCATGAAAGAACCAAGCTCCAAACTTTCTTGAGCAAACAAAATGAAAAAGATGAAGACCACTACCTTTCTTGAAGATGGCACAAAACAAGAGAAGTGGAAGAAGAAGATGATGACTCCTCTTGGTGATGATGGTGGTAGTTTTGAATGAGCAGGGAGAGAACTCTTGAGTTCTCTTGAAAATAAGTCTTGTAGTGTTTAGATCTTGTCTCCAAAGACCAAAAGATGTGATCTTTGAAGTGCTTAGTGAGGAAGGTTTGGTTATGGAGGTGGAGAATGATGAAGAAGATGAAGAAGAAGAAGAGGAAATATAGAGAGAGGTTGGAGAGTTTGAGAACTATAGAGAGAGAATGAGAAGTTGAAAATGAAGTGAATGTGTGTGTGTTGTGTTGTTGTGGCCAAAACTTTTAATAGGGTTGGGGGAGATATTTTTGCTTTATTTTGTGTTAATTAAGGTTTAAGGGGACAAATTGGATGATGGGGGAACAAAGTATGGTCAAACTCTTACATAAAGCACTATTGTCTAATGCTTTATGCTTTAATGACATCACCCTTTACTTTATTATCTAGTTGACTAAATTTGAATTTAATCATGTGATTAAGTACTCATACAACTTAATTAAGATGATTAAGCAAGGATTAGTGATTAACATGCAAGAACACGGTTAATAAAAATTAATCTTGCGATTAAGCTTAATTAACCTTAACTAAACTCGATTAGGGTAATTAAGGGTAACTAGTGCTTAATTAAGCTATCTAGGGTCTAACTTGCTTGATTAGAGATTGTCTAATCTCGATTAAGCATTCTCTTGACTTTTCTCATCCTAGTAACCCCTTAATTAAGCCTTAATCTCACAATTTCTCATTAAGTGCCTAATTACTCAGGGTTATCGAGGTAATCTAGCACGGCACGAAATCGAGGATGTTACACATAGCAGTGCTGGCGTACCGAATCCCATTAGTACCCTATGGCTAAGTATGCTTGGACAAGAGTAATACTGAGATGGGTGACATTCTGGGAAGTCTTAGTGTTGTAACCCTAATCGGGGGACAAGACTATTAATTCTTTCTCTCACATTGGGTAGTTGTACCTGGATACAAGATAGTGCGGTAAATAGTAAAAAGGTTCAATCATGAGAGTGATATGAAATTTGACCTCTAAAACTGATATGCATTGGATGGAGGCTAACCATCGATGAGGATGATAACTTTGGGAACCACAAGATTTCTTAAGTTAGCATTAAAAGACTAGGGGGGATAGATATCAACACATCAAACAAGGAACCTCCGTGTTATTGAGATGAGAAGGATAGGCAAGGTAGGATCCTTGCAAATTTCTCGCATTGAGTTGATTTTGTTTTGAGAAAATAAACTCATGAGGAGCACTAAGAGTTTTTGTAGAAAAGGCAATCTGAGACCTTTCTAACATGCATTGAGATACGAAATAAAGCTTATAAAGAAGAAGAAATTCTAAGGCGAAGCTCCCACCTATAATTCCAAAGGAGAACTTTAAGCCTTCATAAGGGTCGTGCATCTGAACTAGTAGTATAGTTGATCGAGAATGCCGAGAATAGTTGGATTCATGGAATTGTACTATAATAACTCTAACTAATGAAACAGGAGGGAATGTCCCAACTACCCAATGTATAAAGACACATATGCTATAGACCCAATATAAATGCAGTGTACTTCTTGATGATTAGTACAAGATTTTCTTAAAAGTCGAGCAACAAAGGACATTCATCCTTAGACAAGTTGGACTCTACTTGTGACCTTTGGTATCCGATAACTCAGGTTGAGCCACAACTTTAAGAAGATTCCACAAGGAAATTTCCCAATATAACCTCATGACTCGTTAGCCATATGTTAACCGTAGAAAAGCAAGCATGTTCCAAGTCATTTGGGAGTTATTAGACAGAAGTAGGCAACCATGCTAAACAACATGATTAGAAAGTTGTTGCGAAGGATAATTATAGGTCAAGATCACCATTCAAGATCTAAGGAAAAGTGTGACCCTACAAGTGGGATTTAACAAAAAGAGTTTCTACATATGATCAAGGGTGATCACATAAGTAGAAATTCTTAAAATGGCGAAACCAGCTTCCCAGCACCGAATATAGCTACTATGACTACCACATATCGAAGTTAACTATTGCTATAAGTGATAACAGTAGAACTCATAAGGCTGCCTGAAGTGATAAAGGAGGCAAGTATCCTTTTGAGGAACTCAGAATCGGGTCAGAGTGTCATATGTAGGGTGTTATTAAGGTAAATACTTTAATATTGTCGTCGTAATCATGACGTGCTTACATCGAACATGGTGATAGCTGGTAGCCTTTAAAACTGCAAATCTTCATGAATCAATATTTGGAGTCTTGAGTACGCACAACAAAAAGTTTAATGGATACTACTAAGTAAAGTAGTTGGGCACGAAAGTAAAGAAGATGAGAAAAGTCTCCAATAAATTGGATGCTGGTCCAGGGAGTCATAAAAACTAGATAAATCCGGGCACCAACATACTTCTTAAGGATCCTTTGTACTTATTGGGACAGTACCTCATAGTTATCAGCAAACAACACCGCCAGAAGGAGTGCCTCTATAGGATAAGATATTTTTCCTCAATCATTCTTAGCCACAGAATTTTGGGGACAAAATTCTTTTAAGGAGGGTAGAATGTAACATCCCCTACTTTCTTAAGTGGAGTATAATAAAAATTTTGAATTATTTCTCTTAGGCAGTATGGGGATTTCTCAGGCAGTGATATACCCCGAAAATCCTCATGCTCAGAAATATAGGGTAGTATAACACTGCTATTAAAAACATGGCATTGCCATATGCAAAAAATTAGGAAATGACAAAAGTGCCCCTGTCAACTTTTGTTAACTGCAATCTTGCCCAAAAGTTTTAGAAATTGTACTTTAACCCCAAGTGGATATTTCCACAATAACCCTAGAAATTTTCATAAAATAACATTTATGTCTCCACATTGGTAGAATTAGCAGAATAGGGTTTTAAATGAAGCAGAATCACGTGGTGAAACCGTAAAAGTTTAAATCTCTACCAATTGGGCCATGGAGGTAGTCTGGTGTGAAATGACATGGGGTGCCCCTGAACTTGCTCAAAATAACAAAAATGCCATTGGTTAGGAAAACCAAATAGAAAATGCCAAAGGATTTATGAAAAAGCAAAAATATAACAGTTCAAAGAAATTGTGCGATTGATTTGCGCTACTAATCAACTTATCAAAAAAATTAGGATAAGTAAGGATGAATTTTAAATATTAGAGCTAAAGAAAATTTAGATTGTTATTAGAATACTATGAGAAATTATTTAGTATAACGTCCGAAAATATTCTATCATTTTTGTTTAACAAGCTATTCGGTTTTATCAACTACTTGAGATTAATTAGAATTCGATTAAGCATTCACTTAAAGGCATTTAAGTGTGATTTAGAAGGATTAGGCTTGATGGAATTAGATTAGAACTATAGGAAACCTCATAGGATTTTTCTAAAACCGGTTTACCAATTTAAAAGAAATCGGTAAGATTTCGGTATTTTAAACTGTCGGAACCGGACTAATAGAAATTATGCTATGAGTTCCCTAGGATGGATGGCTAAGATTTAGTCAAAACACCTCCATATGTGGTGCTACATCAGCCCATAGAAGGCAGCCACAAACCAAGTTGAACTACCAACACACATCCACCAATCAAATGAGACTTGCTTCAAAAGTTTTCATTTTTCTCTTCCTTCTCCCTTAAAATTTCAGCCTCCCCACAACTAGCCTCATTTTTCCACTTTCCTTCATCTTCTTCCACTTCCTCTCATCCCCAAACTCAAGCTCCAACCATCAGCTTCACTCCAAGATCAAGTTCCACCAAGATTTCACACGACCAAGGTAGGAATTTCAACTTCCTCCTTATTTTCTTTGATTTGGGGCTACCTTGGGTCCCTTATTCATCTATGATTCTAATATTATCTTGAGTGATGATGATGAATTAAGGTGTATATGTGAGTTTGAATTGAAGATTGGATGGATTGATTTAAGGAAGACATGAATTCAAGAAGAACTCAAGAAGCTGTTAGGGTTTTCCCCTCGATGGTTCGTATAGTGGAGTGTACGGATCCTCCTACCACCCTTTAAATTTGATGAATCCATTTTTATATGAAATTAGACGTTTAGGGCTTTGCATATATATAAAATATAAGGCCATTGGATTAGTATAGAATTAGTTATGAATTTTTGAAATTTAACCTAGAAATCTGGATTCTTATCCGGGCAGTATGAGTTGAAAAGGATATAACTCATCCTACACAACTCCAAATTGAGTGAACCCAAGGTTTTTTGAAAGCTAACATGTAAAATAACACCCCATAAAAATTTTGGAATCAGATTTCTTTCCATTTGTTCCCAACACACCAATGAAATTGACTTAAGTTTAAACTGGGTTGGAATAGGGTAGTCCAGTAGGGTCAAGTTTTAGGACTCATAACTCATAATATACTCATGCAAATGGTATAAAACTTATTTCATTTGAAAGCTTGTTCTGTTATGTTTAATTTGATATAAATTTCGTAGGATTTCACTTAGATTTCTATTTTTAGTGAATTTTCACTTAAAAGGGTACAATTCTGGCTAAGAACAGGGCAGTCTGAAGTAAATTACTAATAACTTGAGTTATACAAATCAAAATGAGATGGGACTAAAATAGTTGGAAACTAGACACATAAGGCTATGACATATCCAAAATTTAGACTTAGATGAGTTGAATTGAGCAAAGGGTGGATTATACCCAAATCTGGCAGAATAGGAGGGAGTAAACTGAAAACCCTATAGATGCTTGAATTGAACTTGATGAATGATACTATGAATATCTATATAATTGCCGATCCATATTGAATTGCAAGTTTGAAAGATTGTACTGGTTGTCTGGCACTATTCATGGAGAAGCGTACTCGATCTGTTGTGCTGCCGAATTTTCGGCAGAAATTTATGAGAACTTATGCTATGAGTGATTATGCTTTGAATATGTTTACATTTACATGTCATGTTCATGTACGTCATGCATGCAAGCATAATTAGAATATGACATGAGAAGTAAGGTAAAGAGACATATTCATGAATGCTCAAAGTATCCACATGCATGATAAGATATGGAAAGGAAAGGATAATAAGAACTTGCAAGAGGAATGTACCAAGCTACCACGTGAGGCATGGTGTAGACCCAGCTAGCATAGGCCAGAGCAGTACTATCTAAGACTTGGGCCAGCCCTCAACTAGATTTAAGGGGAATAGACCGGTGTGAGGGTCGGGGAAAGTAAACCCGTCACTCATGTATAGGTACGAGCTCGGACCTAAAAAGCAGGCTATTACCTAGGGGTGAGAGAGGCCATTCACCTCCGGGGGATCAAGTATAGAAGAGCAAGATCTAGTTGCAAGTTAAAAAAAGATACAAATTAAGTCAAGTGCACTTGCATACAATCAAGTATGAGCATCTATATGTGCATCTTCAATTATCTCGTTAAGTCATAATGCTATTATGATTCTTGTGAAGCATATTATACTATTCATATTTCTATGTCTGTAATATGATATGGCCAGTGGTTGTGAAGCATATTGAACCACTATTTGTTTATATGTGCTCATATTTTGATAATAAACCGAAGCGGCTGGAATGTTTATGATGACACTATAGGGTTAGTTTGAGTTTACCTACTAAGAACCTTAGGTTCTCACCGCCTGCTTGTCTGTTTTTCTTTTCCGTAAACATTCCAGCACCTAAGTTGGAAATCAAGTGTGAGACAAAGTACCAGAATATTTTCTGAGCAAGACTCGGGCACAAACCAGACCAAGTGACTATTGGAGCTAGCTAGCGACTAGTCAAAAGCAAGTTTTATGTATTATGTTACTCACAATTTCTTTTAAATTATAATTATTTTATCTTCTATGTATCAGATACGACTAAGTTTATGAACTATTAGTTAGTAATAAAGTGTGTAGTTAAAAGGCCATGTATTATATTTTCCGTATTTTAAAACTTTCTTACCGCAGTGACACCCCTTTAATATAACTTCATGACTCAAGTATGTCTTATATAATAATGGGTGTTACATGACGCACTTCTTTCATTCATTTTTCCTTTCCCTTATTATGCCTCCATGTGTTCTCTCTCTCTTTCTTCTCTCTCACGTTCATCTCTTTTTCTTTCACCCTTACTCACCCTAACCTCCCATCATCATCACCATCGTGTGTCTTTCCCTTCCACTGTATCGTCAATATCTTGCAGTCTTTCTCCCCATCCGTCTCTCCCTCGCTTGCGTCTCTCTCTCTGCGCCCTCCACTTACATTTTGCTTCTTGTGGTGGCTGGGTTCTTGTTTTGCTTCCTTCTAAAACTAACACACATTGATGAGCTTTCCTCTTTGAAGTCAGATGCTGATTTTGTTTTGTTTATAGTTAGAATTAAATTCGAAGGATATTTGGATTTTTGAGTCTTATGAGGGTCGAGAGGTGAGCGGTGAAATATTTAAAGTTTTAATTTGGGAATTATAATATAGAATGGTTAAAATATTTTGTTCAATATGAAAGACACACAAAAAAAAAAATTTAAATTCCTATATTATATACTTGATAGTAGTTTTTAATTAGATTTAATTAGAAATGTTAGACAGAAGGCAAAGATTAGATTCTAAACCAAATTTATGTTTAAATTGAAAATAATTGTTTATGTATGATTTCAGATTTCCCAGGAAATCAACCTGTAAGTTGAGTGGCCCAAGGACATAGATTGTGTACCCTGATAGTTTGTGAGTGGACAATGCCTCTATGGCATATGTTCTTTTTATACAATTAATATTAGTTTGATTTTGGCAATTACTGACAGTTTATTTTTATATATCTAGTTAATTGTGCATATTTTGTCTAGTGGTACTATTGCATATAGTTTACTATATCTATTTATTCGTACATGTCTATTTCGGTTTTGAGGAAATTTTACTAGTATCCATTTGTTGAATGTTCTGAAAGCATTTTGGATGAGAGTATGAATTTTATAAATTAAAGGACAAGCTCTGATCTTTTGTTGGATTACTGAGCTGATTTGTTGAGCAAACTGTATTTTGGATTTCGAACTTTGATGAATACCATTGTTCTTTGGAAATTTGATTTGACATTTGTTACATTAGCTTTTTTTTCAATATCGGTCACTTTAATTTTTATATACCTTGCGGGAGGATTCTTAGTTAAACGCTAGCTAGTAGTCGCTGACACTAGCCTTGGTGCACCTTGGTTCGAACCCAGCTAGCAGGGGTGTTGCTAGCTTGGTGCGTGTGTGTGAGGCCTACACACGCTGCCGACTTAGTCAGATCTAAAAGGGCTAAACCTTATTTGGAAATAACTTTGAATGTGAAGCCTCCCTATTTTAGTATTTATGTTTGGAAAATATGTTACTAATTCTATGAAGTGGTTTAATGCTTTTATATGAATAACTTATAATAGCAATTCTTTATTTGTATAATTTAAAATGTTTATTATATATATATATATATATATATATATATATATATATATATATATATATATATATATATATATATATATATATATATATGTTGTTAGAGTTTGTCCTCATATGTTATAGTTTTATTGCCCCTCACTGAGTCAGTTGGACTCACTTATTTTCCCTTCCTATTTCAGATTCTAGTGTTGTACCTGTTTCGGGTTCTGCAATAGTGTAAAGTGCGGACACTTTTGACAGCCCCTCTATATGTGAGGGCTTTTTTTTCTAGACTTCTATTTTGAGGTTTTGAATATAATTGCCACCTTAGAGTTGCTCCATGATCCACAGACAGGAACCTGTTGCTTGTCATTCTTTTTGGATGGGATATATGTATAGGAAGTCGTTTATTTTGTAAACCATGTTTCATGAGCACTGTGTTGTTATGGATGTGTATATAAAAATGTGTAAGTAGATAGATATAAAATATGTTATTATTATAATGAATGAATGCCTATATGTCAAATTGGATATATGTGTTGGTTGATTGCTGGAACAGGTCTGGCTTTTACTGGGAAGCTGGAAATTAAGGGGAGACTCTGTTCGTTTGTCACGGAAAACTTAATGTTTAAGGCTTGCTGGAGGTTTGTCACCTCCAAGTGCCGGTCACAACTCAGGGTGGGTCGTGACAAAAGTGGTATTAGAGCCTGGTTAGGTTTTCTATGGTTGGTGGAGCAATTGTCCTTTAGTAGGTCACAACTGTGTAAATGGAAGCGTGCCTATTTTCATAGATTGTGGCTCTACCAGAGGCCTATAGGAACGTCATCCTTGCCCTTCATGCCTCGATTACTTTGTGTAATCCTTGGTGACATGCGCTTGTCTATGTCACATTTTGGAAACCTTTGCTTCCTTTTTTTTTTTTTTTTTTGCTTCATACCTCCGCCGTTGGTTGCGTTTTTTGTCCTGAATTACCATTTAGATCTTGAATCCTTCTGTGAAATGTGCAGTTCCAATACTTTATGTTAAGTTGCTATTTTGGACACTTTAAATCCATTATGTAGATGCACGCATATGTTAATTGTAAAAATAGGAAACTTTGGTTCAAGCTTGATAAATTTTGTTTAGTGACTATTGAATCTTAGTTTTGGATATTAAATGTATAGTGGGGTCTGCTTTGATCTTAGTATTATAGTGGAGAGGAAACAAATTTTATTATGACTATATGCAAGGTTTTTGGAAGAATTTTGTGATTATGCTTTATAGATAAGGGCTTAAAGGAATTAACATTGAATTAAAAGAACCAGGTTTTATGTAGTGTGAATTGAATTGATAAGTAAAAGATTGGCGTGGTCTCCAATCTGGAATGTAGTTTAACCTTAGCTTTAGGTTTTTATTCTGGTGATTTGTATATGGATTTGAAGAATTTTACCATACTTATGTGACTGCTTCATTTTCATTCTATTATTGATTTTTGATCAATATTCTCATTTCCTTGTTGAGTAAACAATTCTTTGCTGGAGTCAAAATATTAGAACAAATAGTTTCCTTGGGTCCTTTTTGTAGGTTCAAATGTTGTTATTCGTTGGGTGGTGCGTTTTGTTTAGATAGTAGGAAGAGTGAACGTTAATGTTTTGTAATTTGCAGATATGTAACAGATACTTATTGACATGTTGGATGGAAGTTTAGTGTTGGATTTTGAGTGAAAGAGGATTTAGGATGATAACAAATACAAAAAAAGGGGGTTCTAGACATAAGACTTCTTTTGTGTAAATTCTTTTGATTGTTCTGTATTGGATTCCCTCTCTTTCTTCTTGGACTGAGCTTTTTGGTCTTTTGGGTATGGTATTTGTTTGATGATATGTTACTACAAATAACTTCACAGTAGTTTAATTACTTGATGTTCATTCTAGCAAATAATAAAAGGGTTTTTACATTTCAATTCTTGGGACATGTTATACAAGATGAGAAGGTCATTGTAATGGTTACTTTTGGTATTAATTTTTACAATTTAAATATGTATTTCGTTATTTAGAGTAGTGTTGCATTTTGAATTGAATATTATACAAACTCTCACTCTAATATACAATCATTAATTCTTTTTTTGTATATATATATATATATGAGAATGTGAAATAGGTTTTCTGTCGGCTCTGCTACTTTGCATGGACTTATATTGTGCTTTTAACTGTGATATGTTTCCCTATTGTTAAACTGAGTTGATATTGGATTATTCAATGCGGGCTAGGTGTGTGTGTAGGAATGGCAGTTTATGAATTTGATGACCTTGATATGATGAATATGTATATGTTCCTGCTTTCTTTAAATGGAAACATGAATTCTGTTTTTATCATTTTTTTTTTTTTAATAGTTGTGAAATGGGTAATTGGGTGAGCAATACAAAAGGATATTATTGAGAGTTTGCTAAGAAATGTAGGTCATTTTTTGATTTGTCACAGGGGAAATAATAAGAGTTATAAGATAATTATTGCAATGTGTTTATTTATTTCATTGATGTTATCCGTTTGATATTTAAGTGCCTATTTGAACTTTGTTATATCATTGGAGTGCTGAGAAGAATATACTCCTTACCTTACAAATCATTGTTTTATAATGAATTTTTTTTAATGGTGTTGTAACCAATGGGAGAACTTCCAAGTCATAGCTCTCTTAAGAATTAAGATGTGGCCAATAAGAACGTTTGGGACCTGAAGGCATGCTTTTAGAGTAGTTTGCAGGTTGTGGAGTTCTCGATTATCCCATTGTTTTTCTTTCACATGATTAATTGGCTAGTCTAATTACTAGTTGACTATTTTGGGTGTTAGTCCTAAAAAAAAAAAAAAAGAGAGAGAGAAAGAAAATTTATAGTTCCTCCTATTATATTATGGGGATTACTTAGAATTTATGTTTCATGTTGTCTGTTGGATCGAATCACTAGCATTATAGTTCAGTTTATTGTGTTTGATACACCCTGAAAAGAGTTACTCTGTATTACTTTTAAATTTCTTTATTTAGAGTTTTCTTCACCTGTTGCAATCTTTAGATGAAATGGTCATCTTGGTTATGGTATAAACCATTTGTTCTTCCTCATGTTGTCTTTCTGGTTCTTGTAAATGAAATATTTATTTGTTTCCATGGCCTTCGAAATTGCAGGCGTGGATAGGGTTGTGCCTATATTGGAACTTCAATATTGTATTTTCTTTTTAATTCTATTAATGGGTTTCATCACTAATGGGAACATTATGCATGGCTATTATTTCATTTGCCTATCACCATATGAGTAATTAAGTGAAACAGAAGTTTACGTGTAGAATTAACTTCTTGTGGTGTTAATCCTTGTATTTGTCTATGCTTTGTATTCAATGAAAATAAATGTATTAGAGGAAAAGTATTCTGTAGCTTGGGTGATAAGCTTTGAGATTGTTGTGCTTTGTATTGCCATGAAAATGTATAGTGACTTAATCAAGTCAATTCTTTAATTTAGACTAGTTAAGTAGTAGGTGTGAGGTAGTAACCTAGTAAGTACTAGGTAGACCTAGATCGACATTAGAGTAGTTAAGACGTGGGGGTAGGACTATTGTGAAGCCAATGTTGAATTAGATGCAAAGTAATTTGTGATCTGTATGCTATCTTACGTTAGCATCCTATGTTTTATACAATATTTTGTCTTCTTTAAGAGTATCAATTGTTATTTGTCTTTTCACCAAAAAGTCGTATGCTATGCCTATATGAAAAAAAAAAAATTTTAAATACCTCTTCTCCCTTTGACTTAACATGTTATAATTGTTAGGCATATGAAATCAAGCTTGTGTTTAAAGCTAATAGAAAGCATCTTGGATTTAAAAGTCATTCATGAGTTCTCTTTCTATTGCTTCAGTTCTTCAAGAATATGCTAACTATGATCGCATGAATATGGTAATATATCTGATTTCGAATAAATAAAGACATTCAATTTAGGGCAGCCTGTGATTAACTTTTGAAGTAACCTAATCTTTATATCCTTGTATATTTGTTGTTACAATAAGCACACCCTGGTTGTTATCTTGACACAGAAGAAAGCTCCTCTAGCCTTAATTTGTGTTTAGGTACAATAAAGTTGTAACATCCCCATTTTCACCTAAGTTAATTAGCTCGGTGTTCCTGGCTAATTAGAGAGGTTAGCAATTAATTGAGAACTAATCGGCTAATCTCAAGAGCAAGAGCTTAATAAATTAAGGCAAGTCAACAATTGAAGTTTAAGGCATTAAAAATTACAATTAAAAGCCTAATCGCCCAATCCTTATTAATTCATGACTTAGAACATAAAATTAAGGTGATCTAACCTAATTAACTAAGAGCACATAAGTACCACATCCTAATCACATGAAAATTTACTCTCACGCCTTCTTTACATAATTAACGAGGAAAAACCCTTTTCGATAAAAATGTGTTAATGGCATAATTAAATCAAATTGAATTAATTAACATGTAGATAATTGTAACAATTATAAAGATGTAGAAACTTCCCTTTAATTATTGTTTGAAAGTTTGGTCAAAGCAAGAGCCAAATCCAACCATTCAATTGCCTTCTCATCATACACCACTAGATTAAGAGTCCATGTTAGTAGATCCCTTAAGTCATGATAAGAGTTGTACTCTCCTGCATCAAAATTGTGACACTTGAAGTGATCACAATCATCCAATGCCAATCCTAAGATAGCTCATGCTTTTAACCATTTGACAAAAACACTACAAAGCCTTTATCCAAGTGCTAAGACTCAAAGGAAACACAACACTCCCTTTTGCCCTATGGTTTTTCCTATTCTCTAGCTTGTGTAAGAAGCAAAAATCACATCACCTTTCCTCCCTCATTTGCACCACCCATCAGCCCCTCCTCTCTCCTCATTTCATTTTTTCACTCCTCTCACAAAGACACACACACAAAAGCTCTCAACTCTCTCTAGACCTTTCCTTATTCTTCCTACTGTCCTTCTTGTTCTTCTTGTTTTTCCTACTCTAAGTCATCACTTTTCCACCACCATCACCCTCATCTTCTATCACCACCCTCACTAACTTATCAAGGATCACATTCTTTGGTCCTTGGTAGAGCAAAACAAACACTCATTTAGCCCCATTTGCTAGCTCAAGAGGAAGGAGGCCATCTCTAACCACTTCATCTTCCAAGCTTCCAAGAGAAACTTATTTGGTAGTGACTCTATTCTTCTTCTCCATGTAATCTTTTCAAGTTTTAGAACCCCTAATCTCTCCATAGTTAGGTGGTTTTAAAGCTTGCTCCAAGGTCTCATGACCATATTTTTCCCTATGGGTTTTCTTATCTTGTTGAAAGTGTTGTTTTGAAATGAGAATGTATGGCATGATGGTTTTATGTATCTTGCTCTATTTTGTGGTAAAATGCTGATTTGGTGACTGAAACTTTGGATATGGTGATGAGTTAAAACATAAAAATGGTGATTTGAAGTGGTATAGCAACATTTTCACAAGTTTGGTATGTAAAACTTAAAAACGAGTTAATCTGGAAATTCTAGCAGTCTGTAAAGCGTCCGGTATAACTCACTCCACAAAACTCAAAATGCAATAAAACTAATTTTCTGTGAAAGTAGACTCAAAGAACTTTTCATACATATAAAATATGCCAGATTTGGCCTTAAAATGACAGAGATGTGAATTTTTAAAGTCTGCTGTTCCTGGATGGGTTTCTGTCCGGGCAGTAGGTAATAAAACGTGCATAACTCAAGCTATACATAACATTTTTGAGTGGGACCAAGTTTGTTGGAAAGCTAAGACATAGGGAACATCTCCATAAAACAGTTTTGTCATATTCCTTGTGAGGAGTTCACAGTAATGTTTAAAAGTCACTGATCCGAGAAGAACTTTCAAGTCTAAACAGTCAGAATAAAATATGTATAACTCAAACTACAAAATGAATTTTCGAGTGGAGTTTCTTTTGTTTAAAAATAGACTCAGATAAGTGTAAGCATACCAAAATTCGAAATAAAAGAGTAAAAGATGAAATTATGGTGAATTTTTGAAGTTACTGCCCCACCATAAAAGTAAAACTGGCTAGGGTAAAAGTTAAAGGTTAATGAAGAATAAGCTTTAAGACATTAATACCCTTATATTAAGTATTAGAAAACCTTCATAATTCAACTTAAAAAGTATCAAAAAGGACATTAGACAAAATTGGCCCTACAACAATTAAAAGAGGACACCCAAGAGGTAACCTAAATTAAAAGCTAGCACCAAATTTACTAAGCTAAGCTCATAAGACTTTGTTTGAGAATATGCCTATATTTATGTGCAAGCATGATGTTATGATGATGATGTGATGATGATGATATGATAATGATGATATGATGATGATGATATGATATGATGCTTAATGATAATGTGATATTGGTTTCTCTGTTTGGCAAAATTTTGGGAAGCTTCGGTCTAGCCGTTATGCTGCCGAAATTTTGTAGAAATTATGGACTTAGAAATAATTTGCATCATCAGTTTTAATAAGAAAAGATTTGATAAGTGTGTGATCCTTCAAAAGGGAAGGTGACCTAATTTAAGTTCCCCTCACCCACGACTCACATAAGGCATGGCATGACCCAGCTAGTGTAAGTACCGAAATTCTATGGTGGCGATGGCCACGGTATGAGCTCATTACCACTTATGTTTAGTGGGTGGAAAGAAAGGACTTATGATAAGTCAAGTTAAGAAAAGAAAGGGACTTCGGTCCGGCCCAAGTAAAGAGTGTAACTCTCAGCATGTTCATGTATGTTATGAATAGTCATATAAGCCTTTATGTATGCCATGATGTTGTTACTACAACGAGAATAAGTACTAAAAATTGAATCCACTTCGGGTAGTAATGTTTTCGAAAATCAAATAATTGAACCTATTGAATGCTCACAGTTTTCATTTATAAAACCGAAGTGGCTGGGACGACGACGATGGCACTTAGGTGTCGGGGTCGAGTCCTACTGAGAAATTTTATTTCTCGCCCTAGTTGTTTTTCCGTCTCGTCACCAGATACTCATGGCACAACCCGTGGAGTGGAGCATGGAGCCTCCCCACCATGAGTGGGCATACGATGCAGATACTCATGCTATTGTGGCTACGACCACCATAATAGTTCGTACACACTTTTATCTGGGTCGAATTTTTGAAGGAGAGGAGCCAGAGATCCCGCCTGCCCCTGTAGACGTATCATCGGCGCACCTTGGATAGCCGCTGGGTCCTTGGGATTTCCCACCTGAGCCTTTGCCCGAGATCGAGATGGAGCCAATGTCTCCGGGTCTACCTGTAGCCGAGCCCATGCCACTGCCGGAGGTCCCTGTGATCGAGGTGAGTTCGACGACCACCCCTAGGGCTGCAGCAGCTTTGCCGCCGCTCCCCGTGTATCACCCCGACGCATCTGAGGAGGATCCCTCCGAGGCCCGTTTTTCTGTGGCCAGCTACACCCCTGACCGTCGCATCCGTCACGTTGACGTGAGCAGCCGACACCCTCGTATCATCTGTACTCCTTTGTCCCCCGAGGTCGAGGAGCGAGGGAGACCGGGCATTCGAGGACTTAAGCCCACTCGATCAAAGGCACGAAGAGGGCAAAGAAGCCAGCAGACGTCCACATGGGCCTATTTTTATTTGTGTTCCTTATCCTATGTATTTCATTTTGTAATGAACCTTGTCAGACTTATGTACCGTTGATGTTTTGGGGCCATGGCATGTCCATGAGTTCCCTTTTGTGTATTTGTTGAATATTATGAGATTAATTATGATTATATGGTTGTTGTTATAATTTGAATGCATAATATTGTAATCTATCCCTTGTTCTTTCCATTTATACCGAAATCTTTGCGATACGCTCGTTTATTGCCATCTTCTCGTGCAAGGCTTTACTATCCAAAAATGACGACGTATTTCAAAACAAAAAAAATTTCATATTTTCCGCATAATTTATTTTCAAGTGAAGTTTAGTTTCCACAAGCATAAGTAACAACTAATAAAACGCCGTAATACGACTTAAGCGTAATATGGATTTATTATGGTGTTACAAAAGTAGCCTTCATAATCTACTTGGGTGAACTAGACATTCACATTTGTAGAGTATACAGCTCTTCTCAAACTTTGTTAGGTGTGAAGGAAGCTATATGTAACACCCTAATAGTTCCATTTTATGATTAAGTCATATTGTGGAATTACTAGTTGTTACTTTTGCTCGCGGAACTAACATTACCTTTTAGAAATTACTTTGTACCGAAAATAGGGGTAAATTTTTTCTACAAAACAAGTGAACCATTTTTGAAATCGAGAACCATGAGCGCATCGTGAACATATAAAGCAACACCGCTGTCTCATACATACATGGCATTTAACATGCATAGAAACCATAAGAGTAACCACAATCTTAGATAAAGGTAATATTCATTCCACGGCCATCCATGATAATACAATAATAGTCATACTAGAGTCATACATAAGATAATAATGGGTCCGATATCTATCGTCGGCCCTACACAAGAAGCCTACCAATACATAATAAAAGGAAATACATCAGAAAATCCTACTACCCAAGCATGCCATACAACATAATGATAACCCTATAACTACGACCAAAAGGGGCTATCCTCGTGCTCAGCTCCGCATGCAGTCGTGACATCAAGTATCTGGTGGGAGGAAACCGTTCCCATATCCACCGGGAGAAGTGTCACTACGTCCCCCTCCTTGAGCATGTCCTCGCCCACAGGGCACAGCACGGGTACGAATGAACCCAAGCCCGCGAACCGGGGATGAAGCTAGGCTAGTAGATGAAGCAGAAGAATCAGAAGATAAACAAATCACCGAAGGCTGCGACGAACCCGAACGGTGAGATCCCCCAGAATGAGTCGGATAGAGGGGCTCAAACGGATCGGTCTCTACATGGAAGCTCGGATAAGACGGCTCCAAGGGATCGGAATCCAGTGAAACAGTCGAAGTCAAACAGGTATCCGAGTCAGTCTCATCATCATCGTGGGGTATCTCGGTGGCTGAAAGTAGGGGCGGATGTCATCCATAGTAACCTCACTGAATGGCTGATGCGTTCAGAAAAATGGGCTCATCACGGGAGTTCGAAATTGGCAGTCGTGGAAGATGTAGACCCTCATCGCTGCGCTTGCCGACAGCACAGAAGTGATCAGCACCGGGTCAAAACGCCAATGCCACACCGGGAACTCAATGTAGATCACCACCGTGCCCGACATCGACATCCTCTGAAGACGACACGGGAAATGTAGAAGTGAGAAATACTAAATTTCTCAGTAGGATCGCGACTAGACAAACACAGTGTCATCGTCATCGTCCCAGCCACTTCGGGTTTAATTATAAAAACAGTGGACAGATATAAGTTAAATTATTAATGGTTTTAAAAACTTAACTCCGAAGCGGGTTGCTTTTAAATTTAACAGCATAACCACGTCATCATGACTAACATACATACTGAAACCTAGAGTAAACATTCATAATGCAAATGGACAATATAACTACATGCAAAGACATGCACCATCATAGACTTAACCATGGTTATACTTAGACTTTACTTTCATTTTTAGTACGTGCTTAACATTCTTTTACTTTCCTTTGAAATAGACTGCTTTTGAATATGAGCTCATTCCATGACCATTGTCACGTAGTACTAACCAAATTAGACTAAGTCGATATTGGTTACCTCTAAGTTGGAGGGTCCTCCATGTCACCCTTGCCTCCCTCATAGAGGTTTCTTGTGTCTTTGTGGATCGGCGTCTCTCACTTCCCTTACCGAAGTAATTGAAGGGTCATGTCCCATTGATTCTTTTCTTATCATTACACTTTACATGCATAACACTTCTTTGACTAGACACATACAATGATATGACTAAGTCCATAATTTTGACAGAAATCTGGCAGCATAACGGCTAGACCGGAGCTTCCCCAAAATGCCAATCATCGACATCCAACCAATAGTTCATCATATCTATATTATATCATCACACTCATCATCTAATCATGCGACAAAGCTCAACCAAACTTATCATTCATCATGCCGCATGGCATCACACATTCATACCCTAAAGGGGTTTATAGTTGTGTTATTCTTCGTGAAGAATATTATGAATCATCACATGATTTCCCATGGTTACCCATGAGAGTATCACGTAGTTAAGATATGTGTATATGGTCTTTTAGTTACTTAGCTCTCGCATGAAATTATTCTTTACTTGAATTCATGTCTTATGGAACACTTATTCAGATTTAATTAAGTTAAGTGATTGTTTCCTTTCCTCGATATAGTACACTTAGTGATTCCTAGGTTCATGGTATGCTCAGAGGCCCTAATCATACTTCTATTCCCAAGGAGTTCGAGATCCCTCTAATCCTTGGGTCATGACAACGCATAACCACATCATGAACCCAACGACACCATGTTCACTAAACACCAAGGGTGATTTTTAACTTAACCAAGTTACAAAGCTTCAAGCTTTTATCTTAAAGATTAGATCTTTATGAAATAACGATGCAAGTTACTAGCTTTTCCACTTAAAAGTCTTGTTCTTTATAAAAGTTGACTCATTTAATTATTCTAAGACCATCAAGGTCTCAACTTTGTGACTTAAAGTTGTCTTTACATAAAAAGGTTCCTACTTTATCAACTAGTGACATGAAACATTAACTTTAAGGTTAAAAAGTCTTAATTTTTTATAGAAGCTCACACCTTTAAGCATTATTTTGGTTCAAGATCTAAACTTTATGAATTAATTGTTATAAAACAACACTTTTATGACTTAAAGGTCTCATTCTTGATTAAAGTTTGAAACTTTATAAAAGGTCTTTTCTTTAAGGTTTGATTTCTAAGACATAAAGTGACAAGATATCATTTTCTAACTCAAAAAGGCTTATCATGCCATAAAGCTTAGACTTTTGCATGCATTCTTGTCTACAAAACAAAATGAAAGAAGACTTTATGATGGCACTAAAACTTGCGCCACTTTAATAGTGTCAAGAAGCAAACTTTTTAAAGTTTTAAGCTTTTAGAATGTTCAAAGTCTTATCAAATTATGGAAACACAAAAAGATGAAGCTTTTCTAATCATCAACTCATCATAAGAAAAGGGACAACTTTGAGCAAGATACCATCAAGAACATTCAAGAACATATTTTGCCAAAAGTAGAAACTTAAGAACAATTGAAGAACATGAAGAACACTCAAGAACATATTTTGCCAAAAAGGGAAACTTAAGAACACTTGAAGAACGTTAAGAACACCCAAGAACATATTTTGCCAAAAAGGGAAACTTAAGAACACTTGAAGAACATGAAGGATTTTCTCAAGTTTCCACTTAGAGATCTTGGTCATGAAAGAACCAAGCTCCAAGCTTTCTTGAGCAAACAAAATGAAAAAGATGAAGATCACTACCTTCTTGAAAATGGCGTAAAACACGAGAAGTGGAAGAAGAAGATGATGACTCCTCTTGATGATGAAGGTGGCGGTTTTGAATAAGCAAGGAGGGAACTCTTGAGTTCTCTTGAAAATGAGTCTTGTAGTGTTTTGATCTTGTCTCCAAAGACCCAAAGATGAGGTCTTTGAAGGGCTAAGTGAGTGGTTTAGGTGGTGGTGGTGGAGAAAGGAAGAAGAAGATGAAGAAGAAGATGAGAGAGTTTAGAGAGAAGTAGGAGGATTTTGGTTTGATGAGAGAGAATAGGATGAGTGAAAATGAAAATGGATGAGGGAGGGAGAGAGAGAAAGTGGCATCCCACTTTAAGGAGGGAGGATGAGATATTTTTACTTCATTTTGTGTTATCTTGTGTTAATTAATGATTAAGGGGACAAAATGGATGATGGGGGGACAAAACATGGTCAAACTCTTATATAAAGCATTCTTGTCTAATGCTTTATGCTTTTATGATATCACTCTTTACTTTATTGTCTAGTTGACTAAATTTGAATTTAATCATGTGATTAAGTACTCATACAACTTACTTAAGATGATTAAGCAAGGATTAGTGATTAACACACAAGAACACAATTAACAAAAATTAATCTTGCAACTAAGCTTAATTAACCTTAATTAAACTCGATTAGGCTAATTAAAGATGATTAGTGCTTAATTAAGCTGTAGGGGCTCTGACTTACTCAATTAGAGATTTTATAATCCCGATTAAGCATTCTCTGGACTATTCCATCCGAGTAACCCCTTAATTAAGCCTTAATCCCACAGTTTCTCATTAAGTGCCTAAGTACTCAGGGCTACTGAGGTAATTTAGCACGGTATGAAATTGAGGATGTTACACTATATGGAGATCTAAGGTGTGAGGTTTTCCTTAAATTCGGGGACCGAATTTGTTTTTAGGTAGGAGAATTGTAATGCCGTATTTATAAAAAAAAAAATGCATATTTAGAATAAAATGTTGGTAATTCGGAATAAAAAAAACAAAAAATAAAAATGCATAACTTATGTGTTGGGCATTTTCTTTATTTACTTTTAAAATATAAGAATAGTAGAATTAAAATTGTTTAGATGAATCTTTGAAATGCTTGTTATCTATATATGTTTTAAAAAAAAAAAAAAACACTTGAGGGACCATGGTGCACCATAAGTGATATGGTGCACCCTAGACCCCTCCTTTCCTTCTTAGCACCGTCTGGAGTCTTCTCCCCTGACACACTTCTTTCATTCATTTTTCCTTTCCCTTGTTACGCCTCCATGCGTTCTCTCTCTCCCTTTTCTCTCATGTTCGTCTCTTTTTCTTTCACCCTCACTCACCCCAACCTCCCATCATCATCACCACCACGTGTCTTTCCCTTCCACCGCATTGTCACTATCTTGCAGTCTTTCTCCCCGTCTGTCTCTCCCTCGCCTCCGTCTCTCTCTCTTTGCGCCCTCCATTTGCGTTTTGCTTCTTGTGATGGCTAGGTTCTTGTTTTGCTTCCTTCTAAAACCAACACACACTGGTGAGCTTTCCTCTTTGAAGTCAGATGCTGATTTTGTTTTTTTATAGTTAGAATTAAATTCGAAAGATATTTGGATTTTTGAGTCTTATGAGGGTGGAGGGGTGAGTGGTGAAATATTTAAAGTTTTAATTTGGGAATTATAATATAGAATGGTTAAAATATTTTGTTCAATAGGAAAGAGACACAAAAAAAAATTTTAATTCCTATATTATATATTTGATAGTAGTTTCTAATTAGATTTAATTAGAAATGTTAGGCAGAAGGCAAAGACCAGATTTTAAACCAAATTTATGTTTAAATTGAAAATAATTGTTTATGTATGATTTCAGATTTCCTAGGAAATCGACCTGCAGGTTGTGCAGCCCGAGGACATAGATTATGTACCCTGATAGCTTGTGAGTGGACAATGCCTCTATGGCATATGTTCTTTTTATATAATTAATATTAGTTTGATTTTAGCAATTAATGACAGTTTATTTTTATATATCTAGTTAATTATGCATATTTTTGTTTAGTGGTACTATTGTCATATAGTTTAATATATCTATTTATTCGTGGATGTTTGTTTCGGTTTTAAAGAAATTTTACTAGTATGCATTTGTTGAATGTTCTGAAAGCATTTTGGATGAAAGTACGAATTTTATAAATTAAAGGACAAGCTCTGATCTTTTGTTGGATTACTAAGCTGATTTGTTGAGTAAACTGTATTTTGGATTTCGAACTTTGATGAATACCGTCGTTCTTTGGAAATTTGATTTGACATTTGTTACATTAGCTTTTTTTCAATATCAGTCACTTTAATTTTTATATACCTTGCGGGAGGATTCTTAGTTAAACGGTAGCTAGCGGTCACTGACGCTAGCCTTGGTGCACCTTGGTTCAAACCCAGCTAGCAGGAGTGCTGCTAGCTCGGTGCGTGTGTGTGAGGCCTACACATACTGCCGATTTAGTCAGATCTGAAAGGGCTAACCCTTATTTGGAAATAACTTTGAATATTTTAGTATTTATGTTTGAAAAATATGTTACTAATTCTATGAAGTGGTTTAATGCTTTTATATGAATAACTTATAATAGTAATTCTTTATTTGCATAATTTAAAATGTTTATTATATATATATATATATATGTGTGTGTGTGTGTGTGTGTGTGTGTGTGTATTATTAGAGTTTGTCCTCATATGCTATAGTTTTATTGCCCCTCACTGAGTCGGTTGGACTCACTTATTTTCTCTTCCTATTTCAAATTCTAGTGTTGTACCTATTTTCGGGTTCTGCAATAGTGTAGAGGGCGGACACTTTTGATAGCCCCTCTATATGTGAGGGCTTTTTTTTTCTAGACTTCTATTTTGAGGTTTTGAATATAACTGCCGCCTTAGAGTTGCTCCACGATCCATAGACAAGAATCTGTTGCTTGTCATTCTTTTTGGATGGGATATATGTATAGGAACTTGTTTATTTTGTAAACCATGTTTCTTGAGCACTGTGTTGTTATGGATGTGTATATATAAATGTGCAAGTAGATAGATATAAAATATGTTGTTATTATAATGAATGAATGCCTATATGTCAAATTGGATATATGTGCTGGTTGATTGCTGGAACAAGTCTGGCTTTTACGGGGAAGCTGGAAATTAAGGGGAGACTCTGTTTGTTTGTCACGGAAAACTTAATGTTTAAAGCTTGCTGGAGGTTCGTCACCTCCAAGTGCCGGTCATAACTCAGGGTGGGTCGTGACACCAAGCTTCTGTTGGCAGCTGCGGACAGTGCTTATAACCTTCTGCTGGCGGCGGTGGCGCTCATGGTAGGGGTGAGGGTGGGGGGTAGCAGAAAAAGAGAGCAAAAATTTGGGAAAATGGAAAAGAAAGAAATAGATGAAAGGGGAAAAGAAATGGAGTTGCAGACGTTGATTTTGGTTAAGTGTTTAAATCTGCGACCGATTTATCAGTTGCAAAATTGGACGCAAAATCGGTCGCAAATTCCATTTTTTGTGACCGATTTTTATTTAAACGTAAATGATATATAAAGATAGAATTGGTCGCAAAATCGGTTGCAAAATCAAATTTTACGACTGATTTTTATTTATATCCCATTTACGTTTAAATTAAAATCAGTCGCAAAAAATGGAATTTGCAACCGATTTTGGGGGTTCACAAAATTTATTTTGTTTGATAAATCGGTCGCAAACTCCATTTTTTGTGACCGATTTTGAGACCAATTTCTTATCATCGTTGACCAAGAGGAAGTGGTCGCAAAATTGGTCATAAAGTTTAATTTTGAGATCGATTTTTTTTTCATCTTTTTTCATGTAATATAATCAAAATCGGTCACAAAATTAAACTTTGTGACCGAAGTTTACAACATCACATTTACCTCAAATTACTCAAATCGGTTGCAAATGCAAGATTTTCGCGACCGATAAAATGGGTTGCAAAATCGGTCGCTATTCTGACAATTTCTAGTAATGATTATAAAATGCCAAATTATATAACATAAGAATTCAAAATCTACATATAACTAGCTAAGACATTTGAATAACTCTAACCACAATTCAAAAATCACACTAACTAACTCATAATCCCTTTTAATCCCTCCAATTTGAAATTAAAATTTTCAGTTCCATTCCACTTTCTAAAACTAACTCACCATAATGTCTATTAACCATCATAAAGAAAACAACCTAACACCCCTTAATAATACATACTTAGCAACAACACAAACAATTATACACAAAAATAGTGCAGCCCATGCACAAGGAGTGACCAATTAGAGACTAACTACCAATAGCCAGCAAAAATAAACAGAGAGAGGCTCTTACACGGAGAGGGAAATGAGGCAAATAGAAGAATCACGAGAGAGAGCATTGGTTAGAGAAAACCGGTGAGATGTGGCAAAGACAAAGGAGAGACAAAATGAGATAGGGAGAGAGATTAAGAAGGAGAGAATGAGAAAAAGATGAAGCGAAAATAAGAGACAGTGAGTGAGACGAGAGAAAGAGAGAGATGTACAGAGGGGAAGGAACGAGAAAGTTGAAGAAAAAGTTTGGGAGGGGCCTAAGCTGCACCACACCATTTAAGGTGTTGGTGGTCTATGTAACATCCATGAGTTCCTACTTCCGACCTCATAACTGATGTTCAAGATTAACTAGAATAGACACGAGATCCGACCTCTGAGTTTATATGCAAGTTCAACAAGAATGAAAACGAGTTCCGATCTCTAAAACTACTTCCAAGAGCTTTTTGTTTCTATTGATGTTCCCGAGTTTGAGCTTAGGACCGACTTTCGATATTTCCGAGTTCCGGGTATAAGTTTCGACCTCCCAGCAAATAAGGATAATGTACTGATTACCGGCTTCTGGGGTTGTGCCTGTCTTGACTCCCGACTTTAGTGGTCATGTTTATACTAGTTCTCTGAGATCGATTCTTGGTCGAGTTCCGAAGTTACGGCTTACTGAGATGCCAAATTTAGGAATTTCGGGTATGAGTTTGAGCATCCTAGTTTCCTGACTTCCTGGATTTGGGTACAAGGTTTCATATTCTGATCCCACTTCTGATTTTCGATATTAAGCCTAAATTTTCCAAAGGTTTTGTGTTTCCTGTAACATCCCCAATTTTTGTCTAAGCTAATTAGCTCAGTGATCCTGGCTAATTAGAGAGGTTAACGATTAACTGAGGACTAATCGGCTAATCTCGATGAGCAAGAGCTTAGTAAATTAAAGGCAAGTCAACAATTGAAATATAATGCATTAAAGGTCATAATTAAGAACCTAATTGCCCAATCCTTATTAACCCATGACTTAGAACATAAAAATGAAGGTTGCCTAACCTTATTAACTAAGTGCATGTCAAACACCACATCTAATCACTCGAAAATTAATCCTCACACCCTCTTCATATAATTAATGAGGAAAAATCCTTCTCAATGAAAATATGTTTAAGGTTTAATTGAACCAATTGAATTAATTAACATTTAGATAATTGTAACAATTATAAAGATGTAGAAACTTCCCTTTATTTATTGTTTGAAAGTTTGGTCAAGGCAAGAGTCATATCCAACTATCCATTTGCCTTCTCATCATACACCCCTAGATCAAGAGTCTATGTTAGTAGTATTTCTTAAGTCAAGACGAGAAATGTACTCTCCTCCATCAAGATGGTGACACTTGGAGTGATCATAGCCATCTAAGACAAATCCTAAGAGAGCTCATGCTTTTAACCACTTGAAAAATACTACATGGTCTTTACCCAAATTGCCAAGACTCAAAGGAAACACAACTCTCTCTTTTGCCCCAAGGTTTTTCCCACTCTCTTGCTTGTTGTAAGAAGCAAAGTCACCTCACTCCCTCCCCCTCTTTTTGCGCCATTCAGCCCCTCCCTCCCCCCTCATTTCATTTTTTCATTCTTCTCACTAAAATACAAAGCTCTCTCTTCTCTCCAAGTCTCATCCCATTCTCTTGTTCTTCTCACCTTTCTTGTTCTTCTTCCAACCTTCTTACTACTTCCTACCTCGTCTCCATCACCACACTCACAATCCCTTCAATGACTACCATTTTTGGTCCTTGGAGAAACAAGGCCACTCATACACAAGCTCCATTTTCAAGCTTTCAAGTAGGGAGGCTCTCTTCAAGCTTCTCCTCATCCCAAATCCTTCAAGAAAGCTCTTTTTGGTAGTAACTCTAACCTCTCTTTTTCATGTATTTTTCAAGCACTAGAACCCCTAAGCTCTTCATAGCTAGGTGGTTTTAGAGCTTGCTTCAAGGTCTCATGACCATATATTGCTCTATGAGTATTCTTGCCTTGATGCAAATGTTGTCTTAAAATGAGATTTTGTGGTATGATGGTTTTTATGTATCTTGCTTTATTTTGTTTTAAAATACTGATTTGGTAATTAAAACATTGAATATGATGGTGAGATAAAACATGAAAATGGTGATTTGAAGTGGTATAACAATTTCTCCATAAGCTTGAAGTGAAAAATATAAAAGCTAGTTAAGCTAGAATTCTGGCAGTCTATAATGTGTATAGTATAACTCATTCTACAAAACTCAAACTGTAGTGAAACTAATTTTTTGTGAAAATAGACTCAAAGTACTTTCCACACATATAAAATATGTGAGATTTGGCCTTAAAACGAGAGAGATATGAATTTTCAAAATGTGCTATTCCCAGATGTGTTTCTGTTCGGCCAGTATGTAATAAAATCTTAATAACTCAAGTTATACAGAACATTTTTCAGTGGGACTAAGTGTGTTAGAAAGCTAAGACATAGAGGAACATCCCTATAAAATAGTTTTGGCAGATTCCTTGTGAGGAGCTCGTAATAATGCTTAAAAGTCACTGTACCGAGAATAAACTTAAAAGCTGAGCAGTCAGAATAAAATGTGCATAACTCAAGTCACAAAATGAATTTTTGAGTGGGGTTTCTTTTGTTTAAAAATAAACTCAGAGAAGTATAATCATACCAAATTCAAAATAAAAGAGCGAAAGATGAAATTATGGTGAATTTTTGAAGTTACTGCTCCACTGTAAAAGTAAAACTGGTTATGGTAAAAGTTAAAGGTTAATAAGGAATAAGCTTTAAGAAATTAAGACCCTTACATTAAGCATTGGAAAACCTTCATAATTCAACATAAAAAGTTTCAAAGAGGATAATAGGCAAGATTGGCCCTAGGCCTAATAAAAGAATTTATACAAGAGGCAACCCCAATTAAAAGCTTGCACCAAATTTACTAAGCTAAGCTCATAAGACTTTGTGTGATATGTATGCCTCTATGTGTCAATATGATGACAATGATATGATGATGATCATGATGATGATGATATGACATGATGATGATGATATGATGTGATGATGATCGTAATGATGATGGTATGATAATGATAATGATGAGATGACATGATGATTATGATAGTGATATGATGATGATAAGGATGATAATGATATGATGGTGATATGAAAATGAATGAAGATGATATGAATATGATATATTGATGATATTATGCTTAGTGATATACATTAAAGGAACCACATTTGGCGACGGCGATACGTAACGCCTAAATGTGGAAAGGATTAATAAATATGAATACCCTGGGGACGACGATACGTAACGCACAGAGGTGATTGATAAAGGAAACCACATTTAGGGACGGCGATACGTAATGCCTAAATGTTGAAAAAGAATTAAAATAATTTTGTATCATAAGCCTTACTAAGAAGATAAAGTAAACTAAGGGTGTGATTGTAACATCCCCAATTTACCCTGTGCTAAACTATTCCATTTTTACCTCCACCATGATTTCTGAGTTCCGATTTCACTAGTTTTCATGATTTCCGACTTCATCTTCAAATTTCACATGAGATGGGATAATTACCGAGTTCCGAGTTCGTCTTACTTCATGTCATGCCCGATTTCCGATTTCCTCTTCAATTTTGATTATTCCTGATTTCCGACTTCATGTTTTAGTTTCGAGTTAAATGGAGTGGCTTCCGAGTTCCAATATCCGACTCCAAATTAAAGTATATTGGGTATAATTTCCTCATTTCCCGACTTCCGACTTAAACTTCAAGTCCGAACAACATGAACGTGATTCCCCCGATATCTGACTTCATGTCTGAAAGACTATACCATGTTTCCGATCTCATCATACCGACTTCCGATTTTAAGTATTTGGGTTTGATCTTGTGATTCCGGATTCCCGAGTTCCGACCTTAAGCATACCTAGCATCCTCATTCCGACTTTTGACTTGACCCAAGTTGATACTTTAACACAATGGTGCAAGTGCCGACCTCCGATTTTAATATAACGAGTTTTGGCCTTAAGTTGAACTCAATGGACACGAGTTCGAATCTTTGAGTTAACTTCCAGTCATACACGAGTTCCGATATCCGGCTTCAGCTACGAGCTCAATTAAATATGGCATGAGTTCCAACTTCAAACAGAATAGAGGCGAGTTCCAATTTCTAATAGTATGGCGGTGAGTTCCACTAAAAGGGAGACGTAGCTAAACTTTGTCCACAAGAAATTCAGCCAATCAAAGCCCTCCAAGTTAACTACCACCTCAAGCTTATAAACTCATCTCTTTCTCTCCTTCAGCCTCATCTTCACGTTACCTCTCTCTTGTTCAGCTCTTTCTCTCTTTTCTCCACTCACATAACCCCATCACTCCTTCAAGACAAGATTCTAACAATTTAAGCTTCAAACACTTAGCTCAAATCACGCTCCAAAGAGGTAGGATTCTATTTCTGTTCTTGAATTACTTGCACTATGATTGCATGAAATTGTATCCTTCTTCTTGTATTTGATGGATTATTGGATGTGTATGATTGGATTAATATGGGATTAATATGAAATCTTGAGTGGAAATTAGAATTAGAAGAAGAAAACTAAGAGAAATGGATGGATTAGGATGCTGTCTGGATGAAGAATTCCACGGCAGTCCGTACAACGGAGTGTACAGCTCCACCTACAACCGGTTAAATCCAATGAAACCATTTTTAGATGAAAGTAGACATTCAAGGCTTTCCATAGATATATCATATAAGGTTATTGGATTAGTATTGAGGGAGATATGAATTTTTGAAGTTTGACCTAGGGTTCAGGATTTTTATCCGGGCAGGGTGACATGAGGAGAGTATAACTCACCCTATATAATTCCAAATTGTGTGAAACCAGTTTTGTTAGAAAGCTTACATATAGCGGAATATCCCAGTACGAAATTTCGAGTTTGTTATGTCCCCAATTGATCCCAGTGGTTCGAGGAAGTTGCTCTATGTCCAAACTGAGCTAAAACAGAGTAGTTCAGGAAGGTCGACTTTCAGGACTTATAACTCGAAGTATACTTAAGAAAATCAAGTGAAACTTGATGAAAATGAAAGGTTGTCCTGTTAGCTTTGATATGGCACCAATTTCGTATGATTTGAGGTTAGTTTCGATTTTTAGTGTATTTATACTTCCAAGTCTGTAATTCGGGCTAGTAACCGAATAGGCTGAGACAAAAGTTAGATATCTTGAGTTATCTAAATCAAAATGATATGGGACTAAAGAGGTTAGAAAGTAGACATATAGAACTATGACATATCCAAAATTCAGATTTAAATGAGTTGAATAGAAATAAAGATGGATTATACAAAATTCGGGCAGAACCAAATAGAATTGGCAGGAATGACCAAGTTGATGGTTTCACAAGTGCTAGTGAGCATATAAGGCTTGAGTGGACGGTTTTAAGTCTTACCCTGATAGATATTTTAGATTGATTATACTGCTATGATTGATTTGCCTGTGAGAGCTGGCACTATTCATGGAGAAACGGATACGATCCGTTATACTGCCAAATTTACGGCAGAAGTCTATGAATGTTATGCTCATAAGGTTTAAATATGTAAGTATGATATGAGTTATGAGAGATTATACTTTGAATATATTACATTCACATGTTATGTTCATGCATGCCATGCATGTAAGCATAATTAGAATATGATATGCAAAATAAGATATGAGGCATATTCATGTATGCACAAAGCATCTGCACGCATGATAAGAACTTTCAAGAGGGACGTACTAAGCTACCACGCGAGGCATGGCATAGACCCAGCTAGCGTGGGCCAGAGCGGTACTGTCTGAGACTTGGGCCAGCCCTCGACCAGATTTAAAGGGAATAGACCGGTGTGAGGGTCGGGGAAAGTAAACCCGTCACTCATGTATAGGTACGAGCTCGAACCTGAAAAGCAGGCTATTACCCAGGGGTGAGAAAGGCCATTTACCTCCGAGGGACCAAGCATAGAAAAGTAAGACCAAGTATCGGAAAGAGCAAGATCAGGTTGCAAGTTAAAGAAAGATACAAATTAGGTCAAGTGCACTTGCATACAGATAAGCACAAGTATTTTTATGTGCATCTTCAGTTATCCCATTAAGTGATAAGGTCATTAGGATTCTTGTTGAAGCATATTGCACTATTTGTATTTCTATGTTTGTCATATAATATGGCAAGTGATTGTTAAAACATAACCAGCTTCGAGAAAGATGTTTTCCACTTAAAATTGAACCACTGTTTGTGTATATGTGCTCATATTTTCATAATAAACCGAAACGGCTGGAATGTTTTATGAGAACACTATAAGATTGGTTTAAGTTTACCTACTGAGAACCCTAGGTTCTCACTGCCTGCTTGTTTGTTCTTCTTTTCCGTAAACATTCCAGTACCCAAGTGGAAGTCAAGCATGAGGCGGAGTACAAGGCCACTCATTGAGCAAGAGTTGGGCGCTAGCCAAATCAAAAGACTATCGAAGCTAGTTATCTCAATCACAATTTCTTTTAAAGTGTAATTATTTTATTATCCATGTATCAAAGACTATTAGTCAGAAATGAAGG
Source organism: Pterocarpus santalinus (assembly GCA_031439595.1). NCBI lineage: Eukaryota > Viridiplantae > Streptophyta > Magnoliopsida > Fabales > Fabaceae > Pterocarpus > Pterocarpus santalinus. The sequence goes on from CM062527.1 coordinate 39,436,505, forward strand.
GAGCAGTAAAAGGGCCATGTATTGTATTTTTCATATTTTAAAGTTTATTTAGCATCGTGACAACCTTTTCATGTAACGCCATGACTCGAGCATGGCTTATATGATAGAGGATGTTACATTTTGGTATCAGAGCAGTTCGTCCTGTAAGGGCCCGTGGATGGACTGATTATGCTTCTGATGCATACTCTGAGAATCTAGATAAACCATGCGTTAGGTCCTCATGTGAAGAGGACATAGAAATATTATGCATGGTAGCCTTGTTGTGAGTGTTGAGGACTACCTGTTGCACTTAACTAAATGTTGAGCCTGATCACCTCAATATAAGGTTTTGTGTAAGCAGAAGCCTGAAACACCTAGCAGGCTTATTAGAGACCTTCTATACACAATTATTAGGGATGAGACTCCTAGGAGGTAATGATGGCATAAAGGGATAGATAATTGAGCAAGTTGAGTAGTGTAGAGAATTGGGAATTCAATCAAAGAAATTGTATCGGGTGATTTGATATTTACATGGTGAACCTAGTTATATCGAAAAAGGTTGATTGTAAGGTGTTGCTAAGTAGTCGAAGATTTCCCATTATCAAGGGCATAATCTCAATTGGAGGCATGTTGGGTTAAGGATCTTTTTCAACCTGATAGGCCTTGTTTCAAGCTCCGTTACGATTACCCGATCCAGACCATCTTCTCTAATTTGAATCTAGGAGATTCTTCTATCTAGTTTTGTAGCTCTAATACTCAACGGGAGTAAGGTGATTATCCGCTGATAAGCTTATCATATGTGGCATGGACAGTATCCTTATTTTCTCCATAGATGGGATTACCCCGAAGGTACCTTGCCAACAAATTTATTCAATCAAATTCATTCAATGGTTTTTATTTCAGGATTGTGGTAATACCACAATACAAAGACCTAATCCTTCATTAAGAAATTTGTAGAGTAGGCGAATGAAGTAGAGGATCAGTGAAAGAAGCTAAGGGCAGAAGTTTCGGCTAGGTACATAGGGAACTTTTTAAATTCCCGTCCAGAGGCTGAAGTGGTTTCTTCCTCGGGGGTACAGGAACTAGCCTTGTAGCGATTATAAATTTGGAAGAGTACTGAGTGGAATCTTGGCTTTGAGGGGGAAACAGTTGAGTAAACTATAAAGAGACCCATCCAACTGTACATTGAATCAAGATAAAGATACTGTTATGCACGATAAGGAAGGCCGATGAAGTTATAAGTGTAACAAGGAGACGAGGCAGTATATCTCCTACTAATATAAAGTAGGAACACCTTCATACAATAGGAGGCATAAGGACCTAGTGTTCCTACCTTTCAGGGAATAAAGGGAACGCTAGGAAACCTAGTCATGTTCAAATTTTATCAACCTCAGCCACCACAGGAACTGGATGATAGGATTATCTCCAACATGTTATTAGCAGAGGAATGAGGCTATTTAGAGAAGAAAAGTAAGGTCTAATAATTGCCTTTAGGTATCATTATATATGCTATGGGTGGAGTAACTTGACAAGAAGTGTATTCAGATTCTAGCAGAAATGACAAGGACTTAAAGTGTGCAGCTAATTCCGTTATCCTGAGATAGTATTAAAGTGGGAGGTCCTAATGGACTAACATGAAGATAAACTTAGGTAGGGACAATGGAAACTATAGGGTAGAAATAGAAGAATGGAAAGTTTTAAATTCATATGGCCTACTAAGGAAAGAAAAGCTACCTAGTACGAGATCATGGTGCAAATAAGATTGTGTATGAAATACTAAGCAGGGCTACCTTGACATCGGTCATAAGTGCAACAAAATCCAATGCGCCCTAAGCAAGACTGGGTGATGCACCAATATAAGATCAAAAACGACTTGGAAACGTGCCCCATGAGGGGCAAGGTTTCGATATCGAAACTAGAGGTAGTCAGAAAAGTCTTCATCCCTTGGGCCGGATTAAATGTAATCATCACTAACGCACTAGGTTCCATTAGAATTCCGTAGTTAAACGTGCTCGGACAAAAGTAATGTGGAGATGGGTGACCATATGAGAAACCCTCATATTGAAACTTCAACATGATAGCAAGACCATTGTTTCCATTTCTCATAACCTAGGGGCAAGAAGTTATGAAGAGTAGGCAGGAAGCTTAGCAGTTAGGGTAATATAAAAACTAGCCATTACAACTAATGCGTCCACATACATGGTATTAGGACAAACCCCCAACGAGTTTGGTAACACCAGTGCCCATAAAAGTGGGAGGCAAACATCAACACAATAGTAGAGAAATCTCCATGCTAACCAATTGAAGAAAGTAGAAGAATGGCAGGGACTTTAGCTATCCCAATGATCATTGAGAAATTCAACAAGGATGGCACGAGGTCCAATGAGCAAATAATGAAAAATGGCATAAAGTCTGCAAGAGAAGGACAGATTTCAAAGCAAGGACCATAGTTATAGTTTAGAAGGAAGCTCTAGCCTTGCACCTAAAACCTAACGGAAGGGGGATTTGTCACTGATCAAAGAGAATCAGGTAGGCAAGAGTTTGGATATGGCTTGATCAATTTTCCCGAAAACTTCAGCGAAGCCACTATGATCACTATTTATTGACATTGATTGCTGCTGTAGCCAATGATTTTCATATTGACAGAACTTTTTCAGTTGATATTTAGGACCCAAGACACAAGTATTAGACAGTTTCTTTGGAAAGCATTAGTGCGCAAGTGGTCAGACACATGACAAGGAAGATAAGGAATTTACTCGATGAATTTGATGATGAATTAGAACGTCAATAAAGCAAAGTATATTTTGGCACCCATATGATCTACGACAACTCTCTGCATGGATATTCGAAAGGCATTTTGTAAGACAGTATGGTAAGGGAACTCTACAGCTTCAATAAAAAGGATCTGACTTTTAATCTTGGTTTTTACATTAAATTGCCTATATCTCAATAACTAGGAATCAAGGAGGATATCAGACTAATAGAAAGAGTCATGAGTCTTAGAACTCAATCCATATAGTGGAAGCAACCTAAAATCCTCCTACAAACATTAGACACTAGATAAATTTTACCAAAAAGAAGGAGTTTTAAGATAAGGCTCCTAGTTATAATGATTGAGGGAAGGCCTAAGCCCATGTTTTTAAAGAACCATATTGAAGGCGAATTTGCTATCGAATTAAAGGTAGCTGAGCAAGTAAGAATCTTGGGAAAGAAAATATGGACCTCTTGGACTCAGACAATTACTACGATAACTGCTAATCTTTGCAATTTCAAATCTTCATGAGTTGAATATCTGAGGTCTCATGTACAAGTGGTAGAAGATCTAGCAGCTACCACGAAGTAGGAGTAGCAGAGTATAGAGCAAGGGAGATGAGTAAGGGTCTCCAATAAGCTATACCGTAATTTAAAGCGTCGTAGAAATAAGGCAAGCTTGGGCACTAACATAACCCTTATGGATCCTTTGTCCGTACTAAGACAATACCTCATAGCTACTGGCAAGTCATCTCAAGACCAGATGCAAATTCGAGAAGAGGAGTATCCCTATACGTTAAAAGGGTTTTTCTTTGACCCTTCTTAATCCTAGAATTTTGAGGACAAAATTCTTTTTAAGGTGGGTAGAATTGTAACATCCCCAATTTACCCTGTGCTAAACTATTCCATTTTTACCTCCACCACGATTTCCGAGTTCCGATTTCACTAGTTTTCATGATTTCCGACTTCATCTTCAAATTTCACATGAGATGGGATAATTACCGAGTTCCGAGTTCGTCTTACTTCATGTCATGCCTGATTTCCGATTTCCTCTTCAATTTTGATTATTCCTGATTTCCAACTTCATGTTTTAGTTTTGAGTTAAATGGAGTGGCTTCCGAGTTCCAATATCCGACTCCAAATTAAAGTATATTGGGTATAATTTCCTTATTTCCCGACTTCCGACTTAAACTTCAAGTCCGAACAACATGAACGTGATTCCCCCGATATCCGACTTCATGTCTGAAAGACAATATACCATGTTTCTGATCTCATCATACCGACTTCCGGTTTTAAGTATTTGGGTTTGATCTTGTGATTCCGGATTCCCGAGTTCTGACCTTAAGCATACCCAGCATCCTCATTCCGACTTTTGACTTGACCCAAGTTGATACTTTAACACAATGGTGCAAGTGCTGACCTCCGATTTTAATATAATGAGTTCTGGCCTTAGAGTTGAACTCAATGGACACGAGTTCGAATCTTTGAGTTAACTTCCAGTCATACACGAGTTCCAATATCCGGCTTCAGCTACGAGCTCAATTAGATATGGCATGAGTTCTGACTTCAAGCAGAATAGAGGCGAGTTCCGATTTCTAATAGTATGGCGGTGAGTTCCACTAAAAGGGAGATATAGCTAAGCTTTGTCCACAAGAAATTTAGCCAATCAAAGCCCTCCAAGTTAACTACCACCTCAAGCTTATAAACTCATCTCTTTCTCTCCTTCAGCCTCATCTTCACGTTACCTCTCTCTTGTTCAGCTCTTTCTCTCTTTTCTCCACTCACATAACCCCATCACTCCTTCAAGACAAGATTCTAACAATTTAAGCTTCAAACACTTAGCTCAAATCACGCTCCAAAGAGGTAGGATTCTATTTTTGTTCTTGAATTACTTGCACTATGATTGCATGAAATTGTATCCTTCTTCTTGTATTTGATGGATTATTGGATGTGTATGATTGGATTAATATGTGATTAATATGAAATCTTGAGTGGAAATTAGAATTAGAAGAAGAAAACTAAGAGAAATGGATGGATTAGGATGCTGTCTGGATGAAGAATTCCACAGCAGTCCGTACGATGGAGTATATGGCTCCGCCTACAACTAGTTAAATCCAATGAAACCATTTTTAGATGAAAGTAGACATTCAGGGCTTTCCATAGATATATCATATAAGGTTATTGGATTAGTATTGAGGGAGATATGAATTTTTGAAGTTTGACCTAGGTTTCAGGATTTTTATCCGAGCAGGGTGACATGAGGAGAGTATAACTCACCCTATATAATTCCAAATTGAGTGAAACCAGTTTTGTTAGAAAGCCTACACATAGGGGAACATCCCAGTATGAAATTCAGAGTTTGTTATGTCCCCAGTTGATCCCAGTGGTTCGAGGAAGTTGCTCTATGTCCAAACCGAGCTAAAATAGAGTAGTTCAGGAAGGTCGACTTTCAGGACTTATAACTCGAAGTATACTTAAGAAAATCAAGTAAAACTTGCTGCAAATGAAAGGTTGTCCTGTTAGCTTTGATATGGCACCAATTTCGTATGATTTGAGGTTAGTTTCGATTTTTAGTGTATTTATACTTCCAAGTCTGTAATTCGGGCCAGTAACCGAATAGGCTGAGACAAAAGTTAGATATCTTGAGTTATATAAATCAAAATGATATGGGACCAAAGAGGTTAGAAAGTAGACATATAGAACTATGACATATCCAAAATTCAGATTTAAATGAGTTGAATAGAAATAAAGATGGATTATACAAAATTCGGGCAGAACCAAATAGAATTGGCAGGAATGACCAAGTTGATGGTTTCACAAGTGCTAGTGAGCATATAAGGCTTGAGTGGACGGTTTTAAGTCTTACCCTGATAGATATTTTAGATTGATTATACTGCTATGATTGATTTGCCTGTGAGAGCTGGCACTATTCATGGAGAAACGGATACGATCCGTTATGCTGCCAAATTTACGGCAGAAGGCTATGAATGTTATCCTCAAAAGGTTTAAATATGTAAGTATGATATGAGTTATGAGAGATTATACTTTGAATATATTACATTCACATGTTATGTTCATGCATGCCATGCATGCAAGCATAATTAGAATATGATATGCAAAATAAGATATGAGGCATATTCATGTATGCACAAAGCATCTGCACGCATGATAAGAACTTTCAAGAGGGACGTACTAAGCTACCACGCGAGGCATGGCATAGACCCAGCTAGCATGGGCCAGAGCGGTACTGTCTGAGACTTGGGCCAGCCCTCGACCAGATTTAAGGGGAATAGACCGGTGTGAGGGTCCGGGAAAGTAAACCCGTAACTCATGTATAGGTACGAGCTCGAACCTAAAAAGCAGGTTATTACCCAGGGGTGAGAAAGGCCATTTACCTCCGAGGGACCAAGCACAAAAAAGTAAGACCAAGTACAGGAAAGAGCAAGATCAGGTTGCAAGTTAAAGAAAGATACAAATTAAGTCAAGTGCACTTGCATACAGATAAGCACAAGCATTTTTATGTGCATCTTCAGTTATCCCATTAAGTGATAAGGTCATTAAGATTCTTGTTGAAGCATATTGCACTATTTGTATTTCTATGTTTGTCATATAATATGGCAAGTGATTGTTAAAACATAACCCGCTTCGAGAAAGATGTTTTCCACTTAAAATTGAACCACTGTTTGTGTATGTGTGCTCATATTTTCATAATAAACCGAAGCGGCTAGAATGTTTTATGAGGACACTATAAGATTGGTTTAAGTTTACCTACTGAGAACCCTAGGTTCTCACTGCCTGCTTGTATGTTCTTCTTTTCCGTAAACATTCCAGTACCCAAGTGGAAGTCAAGCACGAGGCGGAGTACAAGGCCACTTATTGAGCAAGAGTTGGGCGCTAGCCAAATCAAAAGACTATCGAAGCTAGTTATCTCAATCACAATTTCTTTTAAAGTGTAATTATTTTATTATCCATGTATCAAAGACTATTAGTCAGAAATGAAGGGAGCAGTAAAAGGGCCATGTATTGTATTTTTCATATTTTAAAGTTTATTTAGCATCGTGACAACCTTTTCATGTAACTCCATGACTCGAGCATGGCTTATATGATAGAGGATGTTACAGTGATCCTTTAAAAGGGAAGGTGACCCAAAGTAAGTTTCCCTCACCCACGACTCACATGAGGCATGGCATGACCCAGCTAGTGTAAGTACCAAAATTTTATGATGGCGATGGCCACGGTATGAGCTCATTACCACTTATGTTTAGTGGGTGAAAAGAAAAGGACTTAAGATAAGTCAAGTTAAGAAAAGGGACTTCGGTCCAAACCCTTAAAGAGAAAAAGTTAAGTGAAGCTTATAGCACAGTTATGCATGTTTTATTTGATTATACTTATGCCCATGTATGTTATGATATAAATGATTAGAGAGTATATTAAAATTGAATCCACTTCGGATATTCATGTTTTCAGAAACCTATGAACTAAACCTTATGCATGCTCACTGTTTTCATTATAAAACCGAAGTGGCTGGGACGATGATGATGACACCTCCGTGTTAGGTTCGAGTCCTACTGAGAAATATTATTTCTTACTCTAGTCACTTTTTCGCATCATCACCAGAATCTGATGGCGCATTCGGTGGAGTGGAGCATGGATCCCCCACACTGTGAGTGGACGTACGGCGTGGGATGCCAGACGAAACTATTTTGGGACTTATAGCAACTGTCACTTTGCATCTTCACATATTCTTTTTTGAGATGAGCTTTACTATTGAAGTTTGTATTTAGTACCTAGTATTTGGATCATGGCATGACCATGAGCTTCCTTCGATGTAATGCTATTATATATATGTATGTATATATAGTATGAACCCATATGGATGTAATGGTTAGCTATGTAATGCAATGTATTTGTGAGTTACTATTTATTTCCCTTTTTACTGTTTTATGATATTTAGGTATGTACCTTATATGACCTGCTCTTTCTCTATCTACCTTCTCGCTCAAGGCTTTGCTTTCCAAAGCGACGACATATTTAAAAAAAAAAAATCTTACCGTATTTTCCACATAATTTAATTTCAAGTGAAGTTTAGTTTTCCACGAGCATAAGTAACAACTAATAAAATGCCGTAATACGACTTAAGCATAGTATGGGTTTATTAGGGTGTTACATTATGGTATCAGAGTAGTTCATCCTATTAAAGCCTGAGGTTGGACTGACTATGCTTCCAAGCATAACTCTACGTGCGCTACGTTAAGTCATGCTGTGGATCTTGTTTGTATGATGGGATGTAGGACTTAGAATTCATGACTGTCATGTGAGATTGCCTTTAGTTGCTACCGTGTTTATGCTTAATATTGGGCCTAATCAACTTGATATCTTTGTATGGTGTGTTTAGGAACTAATGGCAACGTGTAGACGTACCTCCAACGAGATCAGCAACAGCGTGAACCTCGCCGAGTTCATGAGGACTTTCAAGCAAATGGCAAACGCAATGCAAGCTCAAGCTATGGCTGCTGAGCATATGATGGACCAGCTGAACCGAAAATTCGAAGAGTCTATTGGTGGAAATGGAGCTAATGCCGAGTATCAGAAGTTCTCGGAGTTTCGTAAGGCGAGCCTGCCTAGTTTCAAGGGGACTTTCAACCCTGATGAAGCCGACGAATGGATTAAAGAGATTGAGAAGATCTACTCCGTGCTAGCTTGCTCAGAAACCCAAAAGGTGGCCTTTACCACTTACATGTTGAAGGCGGATGCCAAGTTCTGGTGGAAAGGAGCGAAAAGCTTGATGGAAAGTGATCAGAGGGAGATCACATGGGATGCATTCAAGGTGGCTTTTTATGAGAAGTACTTCTTGATGTCCGTAAGGAGCGCGAAAGAGATGGAGTTCCTGAGGCTCTACCAAGGAGGTAGAGCATTGCCAAATACACAGCGAAGTTTGAGGAGCTGTGTAAGTTTTCCACGCTATATTAGCGGAACCCAGATGAGCATTGGAAATGTATGAAGTATACGGGGGGATTACGGGCTGACATTTTGGCATCAGTGGCTCCATTGGAGATAAGGAACTATGCGGCACTTGTTAATAAGAGCCGTGTAGTAGAAGAGTATAACCGAAAATTGATGATCCAGAGATCAGAGGCCCATAAGAGGAGACCGGCGTCTTAAGAGCAACACCAAAAGGAGCCCCTGCAAAAGAAGCCCTACTACGGTGAAGGATCCAAGGGCAACCAACCACAAGAGCCCTCCGCCAACCCTTCAAGACTCGCGGACCAGCCCCCGAAGCTTGCAACGAATCCCACCTGCCCAAAGTGTGAGAGACAACACAAAGGGATTTGCTATGCTGGACAAAATGTCTGCTACAAATGTGGACAGCCTGGCATTTTACAAAGAACTGCATTTAGGGCACGCCTGCCCCCAACCTGCTCACAAGTAATGAATTTTGAGGGCAAAATTCTTTTTAAGGAGGGGAGATTGTAACATCCCCAATTTTTGTCTAAGCTAATTAACTCAGTGATCCTGGCTAATTAGAGAGGTTAACAATTAACTGAGGACTAATCTGCTAATCTCAATGAGCAAGAGCTTAGCAAATTAAAGGCAAGTCAACAACTGAAATATAATGCATTAAAGGTTATAATTAAGAACCTAATTACCCAATCCTTATTAACCCATGATTTAGAACATAAAAATCAAGGTGACCTAACCTTATTAACTAAGTGCATGTCAAACACCACATCTAATCACTCGAAAATTAATCCTCACACCCTTTTCACATAATTAATGAGGAAAAATCCTTCTCAATGAAAATATGTTAAGGTTTAATTGAACCAATTGAATTAATTAATATTTAGATAATTGTAACAATTATAAAGATATAGAAACTTCCTTTTATTTATTGTTTGAAAGTTTGGTCAAGGCAAGAGTCATGTCCAACCATCCATTTGCCTTCTCATCATACACCCCTAGATCAAGAGTCTATGCTAGTAGTATTCCTTAAGTCAAGACAAGAAATATACTCTCCTCCATCAAGATGGTGACACTTGGAGTGATCATAGCCATCCAAGACAAATCCTAAGAGAGCTCATACTTTTAACCACTTGAAAAACACTACATGGTCTTTACCCAAATTGCCAAGACTCAAAGGAAACACAACTCTCTCTTTTGCCCCAAGGTTTTTCCCACTCTCTTGCTTGTTGTAAGAAGCAAAGTCACCTCACTCCCTCCCCCTCTTTTTGCACCATTTAGCCCCTCCCTCCCCCCTCATTTCTTTTTTTCATTCTTCTCACTAAAACACAAAGCTCTCTCCTCTGTCCATGTCTCATCCCACTCTCTTATTCTTCCCACCTTTCTTGTTCTTCTTCCAACCTTCTTACTACTTCCTACCTTGTCTCCATCACCAGAGTCACAATCCCTTCAAGGACTACCATTTTTGGTCCTTGGAGAAGGCCACTCATACACAAGCTCCATTTTCAAGCTTTCAAGTAGGGAGGCTCTCTTCAAGCTTCTCCTCATCCCAAATTCTTCAAGAAAGCTCTTTTTGGTAGTGACTCTAACCTTTCTTTTTCATGTATTTTTCAAGCACTAGAACCCCTAAGCTCTTCATAGTTAGGTGGTTTTAGAGCTTGCTTCAAGGTCTCAGGACCGTATCTTGCTCTATGAGTATTCTTGCCTTGATGCAAATGTTGCCTTAAAATGAGATTTTGTGGTATGATGGTTTTTATGTATTTTGCTTTATTTTGTTTTAAAATACTGATTTGGTAATTAAAACATCGAATATGATGGTGAGATAAAACATGAAAATGGTGATTTAAAGTGGTATAACAATTTCTCCATAAGCTTGAAGTGAAAAACATAAAAGCTAGTTAAGCTAGAATTCTAGTAGTCTATAATTCGTACGGTATAAGTCATTCTACAAAACTCAAAATGTAGTGAAACTAATTTTCTTGAAAATAGACTCAAAGAGCTTTCCACACATATAAAATATGTGAGATTTTGCCTTAAAACGAGAGAGATATGAATTTTCAAAGTGTGTTGTTCCCAGATGTGTCTCTGTATGGGCAGTATGTAATAAAATCTTAATAACAGAAGTTATACAGACATTTTTCAGTGGGACCAAGTTTGTTAGAAAGCTAAGACATAGAGGAACATCCCCACAAAACAATTTTCACAGATTCCTTATGAGGAGCTCGTAGTAAAGCTTAAAATTCACTGTACCGAGAATAAACTTAAAAGCTAAGCAGTTAGAATAAAATGTACATAACTCAAGTCACAAAATGATTTTTTGAGTGGGGTTTCTTTTGTTTAAAAATAGACTCAGAGAAGTATAATCATACCAAAATTCAAAATAAAAGAGTCAAAGATGAAATTATGGTGAATTTTTGAAGTTACTGCTCCACTGTAAAAGTAAAACTGGTTGTGGTAAAAGTTAAAGGTCAATGAGGAATAAGCTTTAAGACCTTAAGACCCTTACATTAAGCATTGGAAAACCTTCATAATTCAACATAAAAAGTTTCAAAGAGGATAATAGGCAAGATTGGCCCTAGGCCTAATAAAAGAATTTATACAAGAGGCAACCCCAATTAAAAGCTTGCACCAAATTTACTAAGCTAAGCTCATAAGACTTTGTGTGATATGTATGCCTCTATGTGTCAATATGATGACAATGATATGATGATGATCATGATGATGATGATATGACATGATGATGATGATATGATGTGATGATGATCATAATGATGATTGTAACATCCCCACTTTAGTAAACCGAACGTGATGGGAACTTTGAATTAATTTCCCTAAGCAGTGTGAAAATTTCTCAGGCAGCGCTATGCCATGACGATCCTCACACTTGGAAGTATAGGGTTGTGTAACACTGCCATTGAAAATATGGCACTGCCGTATGTTAAAAACTAGAAAATGACAAAAGTGCCCCTATAAACTTTTATTAATTACAAAAATGGCCAAAATTTTTTTGGGATTACATTTTTGACCCTAGAGAATTATTTCCACAATAACCCTAGGACTTTTCATAAAATGACATTTATATTCCCACATCAGTAGAATTAGCAAAATGGGGTTTTAAGTGAAACAGAATCACGTGGCAAAACCGTAGAAGTTTAAATCTCTGCCGATTGAGCCATGAAGGCAGCCTAGTATGAAATGACGTGGGGTGCCCCTGGACTTGCTCAAAATTATGAAAATGCCATTAGTTACAGAAAGTAGGAAACAGAAAGGCTCCGGATTTACGTAAATGTCTAATTCACTCCGTTAATTCACTTATTCGGTTTCAATAGTTACGTAAGGACAATTAGAAGTTAATTAGATACTAATCAAGAGCTAATTAGACATCAGTTAAAAAGATTTGGCTTAAGATAAATTAAAATAAATATGTAGATATCTTACAAACTATTAAGTAACGATTTACCGGTTTGGAGGAAATCGGTAACTATTCGGTGCTCTAAATTGCCAGGGCTGAATCAGTAGAATTTTACCCTAATAACCTTAGGATGAACGGATGAAATTCAGCCACCTTCATCACCATAGATGGCGCCATATGGCAGCCACATGATGAGGAAATTTGGCCAAATCATGGCTATTGAAACAAAATATCTCAAGTCATTCTTATCAAGTCATAAAGCCTAGAAAAATCTCACTCACCTCCCTCATTTTTGTGCCTCCACCAATGCTTTAGCCCTCTCCCATTTCTTCTTCTTCTTCTTCCTTTCTTTCCTTACCTCCATAACTAAGAACTTCAAGCTCAAGATTGGAAGCCTTCTTGACCTCAAATCCTATTGCTCCTTTTATGAAAATTGATCCTTACCTCCTTCTCTACAAAACCCCTCTAACAATTCCATGATTAAGCATAAAATAGAGCCTCCCCACATTCATATGAGCTGCTGCCATGATGAAGGAAGAAGGCTAGGAGTTGGTTCTTGGCCTCCCTGCTTCCATAGCTTCAAGGATTTCAAGGTAGGTAGCTTAAATCCTTAGTTGTTTGATGTATCATGTGACTATGTGGCTACTATGTTCCTCTTATGCCATGCTTGTATAATGGTGCTTTGATGTCCTTCTAATGTTTTGAGGTGAGGAAACTTGGTTTAAGTTGAAGAATTTATCAAAAACTCAAAAGGGATCTAGGCAGAAATCTGTTTTGTGAGAAAACCCTACGGTGTCCGTACTTGTGGAGTGTACGGCTCCGCCTACAGCCATAGAAAGGGATGAATCTATTTTTATATGAAACTAGACATTCATGGCTTTCCATACATATAAAATATAAGGCCATTGGATTAGTATAGGATTAGTTATGAATTTTTGAAGTTTAGCCTCGAAATCTGGATTTTTACCCGGGCAGTATGAGTTGAGAAGGGTATAACTCACCCTACACAACTCCAAATTCAGTGAACCCAAGGTTTTTTGAAAGCTAACATGTATGGGAACATCTCATAAAAATTTCAGAACCAAAATCATTGCCATCTATTCTCAGCGCACCAGTGAACTTGACCTAAGTTTAAATCAGGCTAAGACAGTGTAGTCCAGTACGGTCAAGTTTCGAGACTCATAACTCAAAATATACTCATGAAAATGGTATGAAACTTATCCCATTTGAAAGCTTGTTCTGTTAGCTTTAATTTGACATAAATTTCATAGAATTTCACTTAGATTTCTATTTTTAGTGAATTTTCACTTAAAAGAGTATAATTCTAGCTAAGAATAGGGCAGTCTAAAGTAAATTACTAATAACTTGAGTTATACAAATCAAAATGAGATGGAACCAAAAGGGTTGAAAACTAGACACAAGCTATGACATATCCAAATTTTAGACTTAGATGAGTTGAATTGGGCAAAGAGTGGATTATAACAAAATCGGGCAGAATAAGGGAGAGTAAACTGAAAGTCCCATAGATGCTTGAATTGAACTTGGAGAATGATGCTATGAATATCTATGTAATGGCTGATCCATATTGGAATGCAAGTTTGAAAGATTGTACTGGTTGTCTGGCACTATTCATGGGGAAGCGGACTCGATCCGTTATGCTGCCGAAATTCCGGCAGAAATATGTGAATTATATGAATGTTATACATTTGTATGTTATACTCATGAGATTCATACATGCAAGAATGATTTAAGTATGATATGAAGTATATGAATGATTGCATGTAGCATAAGCATGTATAATCATGTCCAAAGAAGAATAAGGTTTATGAGAACTTGCAAGAAAGATGTACCAAGCTAGCAGTACTATCTAAGACTTGGGCCAGCCCTCAATCAGATTTAAGGGGAATAGATCAGTGTGAGGGTCGGGGAAAGTAAACCCATCACTCATGTATAGGTACGAGTTCGGACCTGAAAAGCAGGCTATTACCTAGGGGTGAGAAAGGCCATTCACCTTTGGGGGACCAAGTATAGAAAAGAGCAAGGTCAAGTTGCAAGTTAAAGAAAGAGATAAGTAAAGTTAAGTGCACTTGCATGAAATCAAATACAAGCATCTACATGTGCATTTCTAGTTATCTTATTATGTCATGATATTGTTATGATTCTTGTTGAAGTGTATTACTCTGTTCATGCTCCTATGTTTGTCATATGAAATGGCAAGTGGCTGTTAAAACATATTCCGCTTCGAGTAAGGAGTTTTCAACTTAAAAATTGAACCACTTTTGTTTATATGTGCTCATATTTTCATAATAAACCGAAGCGGTTGGAATGTTTATGATGATGCTGTAAGATTTATTTGAGTTTACCTACTGAGAACCTTAGGTTCTCACTGCTTGCTTGTATGTTTTTCGTTCCCCGTAAACATTCCAGCACCCAAGTTGGAAATCAAGTGTGAGGCGGAGTACAGGGCCTTTCATTGAGCAAGAATCGAGCGTAAGCCAGACCAAGAGACTCTTGAAGACAGCTAACGACTAGTCGGATGTAAACGCTGTATACTGTGTCAGTCACAATTTCTTTTAAATTGTAATTATTTTATTCTCTATGTATCAGAGATTATTAATCAGTAATAAAGTGAGAAGTTAAAGGACCATGTATTATATTTTCCATATTTTAAAGATTTTCTTAGTATAGTGACAACCTCTTAATATAACCCCATGACTCGAGCATGGCTTATATAATAGAGGGTGTTACAATGATGGTATGATAATGATAATGATATGATGATGATAAGGATGATAATGATATGATGGTGATATGAAAATGAATGAAGATGATATGAATATGATATATTGATGATACGATGCTTAATGATATACATTAAAGGAACCACATTTGGGGACGGCGATACATAACGCCCAGATGTGGAAAGGATTAATAAATATGAATACCCTGGGGACAGCGATACGTAACGCCTAGAGATGATTGATAAAGGAAACCACGTTTGGGGACGGCGATACGTAACGCCTAAATGTGGAAAAAGAATTAAAATAATTTTGCATCATAAGCCTTACTAAGAAGATAAAGTAAACTAAGGGCGTGATCCTTCAAAAGGGAAGGTGACCCAAAGTAAGTTCCCCTCACCCATGACTCACATGAGGCATGGCATGACCCAGCTAGTGTGAGTATAGGGGATAGGGCTTACATAAGGCATGGCATGACCCAACTAGCATAAGTACCGAAATTTTATGGTGGCGACGGCCACGGTATGAGCTCATTACCATTTATGTTTAGTGGGTGAAAAGAAAAGGTCTTAAGATAAGTCAAGTTAAGAAAAGAAAAGAAAAGGGACTTCGGTCCAAACCCTTAAAGAGGAAAAGTTAAGGGAAGCTTATAGCACAGTCATGCATGTTTTATGTGATTATACTTATGCCCATGTATGTTATGATATAAATGATTAGAGAGTATGTTAAAATTGAATCCACTTCAGATATTCATGTTTTCGAAAACCTATGAACTGAACCTTATGCATGCTCACTATTTTCATTATAAAACCGAAGTGGCTAGGACGATGACGATGACACCTTTGTGTTGGGTTCGAGTCCTACTGAGAAATATTATTTCTCACACTAGTTACTTTTCCGCATCATCACCAGAATCTGATGGTGCATTCGGTGGAGTGGAGCATGGATCCCTCACACTGTGAGCGGATTTACGACATGGGATGCCAAATGAAACTATTTTGGGACTTATAGCAACCGTCACTTTGCATCTTCGCATATTCCTTTGTGAGATGAGCTTTGTTATTGAAGTTTGTATTTAGTACCTAGTATTTGGATCATGGCACGACCATGAGCTTCCTTCGATGTAATGCTGTTATATATATGTATGTATATATAGTATGAACCCATATGGATGTAATGGTTAGCTATGTAATGCAATGTATTTGTGAGTTACTATTTATTTCCCTTTTTATTGTTTTATGATATTTGGGTATGTACCTTATACGACATGCTCTTTCTCTATCTACCTTCTCGCTCAAGGCTTTACTTTCCAAAGCGACAACGTATTTCAAAAAAAAAATCTTATCGTATTTTCCGCGTAATTTAATTTCAAGTGAAGTTTAGTTTTCCACGAGCATAAGTAACAACTAACAAAACGCCGTAATATGAATTAAGCATAGTATGGGTTTATTAGGGTGTTACATCTCCTAAGTTCTGAATTCTACATTAAGTATGAAATGGACATTATTATTGATTTCCGACTTCATCTAAGTTTGCAATAAAATGACGTGATTCTCGATATCTGACTTTAGTTCCAAATTTCAATGGGAATGAATCCGATCTCCGACTTATTCCTGATCTCCGAATCCATGTTCCAAACTGACACGATTTCCGATCTCACCATTTATTTGCAAGTTTCAAATAAAATGGACATGAGTTCCGAGTTTAAGTAGGATGGAGGCGAGTTCCGATTTCAGTCGGAATGAAAACGAGATTCAATATTTAGCCATAAAAGAGGGAGACATGGCTGAACCTTACCCCACAAGAAATTCAGCCAATCAATACTCACAATTCCAACTACCCTCTTTATGTTTAAATCAGATTTTTCTTCCCACTTCATGCTGATTACGCCTCCCTCTTCCATCCCAGCCTTCTTCATCTTTCTCGCTTCTCCCTTCACTTTACTTCAACAACCTTCAAGTCTTGACAAGGTTCCATCAAATCCAAATTCCAAGACCTAGCAAAGTCACATACAAAGAGGTAGGATTCACTTTCTATTCTTGTGTTCTCTAAACTGTGACTATATGAAATTTCACTCTTCTTCATGTATTTGATGATATATTGGATGTATATGATGGATTATGATTGCATTAATATGAAATCTTGAGTTGGAATTAAGGTTAGAAGGTGAAAACTAGGAGAAATGGAGGATTAGGATGCTGCCTAAGTGAGAAGCCCCATGGCAGTCCATATGTTGGAGTGTATGGCTCTACCTACAGCCATTCAAATTTGATGGAACTATTTTTATTTGAAACTAGACATTCAGGGCTTTCCATACATATATCACATAAGGTCATTGGATTAGTATTGAGAGAGATATGAATTTTGGAATTTGGACCTAGATTTCAGAGGTTGGTAATGGGCAGACTGGGTTGTTCTGGTCATAACTTGCTCTATACAACTCCAAATTAAATGAAACCAATTTTAATAGAAAGCTTACACATAGGAGAACAGCCTATAAAGATTCCAAGTTTGATAGGTCCCATTTGTTCCCAGTGGTTCGAAGAAATTGCCCTATGTCCAAACCGGGCCAAAATAGGACAGTTAAGGAAGGTCAAATTTCGGGGCTTATAACTCAAGCTATATTAGAGCAAATGATGCAAATGAAAACTTGCCCTATTAGCTTTAATATGATACCTCTTTCGTATAGTTTGAGCTAGTTTTTGATTTTTAGGGAATTTCTACTTTTAAGTGTGTAATTCTGGCTAGCTGCAGGGCAGGCCGTGATAATACTTAAATATCTTGAGCTATGCTTATCAAAATGCGATGGGACTAAAAATGTTAGACAATAGACACATAAATTCTAACATATCCAAAATTGAGGCCCAAACAAGTTAAATAGAAATTATGGCTTGAATTACAAAAATAGGGTTGACTGAATGTGTTGAGATAGCAATTATGTTTTAAATGCAACATTTACTTCTATGAGATTGATGATTGAATTATGAATGAAATGTTATGATTTCTTTGTCCAATTGACTGTTTGAGTACTGACACTATTCATAGAGAAGCGGACATGTTCCATTATGCTGTCGAATTTTTGGTGGAATTGTAAAGAAGGTTATAAGCATTTAGATGTTAAGAATATGTATGTAGAAATTCCATATGCAATGATATATGAAGACAAATGACGAAGCATATGTAAGAATGCATTCAACATGTTTATGCATGATTATGTATGAGAATGAAAGGATACGAGTACAAAAAATGTGAATCCTTTCACCCGAAGGCAGTTACACTTTGAATCCCCCCTTGTGAAAGCAGTTAAATAAGATAAGATTGGGTCCCTTCACCTGGAGGCAATTGTACTTTGAATCCCTCCCTGTGAAGGTAGCTAAAACTATGAGATCCCTTTACCTTAGAGGCACATGGTCAGATGAGATCCCTTTACATTGAAGGCACGTGGTTAGTTGAGATCCTTCTATTGAGGGATGTAACCAGAAAAGATCCCTTTAATTTAGAGGCACGTGACCGAAATGAGATCCCTCCAAGACTAGAGGCATGTGTCTCCCCTTGTGGGATAGTTTGTGTGGTGACGATTATGAGTTGAGCTGACGAGCTCATTCCTAGATAAGACTATCCAAAGGCAGTAAAGACTAAATATTCTATTATAAAAGATATGATGATGAATCCATATTTCTACGGGACATGACATGGCGATCATGCTCTGATGGAGTATGACATGGCGATTGTACTCTAGAATGTGTAACAATAAAAGAAAGTAAACTAAGGGTATGATCCTTCAGAAGGGAAGGTGACCTGAAGTAAGCTCCCCTTACCCACAGCCCACAAGAGGTATGGCATGACCCAGCTAGCATGAGTATAGAGGATAGGACTTACATAATGCATGGCAAGATCCAGCTAGTGTAAGTACCGATAAGCCATGGGGGCAACGAATTAAGAGAAACTTATAGCACAGACATACATGTTGTATGCAATTATAATTGTACCTATGCTCACTATTATTATATTCCATGTTTTATTGAGGCTAAGCTTGTTTTATCTATTTATGCAGTGATTTTTATTCTAGATATGAGATATTGCCAATATGACTTAAGTGCATGAAATAAAATGAATTCTGCTTCGGACTATATGTTTTCAAACTATAAAACAGAACAGTTCGTATGATGTGTTCATTTTTTTTTTCACAATAAATTGAAGTAGTTGGAGATAATAACAATGACACAATATGAAGTTTCTTAATGAATCCTACTGAGAATTCATAATTCTCGCCCCTATTTCCATGTTATCTCTAGATAGCCCAAAAAGTCTCGAAGACGGTTGAGGTTGCTGTGAAATAAGGTCCGCTCAGGTAGCGGTAACAATTCTTGGGTGTGGTGTTATGACTTAGGTATGGTACTGTACTTGGGAAGATGTTACAAAATGGTATCAGAGCAGCTCGATCCTCCTCGGACATGAGGATTTGGATTGACTACGTTTCCAGTGTACTCTAGAATCCTTAGAAAATGAGAAAATGTCATGCGACAAATCTTATCTTCTTAGACAAGGATAGGAAATTAAATTAGATATGCATGATCGTCTAACTGTGATTGTTATTAGTTGCTGTCACACTTAACTTATTATTGAGCCTGATCAACTCAATGTTTTATTGTGTGTGACTAGGAACTAATGGCTTCCAGGGGGCATGGTAGGCCACGAACTGTACCTATTCCAGAAGATCCTGCTAATTTTATGGATACGATGCGTAAAATGGCTCATGCAATGCGAGAACAAGCCACTGCAGCTCATCAAATGATGAACCAATTGGGTAGGCGGCTTGAGGCCGGCCGTGGGGAGAATCCACATGGCCCAGGAACAGACCTAAATTATCTTAAGTTTGCTGAGTTCAGTAAGGCGAATCCACCTAGCTTCCGAGGAGCTTTCAACCCTGGTAAGGTTGACGAATGGATTAAGGCAATGGAAAAAGTTTTCTCTATTTTGGATTGTTCGAGTCACTAGAAAGTAGCCTTTGCCACCTATATACTAGAAGCAGACGCGGAATTCTGGTGTAATGGTGTGAAGCGGCTATTAGAAGAATCCCAAACGGAGATCACCTGGATTGTGTTCAAAGACGCTTTTTATCAGAAATACTTTCCTCCATTAGTTCGGAATGCTAAGGAATTGGAATTTATGCAACTTTGCCAGGAAAGTAGCAGCATGTCAAAGTACATTGCTGAGTTTGAGAAACTATGCAAGTTTTCCACAATTTATCAACGGAATCCAAATGAGGTGTGGAAATGCGTCAAATTTGAAGGTGGATTGAGGGAAGACATTCTCGCAACAATAGGCCCTATAGAGATCAGAGATTTTTCTACTTTGGTAAACAAGTGTAGACTTGTGGAAGACTATAATAAGAAATTGGAGATTGCCTAGTCTGATGCTTATGGAAAGAGGTCGGCACTTGAAAACCAGGAACTTGAATATGCCTCACCACCAAAGAAGTTGCATCAATTTAATGGACATGAAGATAAACATTTTCAGGGGCCAAGCGTAGGGCAAGTATGCCCTAAGTGTGGAAAGGCTCATGGAGGTAGACCTTGTTTAGCTGGGCAAAATGTATGTTTCAGGTGTGGGAAGCTGGGTCACATGATCAAAGACTGCTTATATAGGCATCAGCCGTATACCCCTAAACCGCAACAACCATGATGGGCCTTCACCTTGAATGTTGATGAGGCTAGCTCCCCAAAGGAGCTGGAGTGAAATTGGAAATAACCTAGGACAAGGATTCACTTTTTTTGTTAACTTATATAATTAGGTTTACTATAGTTTCTTTGACTATGTTTTTACAACCTCAGTGTGTCTATGTGTAAACTTTCTTCAAACTCTTACGATAATAAATAGTTAGTTTTGTGACTAAATTTTGAGGACAAATTTTTTTTTTTAAGAAGGGTAGTAATGTAACATCCATGAGTTCCTACTTCCGACCTCATAACTGATGTTCAAGATTAACTAGAATAGACACGAAGTCCAACCTCCGAGTTTATATGCAAGTTCAACGAGAATAAACACGAGTTCCGATCTCCGAAACTGCTTCCAAGAGCTTTTCGTTTCTATTGATGTTCTCAAGTTTAAGCTTAGGACTGACTTCCGATATTTCCGAGTCTTGGGTATAAGTTCCGACCTCCCTGCAAATAAGGATAATGTACTGATTACCAACTTTCGGGGTTGTGCCTGTCTTGACTCCCGACTTCCGTGGTCATGTTTATACTAGTTCTCCGAGATTGATTCTTGGTCGAGTTCCAAAGTTACTGCTTACTAAGAAGCCAAGTTTAGGAATTTCGGGTATGAGTTTGAGCATCCTAGTTTCCTGATTTCCTGGATTCGGGTACAAGGTTTCATATTCTAATCTCACTTCCGATTTCCGATATTAAGCTTCAATCTTCCAAAGCTTTTGTGTTTCCTAAGTTCCGAGTTCCACAGTAAGTATGGAATGGACATTATTACCAATTTCTGACTTCATCTAAGTTTGCAATAAAATGGCGTGATTCTCGATATCTGACTTTACATCCAAATTTCAATAGGAATGAATCTGATCTCCGACTTATTCTTGATCTCCGAATCCATGTTCCAAACTGACACGATTTCCAATCTCATCATTTATTTCCAAGTTTCAAATAAAATGGACATGAGTTTTGACTTTAAGCAGGATAGAGGCAAGTTTCGATTTTAGGCAGAATGAAAACGAGATTCAATTTTTAGCCACAAAAGAGGGAGACATGGCTTACCCCACAAGAAATTCAGCCAATCAATACTCACAATTGCAACTACCCTCTTTATGTTTAAATCAAATTTTCCTTCCCACTTCATGCTGATTATGCCTCCCTCTTCCATTCCAGCCTTCTTCATCTTTCTCCCTTCTCCTTTCACTTTACTTCAACAACCTTCAAGTCTTGACAAGGTTCCATCAAATCCAAACTCCAAGACCCAGCAAAGTCACATACAAAGAGGTAGGATTCACTTTCTATTCTTGAGTTCTCTAAACTATGGATGCATGAAATTTCACTCTTCTTCATGTATTTGATGATATATTGGATGTATATGATGGATTATGATTGGATTAATATGAAAGCTTGAGTTGGAATTAAGGTTAGAAGGAGAAAACTAGGAGAAATGGAGGATTGGGATGCTGCCTAAGTAAGAAGCCCCATGGCAGTCTGTATGTCGGAGTGTATGGCTCTGTCTACAGCCATTCAAATTCGATAGAATATTTGAAACTAGACATTTAGGGCTTTCCATACATATATCATATAAGGTCATTGGATTAGTATTGAAAGAGATATGAATTTTGGAATTTGGACCTAGATTTCAGAGGTTGATAATGGGCAGACTGGGTTGTTCCGGTCATAACTTGCTCTATACAACTCCAAATTGAGTGAAACCAATTTTGATAGAAAGCTTACACATAGGAGAACATCCCATATAAAAGATTCTGAGTTTAATAGGGTCCCATTTGTTCCCATTGGTTCGAAGAAGTTGCCCTATATCCAAACCGGCCCAAAACAGGACAGTTTAGGGGTCAAATTTCAGGGCTTATAACTTGAGTTCTACTAGAGCAAATGATGCAAATGAAAGCTTACCCTGTTAGCTTTAATATGATGCCTCTTTCATATGGTTTGAGCTAGTTTTCGATTTTTAGGGAATTTCTACTTTTAAGTGTGTAATTTTGGCTAGCTGCAGGGTAGGCCAGGATAAAACTTAAATATCTTGAGCTATGCTTATCAAAATGAGATGGGACTAAAGAGGTTAGACAATAGACATATAACACTCTGACATATCCAAAATTGAGGCCCAGAAGAGTTAAATAAAAATTATGGCCTGAATTACAAAAATCGAGTTGAATGAATGTGCTGAGATAGCAATTATGGTTTAAATTCAACATTTACTTCTATGAGATTGATGATTGAATTTTGAATGAAATGCTATGATTTCTCTATCCAATTGGCTGTCTGAGTATTGACAATATTCATGGGGAAGCGGACACGTTCCGTTATGCTGCCGAATTTTCGGTAGAATTGTAAAGAAGATTATAAGCATTTAGGTGTTAAGAATATGTATGTAGAAATTCCATATGCAATGATATATGAAGACAAATGATGAAGCATATGTAAGAATGTATTCAGCATGTTTATGCATGATTATGTATGAGAATGAAAGGATACGAATATAATAAATGTGAATCCCTTCACCTGGAGGTAGTTGCACTTTGAATCCCTCCTTGTGAAGGCAGTTAAATAAGATAAGATTGGGTCCCTTCACCTGGAGGCAGTTGCACTTTGAATCCCTCCCTATGAAGGCAGCTAAAACTATGAGATCCCTCTACCTTGGAGGCACGTGGTCAAATGAGATCCCTCTATATTGAAGGCACATGGTCAGCTTATTGAGGCATGTAACCAGAAGAGATCCCTTCAATTTAGAGGCACGTGATCAAAATGAGATCTCTCCAAGACTAGAGGCACGTGGGTCCCCTTGTGGGACAGTCTGTGTGGCGACAGTCACGAGTTGAGCTGACGAGCTTACTCCTAGATCAGACTACCCAAAGGCAGTAAAGATTAAAGATTCTATGATAAAAGGTATGATGATGAATCCATATTTGTAAAGAACGTGACATGGCGATCACACTCTGATGGAGTATGACATAGCGATTGTACTCTGGAATATATGTAACAATAAAAGAAAGTAAACTAAGAGTATGATCCTTTTCAGGAGGGAAGGTGACCCAAAGTAAGTTCCCCTCATCCACGACTCACACAAGGCATGGCATGACCCAGCTAGCGTGAGTAAAAGGGATAGGACTTATATAAGGCATGGCATGACCTAGCTAGTGTAAGTACCGGTAAGCCATGGGGGCAACGAATTAAGAGAAACTTATAGCACAGACATACATGTTGTATTCCATGTTTAGTCTAGTCTATGCTCACTATTATTATATTCCATGTTTTATTGAGGCTAAGCTTGTTCTATCTATTTATGCAATGATTTTTATTCTAGATATGAGATATTGCCAATATGACTTAAGTGCATGAGATAAAATGAATTTTGCTTCAAACTATATGTTTTCAAACTGTAAAACAGAACAATTCGTATGATATGTTCATTTTTTTCACAACAAACCGAAGTAGCTAGAGATAATAACAATGGCACAATATGAAGTTTCTTAATGAATCCTACTGAGAATTCATAATTCTCATCCCTATTTTCGTGTTATCTCTAGATAGCCCGAAAGGTCTCGAAGACAGCTGAGACTGCTATGAAATAAGGTCCGCTCAGGTAACGATAACAACTCTTGGGTGTGGTGTTATGACTTAAGCATAATACTTTACTTGGGAGGATGTTACAGTCTAGCTCTCTTTCTTTCCTTTTTTCTTTTTTGGTTGCATACTCCTCTTCGCTTAGAATTTTATCCCTTTCTAATTAATCTAATTCCTCTATTCCTCTTTGCTTAGAATTTTATCCCTTTCTAATTAATCTAATTCCTCTATTTCTATAAAACATAATGTGAATTTTTTTATTACTAATATTTTATTTTAAACAAACATTTTATTTTAAACTGGATATTACACAGGTGGGTCGAGCAGCTAAAGTTATCAACTTAGATGAAAACCTAATCGACCTAAATGATGCACATGCTGCAAATGTGCAACCCCAACAAAATCTAGAAAACCAAGAGCACCCTGAGGCCAATGTTAGAATGGTTCAATGTGGGCAAAATGCCAACCAATTCTTAAATAGGGTCGAAAACAATGTAGGAGGCATCAAAATCAAAACATTATTAGGGTAGTCGAACAAGTCCTCAACCACTTTGGTTTTAATGTCAGCTTTGCCAACCAACCAATTCTTCATTTCTGTCTTCCTCGATTATATCCAACAGGCTAAGATGCCTAGGGGTTTGAGAGCCCGAAGTCTCTCACCAAGTTTTCTAGTGGAAATGGTGAATTGATGGTTGAACATGTTGCCTGATACACTATTGAGATTGGAGATGTGGCATTGTACGAATACTTAAAGATGAAATTATTTTCCTCATCTTTAACAAAAAATGCTTTAATTGGTTTTCTAATTTAAGGCCTAATTCAATCACTACATAAGCTCAACTAGAAGCCAGTTTCCATAATCAATTCTTTAGGGGTGAAATGAAAGTAAGCTTCACTAACCTATTCACATTTGATGATTCAATAGGGAATCTGTCGATGATTATTTTGCAAGGTTTAGAATAGCTTGAAATCAGTGCTATACCTTGGTCCTAAAGGCTAAGGTAGTGAACATGCCACAAATGGCCTCGATTATGATGTAAGAAAGAAGCTAGTGAACCAATAATTTTTAGATTTATCCCAATTAGCTGTGAAGGTTAAATAGGTCGATCAACTAAGGAGAGAAAAAGAGAGAATGCGAAGGAACAATTTTGTTTGAAAAGAAAATGTTGCTTTTATCAACTTTGTCAAGTTGGACGGAGATGAGAGAACATGAAAATAGCGAAGCACATGTAGCCAAACTTAAATTAGGGCCACCATGCATATGTCGCTAAATCCTATTAAAGGAAAAGAAAAGGCAAATGGTTCGAAGTCCTATTCATTTGGCATTACTAAAGCCGAACAAATCTTTGATGTGCCATTGAAAAACAAGCAAATAGTAATTCCCAATGGAAAGAAATTGCCTTCTTTAAATGAATTGAAAGGTCAAAAGTTTTGTAAATTCCATCAAATGATAGGGTACACAACTAAAAATTGTGTCCATTTTAGGGATTTGATACAAAAGGCTATCAAAGAGAAGTGATTGAGATTGAAGGAAAAAGAGATGGCAATGAAAGTTGATACTAATCTGTTCGAGGTTAGCTCAAGCTTTGCTGAGCCCATGTTCATCTCGGCAATCATTGTTGGAGTTAGAGCTAATCATGTCACCAGTGTTGAGAAATTGAAATGGGTCGATGAGTTAAAACTTGATGACTTTGAAGATGTCGAGTAGTCAATCTTTCCCATTGCTAGTGAAAACCTACTCAACTTCCTATTGAAGCAACATGATGCGAAAGGGGACATGTCACTATGACCTCGATGCAGTGCTATGTTTGATAGAAATGTCGTAAGAGCGTTCGAGAAGCATAAGCTCTAGTGGGAAATTGCTGAAAAGGAGGCTGAGAAAGAACAATTGAGGAAAAAAAATGCAAGGAAGCAAAAAACATTCAACTTTGGGCTGTTTGACCTAAAGTGTGTCAAAGTTGAAACCGAATCAGTCAAATAACAGACGAAGATTGTGGTCATGGTTGACAGAATACTTGAAGGAGTGAAGATAACGTGGGTTCTACTATCCAATGGCATCAATAACCACTGTATATAGAATGTCTGACACAATAGACTAGGTCCATCTAGGAGAAAGAATTGATGGAAAAGAAGGAGCATGATGCCAAACTAGAATCAGGTTTAACATGACCAAATGTAGCAAGATCATCGCATAGAGAAGGGTGACACAGCCCACAACTTAGGTCATGCAAAACCAGCATGTGCCGACAGCTAATATCCACCAATAGAGACCAAGGAATGCGAACCCAGAACATGTACCTAAATATGCCAAGTACACTTTGCTGGATTCAAAGCAAGAGTTTTTGACTTCATGGGACTCTACGCGGCCCAATGTTGTAGAAGCCTCTATTGTGTTGAAGGTAGCTTAGAGTGCACACTCAACATCATTCCTTAAAGGAGAAAATGGGAGAAAAGCAAATTACCAAGGACCGATTTCTAAGGAAGAAATGATAATCAATGAATTTGAGTCCAACTTTATGATGATCTGGATGCGATATTCGAATTAGGTGCTAGTTTCATAGGAACTACCTCAATTACACCCTTTGGATTCATTTATGGTTTAGATGAATTCAAGGGGGAGTTCGAGGAGGATTTGAAGGCCCTATTGGGCTTTGTGGCATCTATTTTGCTCGTCAAATATGGCAAAGTAGAGGAGGTCAAGAAGCTAGAAGAGGATTACATATATTCAATAGTTAGTGATGAATACATGCTTTTGGGCCAAGAGTTCTATAGCAATGGGTATTCGAGCACCTCGATGAGGTGACAATGGCTCACCATTGTCCTTTGTACATAAAGGCCTTGGTTGAAGAAAAATTAATCAATAGGGTCTAAATTGATGGGGGGTTGCAATCAGTGTGCTGCCCAAAAGCATGCTGGAAAAGTTTGCCAAAGGAAATAAAGACTTAGTAAATGTTGCTGTAATTGATTATAATGGAAAGTCTACTACAGCAAAAGGAGTGGTAATGCTAAATGTGCATGTCGATACTGTTGGTCAACCAACCATGTTTGTAGTCATACCCTCGAAAGCTAGCAACAATGCTTTGTTAGGGTGCAACTGGATACATGGAGTCACGACAATATCATCTACATTGCATCAAAAGATGATTTTTTGGAGCAAAGATGGCAAAACTAAGGAAATTATCGCTGATGACAGCTATTGCTACATGGAGAATTTCCATGTTGACTTCAAAATACATATTGAGATGATAATGCCCGTCGAGATTGAGGCTGAGTTTGACTCAACTGCAGTCAAAGTCTTTATTATTGGATGAGATGGCTTGTATCTTGTGCTAGGGCCAAGGCAAAATCAATCTCGACCAATGTGTAATTTATGGATTTGGAGAGCCAATTGGCTCGAATGTCAGCCTATGTGGTCGAATAGATAAAGTGCACCCATGATGGTGCTAACTTGGACTGTATTTTTTGTAAACCCTCCCAAGTATGGTACTATGCTTAAGTCATAATATCTCACCTATAAGTTGTTACTGCCACTTAATCGAACCTTGTCTGATAGCAACCTTCGGCCACCTTCAATCTTACTAGTCAACTCCGTCTCGGAGGAACTTCTTTGGAACTTCTGAACTATCTGGAGATAATATGGAAATAAACATAGAAGTGAGAATTATAAATTCTCAGTAGGATTCATTAAACTGCCATATGCTGTGTCATCGTTATTATCTCCAGCTGTTTCGGTTTATTATGAAAAATGTGAACATGTTAAATAGACTGTTCAGTTTTATAGTTTGAAAATATATTGTCCGAAGCAGAGTTCATTTTATTCACGCACTTGAGTCTCATTGGCAATATTTCATATTTAGAATAGCAATCACAGCATAAGTAGATAGAACAGTCTCAGCATCAATAAAACATGGGATATAATTATGCAAATACTCATACTTGGATTCATGCAAATGCACTGGCATTTTTCTTTAACTTTCTTTGCTTTCTTTTCTTGGCACACCTAGGCATTACGTATCGCCATCCCTAGGGTGCTTGCATATGTTTTAATTTTTAGTCTTTACTACCCTTGGGTAGTCTAATATACGAGTGAGCTCAACTTGTGACCGTCGTCACACAGTACTGACCCGCAAGGGGACCCATGTGCCTCTAGTCTTGGAGGGATCTCATTTTAGTCACGTGCCTCTAAATTGAAGGATCTTTCCTGGTCACGTGCCTCAAGAATAAGGGATCTCAGCTGACCACTTGCCTTCAATGTAGAGGGATCTTAGCTGACCACTTGCCTTCAATGTAGAGGGATTTCATCTGACCACGTGCCTCTAAGGTAGAGGGATCTCATAGTTTTGTCACATACCAGAGTATGATCACCATGTCATACCCCATCAAAGCGTGATCGCTATGTCATACTCCTTAGGATGTGCTCATCATGCCATATTCCAGAGTAGGATCGCCATGTCATACCCTATCAGGGTGTGATCGCCATGTCACACTCCTTAGGAATATGGGACCTTCATCATATCTTTTAACTCCCTATTTAACTGTCTCCAAGTGAAGGGATCCACATTTAATATGTTCATGTCCTTTCATTCCCATACATAATTATGCATAAACATGTTAAATACACTCATACATATGCTTCATCATTTACTTTCATATATCCTTGCATACATGATTTCCACATGCATATTCTTAACACATAAATACTCATAACCTCCTCATAATTCTACCGAAAATTCAGCAGCATAACGGAATGTGTCCGCTTTTCCATGAATAGTGCCAATATTCAGACAACCAATTTTTACAGAAAATTCCCAACACTTCATTCACAATTCAACATCAATCTCATAGGAACAATTGTTGCATTTAAAACATAGTTGCTGTCTCAGCACATTCATTCAACCAGGTTTTTGTAAATCAAGTCAAAATTTCTATTTAACTCATCTGGACCAAAATATTGGATATGTTAGACTTTTATGTGTCTACTTTCTAACCTCTTTGGTCCCATCTAATTATGATAAATGTAGCTCAAGTTATTTAAGTTTTATCTCGACCTGCCCTATAACTGGCCAGAATTACACACTTAAAAGTAAAAATCCACTAAAAATCAAAAGCTAGTTCAAACCATACGAAATTGGTATCATCTTAAAGCTGACAGGCTTTCATTTGAAATAAGTTTCATTTCATTTACTTTAGTAGAGCTTGAGTTATAAGCCTCGAAATTTGACCTTTTTGAATTGCCTTGTTTTGGCCCGATTTGGACATAGGGCAACTTTCTCGAACTACTGGGAAGAAACAGTACATTATCTAACTCTGAAATTTTTATGGGATATTCTCCTACATGTAACCTTTCTAAAAAAGTTAGTTTCATTCAATTCCAAGTTATATAGGGCAAGTTTTTCCTTGAATAACCTAGTCTGCCCAGAATCAAACTCAAAAATCTAGGTCAAATTTCCAAAATTCATATCTCTCTCAATACTAATCCAATGGCCTTATATTATATATGTATGGAAAGCCCTAAATGTCTCGTTTCATATAAAAATGGATTCATCAAATTTAAACATTTGTAGGCAGAGCCGTACACTCCGTCGTATGGACCATCGAGTGAAAACCCTAACAGCTTCTTGAATTTTTTCTATTCTTCAAGTTCTTTCATACCAATTCCAATTCTAATCGCAACACACATGCAAAAGCAACCATAATCCATCATCATCAATCCAAATCACATCAGTATCATGAGAAAAAGAGGATCTCCACACAGCCCCAAATCAAGGAAAACAATAAAAGAAGTTGGAATCTTGCCTCAAATTGATGTAGAAACTAGCTAGATTTGAGCTCTTGGTGTAAGAAGTGGGTGGGGCATAGAGATTTGAGGAAGAGGAAGTAAGAAAGAAGAAGAATGAAAGGAGAGAAGTTGGCACGAAGGAGAAGCACGAAAATGAGGGGAGTTGGAAGGGGTTTTAGAGTCTTAAAGCATGACAAATGAGTGGTGATTGGTGGAGGCTTGGATGGTGTACATTGAGCCAAGTTTCTCCACTCTTTGGGCAGCCAATTGGTGCCACTTAGGTGGGGGAATGGTGGCTGAATTTTAGCCACTCTTTCTAGGGTTTCTAGTGTAGAATTCTATTGGTCCGATTCAAGTGGTTTAAAATACCGAATCTCTACCAATTTCCTGCAAATCGGCAAAACGGTTTTGAAGAATTTTGTGAGGTTTTTTATATGTCTATTTTAATTCTTTCTAATCCTAATCTCTCTAATTAACTTCAAATCAAGTCCTAGTTAACCTTTAATTAACTTTTAATTAACTTTACAAACTTACTAAAAGGAATAAATCGATTAACGGTGTAACTTAAATGTTTTGCAAATTTAGGGCCTTCTGTTTTCTGTTTTCCATGACTAATGGCATTTTCATAATTTTGGGCAAGTCTAGGGGCATCCCATGTCATTTCACATATGGATACCTCCGCAGTTCAATCAGCCGAGGTTTAGGTTTCTATGTTTTTGCTATATGATTTCGCTTCGTTTAAAACCTTATCCTGCTAATTCCATTGATCTAGGGACCTAAATATCATTTTTTAAAAAGTTCAGGGACAAGACTATAAATAATAAAAGTTTGCCCAAGGACGTTTTCATTATTTCCTATAACATTATATGGGGATATTACATTTATGATAATGAACTGTTAGGATTTGAATATTCTTTTGTTGTCTCTAATGATTTTTACAATAGGAACAAAAAGCTTGATATGCAGGATCTACTAGAGGAAGTCGATCTTGATGAAGGAAGGGAGGAACAACCAACATACATCAGCCATAGGTATTATTGCTATAACCAAATTTTTATTATAGAAGATGATGTGTTAAAGATAGTATTTCGATGTTTAGGGGCTCTCAGCACTTATGAATGGGTTGTTATCCCTTTTGGATTGAAAAATATTAGCGTGACATACTAAAGAGCCATGAACATCATTTTTCACGAGTTCATTGGCAAATTCATGGAGGTTTATATTGACAATATGGTAGTGAAGCCAGTAGAAAGGATACCCATCTCGATCATTTGCGAACAACATTTGAAAAAAAATGAGAAAGCATTGTTTAAAGATGAATCCACTAAAATGTGCTTTTGGTGCTATTGCATGTAATTTCTTAGGCTTCATTGTCCACAAAAAGGGGATTACGATCGACCAAAATAAAGCCAAAGCTATTGTCGAATCATCGCCCCCTCAAACAAGAAGCAGTTGCAATCTTTCCTTAGAAAGGTCAATTTCCTTTGATGATTCATATCGAATCTGTCGAGAAAGACCAGAATGTTTGCCCTATTGGTGAATTTAAAAAAGGAAGAAGATTTTGTTTGGCTCAAAGAACATCAAGAAGATTTCAACAACATTAAAAAGTATTTAACAAACACCCCCATCATGGCATCACCACTAATAGGTCGACCCTTGAAGCTGTACATCTCAGCATCGGATTCGACATTTGGGAGCATGTTTGCCCAAGATGACAATGACGAAAATGAGAGGGCTATGTGTTATCTAAGTCTAGTACTAAATAATGTCAAAACTAGGTATAGTTCAATAGAAAAGTTATGCCTTTCATTGTACTTTGTATGTACTAAACTTAAGAGCAACATGATACCTTGAGAAGTACACGTAATCTCCAAAACTAATGTAATAAAATACATTTTGTCTTACCCCTTTTTAAAAGGATCTCCTTAGAAAATGATGTTGGCATTAACTTAATTTTTTCTTGAATATGATCCTGCCAAAGTCGTGAAGGGCCAAGTATTGGCCAACTTTTTGGTAGACTATCCATGTTTGGATATCGAAAGCCCTAAAGTAAATTATGTCAAACTAAAGTCGTGGAGGCTTTATTTTGATGGCTTTTGACATCAACAAGGTGTTGGGGTTAGTCTTTTATTGTTTCCCCTTATGGAGAGTTGACACGTTTCATATTCGAGATTTTATATGAATGCTCTAAAGGTGGAAGTAGCACGAGACGAGGGGGTTGAATTGTGCTTCTTAAAAATTTTTCGTACCTAAAACTTTTGAAAAATCTTTCTTAAGTCTTTGGACCTGGAATGCGGAAGCGTTTTAAGTTAGAAATAGAAGCTATTGTTTTCATAAGAACTTATTCAGGTTGCAGATAAATTAAGCACATAGAAAAATACACAAACTATGAAAACAATAAAGAGAGATAAGGATAGAAAATCACAGAAGGAGTTTTTATACTAGTTCAGCAAAACCATGTGTTATGTCCAGTTCCCAAAAACTTAGTTGAGATTTTATAAATCTGAGTATTCTTTATCCAAGCTTTTCCAAGGTTTAAAAATAAGTAGTACTTCCTAACTTCTCCAAGCTAACTAAACGAGTAGTCTTTACAAAGCCTTTCCAAGCTAACAATGAATAGTATTTATCCTAGCCTCTCCAAGCTCACAATGACCACTGCGGGTCAGTTTATAATTATAAGATTGAATGGTTTGTGTTTTGATAACACTTATACTAAATCACTCAAAGGTGTATGAAACACTTAAGTACAATATACAGTGGCTTTTCAATACTCTCAGTAAAAGGATATTAGCTAATATAAAGCAAATGAGAAGCTTTTCTTTGCAAGAAGTTACAACAAGTAACTTTTTGGATGTTCAAAAGGTTAAGAAGAAAGATAGCTTGATAGATATTTAAATGTGCAGAGTTCTTAACCTTCTCTTTATCATCTTCCAGGTTTATATAGACTTCAAAATCAAGCCGTTAAGACTTTAGAACTTGAGCCTAGAGCTTTTTGATTGACTGGCCTAAGATTAGAGAGAGAAGTAGGTTGCTTTCTTTCTCAACAAGAAAAAACACCACCAAGGAAGAAAACTAGCCATTGGTTTCACTAGCTTTTCAGACTTGTCAACACTTCTTTTGGATTTTGTCTTGTCAAGTTTGACCTTTAGGAACGATCCATGAATCGTGCTAAACAAGCTTTGAGGGTGAGATACTTTATGTGAATCAACTTTCTAGAGGTAACCCTTTTGGTTAATGCTTTTTGGATAGTTCCCCTTCTGAAGTGCTCAAGATCCTTTTGATGACATAAATATATCCTTCGAATCCTTTTCATACACTTCTTGAGAGAGAAATCACAAATTCTTTTGATAAAAAGTTCTTTCCTTGATATATATACGAGATACATATAAGAACTTTTAATTTTATATGATCTAATTCTCATCCTCGTGCATATAACATGATCTAGTGTAAATGAGAACAAACAATTGAACAAACTGTTAGTCCACACAAAAGATTCTTATTAAGAATTGATTTGTTGTTCATCAAAACCCTTAACTCAATAAAGCTTAGACCACTTAGTGGCTTCTGAAGGGTATTGGAGCTAATAATCTCCTTTTTTTCAATGATAGCAAACCAATACTTAAGAAAAACTTTTGTTTTATAAAAGAATTGAAAGCACATAAGCATACGATTGTTGTTAGTTTCAATTTTTCTAATTTGAAATTATACTTTTTGAGGTTGATAGTAAATAATCATGTTAACCAAAAAATTCAAAGAAAAGTATATTTAATTAGAGCAAATATTTGGTCAAAAGTTAATCACATTAACAACATTTTGAACATTATTTTATATCAGAGTAAGATGAGTCAACTCATTGCATCTCAATAGTTCAAAAAGTTCATGATTGATTAAAGCGAAAAATGAAGTAGTAAGAGATTATAACATATAATAATTATAAAAATCATAGCATGATATATGTATAATCAGAGCAATAGAATGATCAACACAAACTTGATAACTATTAGAGCAAAATATGTAAAATCAGATATTAGAGCATTAAATTATTAGAGCAAAAATTACGGTAGGAATAGTCTAAGAGTAGAAAGTAAAATATTCTAAGACAAGTATCTGAGCATAAATTAGCATAAAATATTAGAGCCAAAAAAAAAAAATAATTGTAATATCAAACCAAAATAATAGAATATAAGAGCAGAAGAATGATAAAGGATCATAATCTAAAATAAACAAAGGAAATTGTAATATCAGAGTAAATGAAATAAACTATTCCACAAGTGCTATAAGTGTAATCAAAAGAAATTAAAAATGTTCTTCAAATGCTTAAAAAAAATATGTTGAATGTAATGCCTATAAATTTAGCTTTCGGCTCTTGCTCTCCCTCAATTGAAGCTTTTCTTTTCTTCTGCCCCTTTTGATGTCATCGAAAAATGAGTAGGGATTTTGGAAGACCATAACTGAGTGCCTTTTAGGTTTCCTTTCTAAAGTGTCTTTAACATTTGCAGTAGTAGATTCTCTTTGTCCATTCTTCTTGCTAGTGCATGCTTATTGGTATGAAGTTCATGTTGATTGGCCATGATAGTCCGTTGGTTGGCCTGGATGAGATCCATCTGGACTTTAGCAGCATTTGGTTGGACATCTGCAGTAGAAGGTTCTTGAGAAGGTAGATTCTCAGTGTGTCCAGATAAAGACTTTGCCGATTCAAAGCTAACTCTAGTTGTTGTTCAATCAAATCTTAGGCCTGAAGTCAATAACAGGAGAGTTTTGGCAGTGGATAGGTTGCATGAACATCTTGGGATACAATGGCAGTAGTTGGGTTCGACAGTACAGTTGAGATGAGAGCAGCCTTAGATGTAAGGACAATACTAACTTAAGTTTCTAACACCAGGGTTTGAGTCCTTTCTATTTCAGTCATTTCTGGTGCAACAGCAGCCTTAGTTGTAATCTCAGTCCTCTCATTTATGGTTCTTTCTAGAATAGCAGGGACTAATGGCAGGTTTAGAGGTGTAGGATGAGGTAATAAAAGAAGGGGTTTGAATTATGCTTTAAAAAACTTTTTCATTCCTGAAAACTTTTGAAAGAACTTTCTCAAGTCTTGGACTTAGGATGCAGAAGCACTTGAGTTATAAACAAAAGCTATTGTTTTCACAATGACTTTGTTAAGTAGTGAATAGGTAAGCACACAGAATAGAAACTCAAAGTATGAAAATAGTAAAGAGTAGTAATGATAGAAAAATCACATTGAGAGATTTTAAACTAGTTCGGCCAACAACTTGCCTATATCTAGTCCCCAACACTTTGTTAAGATTTCTATAAATCAAGTATTCTTTGTCCAAGCTTCTCCAAGCTTTTATAATCAAGTAGTTTTCCTAGCCTCTCCAAGCTAATCGAATGAATAGTCCTTACAAAGTCTCTCTAACCTAACAACGAGTAGTATTTTTTCTAGCCTCTCTAAGCTCACAAAGGCTACTATCGGGTCAGGTTACAATATTCAAATTGTATGGTTTGTGTTTGGATACACTTCTACTAAATCTCTCATAAGGGTATGAACACTTAAGTACAGTGTGCAGTGGCTTCTCAATACTATCAAGAAGAGGATATTGGCTAATACATAACAAATGAGGATTTTTCTTTCTAGAAGTTACAACAATTAACTTTCTAGAGGTTCAAAAAGTTGAGAAAGATGAAGTCTTGAAAAATATTCAAATGTATAGAATGCTTGACTTGCTAACAAACTCTTCATTGTTTTCTAGGTTTTTATAAGCTTTAAAAATCTAGCCATTAAGATTTACAAATCATGAGCCCGAAGCCTTTTGATCCACTAGTCTAAGACTGGAGAGAAAAGTAGCTTCCTTTCTTTCTTAATAGATAGAAATATCACCAAAGAGGAAAGAAACAAGCCATTGATAATTCACCAACTTTTTAGACATGTCAGCGTTGCTTTTGGATCTTGTCTTGTCATGTTTAACTTTTGGGAATGTTCCATGAATCGTGCAGAGGAAGCTTTGAGGGTGAGGTACTTCATGAGAATCAACTTTCTGGTGGTCATCCTCTGGACATAGCCTTCTGGACAGTTCATCCTTCTGAAGTGTTTATGATCCTTCGATGGTTTGGTTTCCTTCTGATGTTATAGATTCATCCTTCTGATCCTTCTGATATAATTCTTGAGTGAGAGAAATCGTAGATTTGGCAAAGAGTTCTTTCCTTTGGGGGCATGCATGAGATACATATAAGAACTTTTCAACTTTGTATGATTTAAGTCTCATTCTTGTGCATATTGCATGATCTAGTGTGAATGAAAGTAAACACTTGAACAAACTGTTAGTTGCATACAAAAGATTTCATTAAGAATTGATTTGTTATTCATCAAAACTTTTAGCTAGACAAAGTTTATACCACTTAGTGGTTTCTGAAGGACATTAGAGCTTACAATCTCCTCCTTTTTTATGATGGCAAATCAATACTTAAGAAAAGTTTTTTGTTTTTTTTCTAAAAAGTGAAAGTGCATAAACATACGATTATTGTTTGTTTCAATTTTTGATTTGAAAAATATACTTTCTGAAGTGGCTATCGAATGATCATGTTAACCAAAAACTTCAAAGAAATGTATACTTGATCAAAACAAATGCTTGGAAAAAAAAATCATTGACCATAACATTTTGAACTTTTAACATCAGGGTGAGATGAGGCAATTCATTACAATCCAAAAGTTTAAGAGTTTTATGATTAACTAGAGCAAGAGAAAGTAAAGTATTTCAAAAAAATATAAAGATTATAACAATCAGATCAGGTTCAATGTAATATCAGAGGAAAGATAAAAAGTAGTCAGAGCAATTGGAAATATTGTAGAATAAGAATTGAAAATACATAGAATTTGCATTGTCAAAGCTATTGAGTAATCATCATGAATGTAATTATTATCAAAACAAGATATACAAACATAGATATCAGAGAATTAAAGTATCAAAGTGAAGATATCAAAGCAAAACTCATAATAGAGATATTTAATGATAAGCATTAGAGTAGAATGTAAAACAAAACTTAGATAAGCATTAGAGTGTAACATCCCCATTTCTACCTAAGCTAATTAGCTCGGTGTTCCCGGCTAATTAGAGGGATTAGCGATTAATTGAGAACTAATCAATTAATCCCGAGAGCAAGAGCTTAGTAAATTAAGTCTAGCCAACAATTTAATCATAATGTCCTAAGCGTTTTAATAAAAACCTTAATCGCCTAATCCTTAATTACTCGAAAGTGCCAAAACAAAAGTAAGACAATCTAACCTTGCTAATTAAGTTTATAATGATTAAGACAACTCTTGAAAAATTAAACCCCAAATTAAGCATGTGCTTAACCGTAATGCAAGACATCATAAAAAGTGTAATTGACAAGAGTTAACTCATGGGTAATTAAGCCAATTAAGTTAAGTTACATTTAAATAATTCTAATTACATTTAGAGATAAAAGTTCTTCCATGCATATGCCCTAGAAAGACCTACCAAGGAGGAGCAACATCTCACCCTTCATTCAAACTCTTTAATCCTACACCATTAGATCAAAAGCCAAGACTAGGATCCTTGTCATCCACCATTAGATCTTGACACTTGGATGAGTCTTAGACAAGCAACCAAATCCTAAGAGGGGTACTCCCCTTTAACCCCTAGAGAAAAGCATAAAATGGACATTAGAATGCGTCCAAGACCCAAGGAAAAACAACTCACCCTTTTACCCCAAGGTTTTTCCACTCTCTTGCTTGTTGTAAGAAGCAAAGTCACATCACTCTTTTCCCTCCCCTTTGTGCGCCATCAGCCCACCTTTCTTTCCCCCTCATTTCATTCTTTCACTCCTCTCCCAAACACACACACAAAGCTCTCTTCTCTCTCTTCAATTTCAAATTCTCCTCCTTCTCTCTAAACTCTCCAACTTCTCTCTAGAATCCTCCCACTTCTCTCATCCTTTCCTCTCCTCATCCCACTCACAAACACTTCAAGAGCCACCATTTCTTGCTCTTGGAGAATCAAAGACAACCACATATCAAGCCTCTTTCAAGATCCAAGAGGAGGAGCACCACCACCACCACCATCTTTTCCATCACAAGTTCCTTCAAAGAAGCTTCTTGGTAGTGACTCTAAACCCTTTTCCTCTCTTGTTTTTCAAGCTTTAGAACTCCTATGCTCTCCATAGCTAGGTGGTTTAAGGATTGATTTGGGCATCATAGCCATTCTTGTCATAAAATGAGATGTTGTTGCTTGTATGGTGGTTTGTTGAAAACATGTTTTCGGTTTGGTGTGATGCATGGCTGAATCCATTTTTTTTGAACTCCAACATGATAGTTTTTCACTAATCTTTCATGGTATATGAGTGTTTTATAACTTGAGAATGGTTTCTTGAAAGTGAGGTTGAGTGTTTTGGAGAAAACATGAGAAAAAGCAAAACGTGAAATCTGGATTTTCTGGCAGCCTGTAAACCGAACGGTATAACTTTTTCCAGAAAACTCAGAAATTAGTGAAACCAATTTTATATGAAAATAGACTCAGAGAGCTTTCCATACATATAAAATATATAAGATTCGGAGTTACAATGAGTGAGATATGATTTTTCAAAGTGGACTGTTCTCGGATCGGTTTCTGTCTGGGCAGTCTACACTAAAATGTGTATAACTCGAGCTACAAAAATGATTTTTGAGTGAGACCAAGTTTAAATGAAAGCTAAGACATAGAGGAACAAACCCACAAAACAGTTTTCTCAGATTCATTCTGAGAAATTATAATGAGAGGTCACAATCCACTGTACCGGGAGTGAACTTGGAAACTGAACAAGTCAGAATAAAATATGCATAACTGGAGTTAGAAAATGAATTTTTGAGTGGGACTTGTTTTGTTAAAAACTAGACTCAGAACCCTAAAAGCATATAAAATTTCGCATTAAAATGATAAAATACCAATTTATGGTGAATTTTTAAAGTTACTGCTTAGGGTAAAAGTAAAACTGTCAAAACTTAACCTTAAGTAAGACTTTGCATAAATGACTTAAAAAGGTAAAAGACCTTAGCTCAAAGTAATGAAACTTCATAATTTACTTAATGAAGACTAGATGGAATAAAATACCAAGCTTGCCTAATCCTTAACAAAAGAAGCAAATAAAACGAAAAACCGAATGTAAATGTAGTTAGTGTACTAGATTAAGTTCATAAGATTTTAATCAAACTATAATGCAAAACCTAAACCATAAATCTTCCAAATTTAAAATATGAAAATCATATAAGTCAAGTTAGAATAATTGAGAAGAAGGAATCAATAAAACGAAAGCCAATGTAAAAGCTTGCACCTAATTTACTAAGCTAAGCTCATAAGACTTTGTTTGAGAATATGCCTATGTTTAGGTTGCAAGCATGATGTGATGATGTGATTATGATGCCATGATAATGATGATATGATATGATGATATGATGATATGATATGATGCTGTGATACTGGTATTCTGTCTGGCAAAATTTTGGGAAGCTGCGGTATAGCCGTTATGCTGGGGAAATTTTGTAGAAACTGTGGACTTAGAAATATTTTGCATCATAAGTTAATAAGAAAAGATTTGATAAAGTGTGATCCTTCAAAAGGGAAGGTGACCTAAGTTAAGTTTCCTCACCCACCGACTCACATGAGGCATGGCATGACCCACTAGTGTGAGTATAGGGATAGGGCTTACATGAGGCTTGGCTTGACCCAGCTCGTGTAAGTACCGAAATTTTATGGTGGCGACGGCCACGGTATGAGCTCATTACCACTTATGTTTAGTGGGTGGAAAGAAAGGACTTAAGATAAGTCAAGTTAAGGAAAGAAAGGGACTTCGGTCCAACCCAAGTAAAGAACATAACTCTCAATCTGTTTATGTATGTTATGACTAGTCGTATGAGCTTTCATGTATGCCATGGGGTTGTTAATACAACGAGGATAAGTACTAAAAATGGAATCCACTTCGGATAGTAACGTTTTCGAAAATCAAATAATTGAACCTATTGTATGTCCACAGTTTTCATTTAAAAACCGGAGTGGCTGGGACGATGACGATGACACTGTTGTGTCAGGGTCGAGTCCTACTGAGAAATCTTATTTCTCATCCTAGTTGTTTTTCCGTCTCGTCACCAGATATTCATGGAGCCTCACGTGACGTGGAGCATGGAGCCTCCCCACCATGAGTGGGCCTATGTTGAGGACGCCCACGCTATCGTGGCCACGACCACCACGATAGTTCGTACATACTTCTATCCGGGTCGAGTTTTTGAGCACGAGGAGCCAGAGATCCCGCCAGCCCCTGTGGACGTATCTTCATCACGCCTTGGACAGCCGTTGGGTCCTTGGGATTTCCCGCCCGAGCCATTGCCCGAGATCGAGATGGAGCCTACGTCTCCCGATCTACCCGTAGCCGAGCCTGTGCCGCCGCCAGAGGTTCCCGTGGTCGAGGTGAGTTCGACGGCCACCCCTAGGGCCGTGCAGCTTCGCCGCCACTCCCGAGCATCGGCTGTCGCGTCTGAGGAGCATCCCTCCGAGGCACATTCCTCGGTGGGCAGCTATGTTCCCGGCCGTCGCGTCCGTCGTATAGAGGTGATCAGCAGGCACCCCCACATCATTCGCACTCCGCGCGTTCCCCGAGGCCGAGCAACATGGGGGACTCGACATTCGAGGACCTGAGTTCGATGGAAGGGCATGGAAGGGGCAGAAAAGTCAGCTTATGTCTACGAGGGCTTATTTTGATTTGTGCTCCCTAACTCTTGTATTTCATTTAGTATTGTATCTCATCAGACTTGTGTACCTTTGATATTTGGGGCCATGGCATGTCCATGAGTTGCCTTTATATGTATTTGTTGGATATGGTGAAATTAAGTATATTATGTAGTTGATGTTATAATTTGAATGTATGACTTTGTGATTTATCTCATGTTCCTTCCATTTATATCGAAATCTCT
Organism: Pterocarpus santalinus; assembly: GCA_031439595.1. Lineage (NCBI taxonomy): Eukaryota > Viridiplantae > Streptophyta > Magnoliopsida > Fabales > Fabaceae > Pterocarpus > Pterocarpus santalinus. Next base: position 39,477,363 of record CM062527.1, read on the forward strand.
GCGATACGCTCGTTTATTGCTATCTTCTCGCGCCAGGCTTTATTTTTCCAACGCAACGACATATTTCAAAAAAAAATTTACTGTATTTTCCGCGTAATTTAATTTCAAGTAAAGTTTAGTGTTCCACGAGCATAAGTAACAACTAATAAAACGCCGTAATACGACTTAAGCGTAATATGGATTTATTAGGGTGTTACATAGAGCATAAGAAAATCATAGTAAATTTGCATAAGATATCAGAGCAAAATAATAATATCAGAACATAAATCGAAAAAGAAAGTAAATAATATTATCAAACCAAATGATCAACTGAAACAACTAGGATGAAATAAACTATTATGAAGTTAGTACAAATATAACTAAAGAAAATTAAAGTCATTTTCAGAATGCAAAAATATGGCAAAAATTCTAAAGTTCTATATATGACATGAATGTAGCAGCTTGTTGCTCTCCCTTAATTAGCTCCCCCTCAACTAAGCTTTTTTCCATTATTCGCCGCTTTTTGACATCATCAAAACTAATGTGTAAGGATCATAGAAGATCATCACTCATTGCCTTTTCCTTTCTGAAGAGTCTTCAGCACTCGTAGTAGCAGATGTTCCATTCTATCCATTGTTCTTTCTAGTGCATGTTGGTTAGCGTGAAGTTCATACTAATTGGCCATAATGGTGTGTTGGTTGGCCAAAATCATATTTATCTATACTTTAGTAGCATTTAGAAAGGCTTCTGCATTAGATGGTTCTCTAGAAGGCAATTTTTCAGTATGGGCAACTGATGACTTAGCAAATTCAAAACTCGCCTAAGTTTCTATTCTATCAAATCTTGGTCTCAAAGTCAACAATAGAAGAGTGCTAGCTGTAGTTAGGGTGGTTGGAATGTCTTGGGATGTGACTAAGGTTGGATTAGGCATTAGAGTTGAGATGGGTGCAGCTTTAGATATAGGAATAGTAGATTCAGCTTTAGCTTCTATCACCAGGGCAATAGTCCTTTCTGGTTTAGATCTTTCTAATGTAGCAGGTGCTGTCTCATTCTTCTCGATCATTGTTCTTTTTTTATTAGAGGACACTAATGGGAGGTTCTAAGATTAGGTAGCAACCTATCCTACTTGTTCAGCTTGTTGCATTGAAGGTACAATGACCCTTCTCATCACTGATGGTGGATTGGTTTCCTCAATCACTATAAATTGTTGTTCTACCTCTTAAGAGATAGAAGAGCTTCTATGTTCTAAAGCTCCATTACCAATAGCTAGATTTCTTTTTTTTTTTTGCAACCGTGATTCCTTTCTAAGCTTGTTTTCCTCTGCTTCTCTGTGAGCTCTTCTCAAGGGAGAGGAAGTTGACTTTCGAGAAGGAATAGTGGGGGCCTTCTTTATTTTCTTCTTCCCCTTTCCTTCTAGAACCTTTTTTTTTTTTTTTTGTAGGTTCTTCTTGAAGCACAGGTTCCTTGATGTTTATTACCCACTGAGCTGATTTTGTAGCTTGAGCAGTAGGTTGGGTAGTAGATGCAATAGCACAATCTATAAAATTAATTGGTTGTGCACCAATTACAAATGCCTCATTTTTAGAAGAGGACTTTTCAGCAAGCTCCATCAATCTTCTTTTGCTAGACCTCTCTTTGGAAATAGATGAGAGACTTTTTACTCTTTTCTTCTCCTTCTTGCCTTTTCCAGAATGCTTGGGTTTCTGCTTTTGGGCACTGATCTTTTTGATAGAAGAATCTTTCTTCTTTTCTTTCCTTGTCTTTTTTTCTATAGCTTGAGGCTTTAATCCTAACTCTGAGAAGGCTTTCATCGTGGTGGTTGGCATTTTGGTCTTAGCCTTGTGCCCATTCAATAATAATGGATTCGAATGAAAACCCTAGTTAGAAACATGTCATAGGGAATAGTGGCATGCTTCCTTCGTTCAGCATTCATTGCAGCTAGGATAAAATCCAGGATCAACCTAACCAAGTTGATCCTTTTTCTTGTTATGAGGCAGAACATGACAATGTGGTCCACCTCATTCATCACATTTGTGTTACTACTTTGGGTTAGCACAATGTATTGGATAATAGAGTAAATTGCCCTAATAGCAATGAACAAGTGAGAGGTCTGGTTGTCTCTTACTTGTAAGTTTTTCCTTCTTCTGAAGACTTTAGTAACTTCTTCTTTTCTAGCATTAAGATCTTCCTATTATCCTTATCGAGGTCTACACAGAATACCATCATTGGGAGTGTTAGTGATCTAAGCAATATCTAAGGGAAAAGCTTAATATTAAAGCTTCCAATAATGCTTCAAAGGGAGGTGTTATCTTCATTGGAGGGAACTAGAGTGCTGTTAAATGCAGGAACTATCCCTGTGTATATATGTCCTCTGATATTCTCAACAAGTCATTCCATCCCTGGAACTTGGAGACATCAAAGACCTCAAGAAGGTTTGTGAAGTTTTCTAAATAAAAGCTCCTTCTTCTAGCAATAAGCCTTCGAAAGAAATTTTTATTAAAATTTTCTTGCATTTTATCATGCTCGAACATGTAGAGAAAGCTTTGACTACTTTTGTCAGCCATTTTGGAAAGTAAATGTAGGGCTTGAAGGAAATAAGGAAATGTGTTTGAGAGGGTAGTGAAGGTGAAGGTAGAGAGTTTGAAGGTTTGAAACTTTGCGAGCGAAGATGAATAGTTGTGAACAATATCTTGGGGTTTTTGTAACTTGGAAGTGAAAAGATTTTGGACGAGTTAAATGTTTTAGTGGTTACAAAAAATAACCAAGGGTTAAAGAAATATGAATGATTTCCAAGCTTAAACAATGGCATTTTTTGTGTGTGAGAGACTTTCATTTTTCTTGCTTCATTTAGTAGTTGGAACGTGTCATAATAGGAAGTTACAAAATTGTCCTATATTCTAAAACGGCCTTGAATCTTCACATTTAAATTTCTGATCAGAAGCTTGAGTCATCTTTTTTGTGAGAAACTTTTTTCATAAGTCAAAAATCTAAAACACTTTTCCGATCAACTTTTTCTGAACCAATATCATGTACCCATCTTTTTGAACTCTTTCTACATACCATTCTAAAAACTATTTTGAGCTAAACTTTCTGAATCATTTCTTTTCTGAGCTTGAGATGTCTTCTCGAAAACGAAATCATACTTGGATGGTGCAATCTCAGCTTTAAGCTTTAGCTTTGGGGGACATGATTCATGGGATATGAATGCATGTTTAGAAGCTAGTCAAATTCAAAAGGTTCTTTATATAACAGAAACAACCTTCAATTAGAGGTTTTGTAAATATATCAGTTATTTAATGTTCTATATTTACAAAACATAGCTTAATATCTCCTTTCAGAACATGATCTTTTATGAAATGATGCTTAATGTTTATATGCTTAGATCTAGAGTACTGAACAGGATTTTTAGCTAGATTAATTGCACTATATTGTCACAGAGAATAGGGATTTTGGTATACCTCAAGTTGGAATCCTCTAACTAATGCTTAATCCACAAAATCCGAGCTTAGCAATTTGCTGCGAATACATATTTAGCTTCAGCAGTTGAAAGAGTAATAATATTTTGCTTCTTGCTTGACCAAGTTATCATGGCTTTTCCAAGAAAAGAGCAGCAACCGCTTTTACTTTTTCTTTCAACCCTGCCTCCAGCAAAATCAGCATCATAGTAACCTGTAATATCACAGAAGTACCTTTCTTGTACCAGAGACCAAGATTAGTAGTACTTACTAAATATCTTAGAATTCTTTTGATAGTATTTAAGTGTGATTACTTTGGGTTAGATTGAAATCTAGCACAAATACCTACCCTTAATTGTATGTTAGGTATACTAGCTATAAGATAAAGCAGTAATCTAATCATACCTTGATAGAATTTGTCAGGAACTCTATCTCTATCTTTATCAGCTTCCGGAACTTGAGAAGGATGCATAGGAGCACTAATGCTTTTGGCTTTGTCCATATCAAACTTTTTAAATAGATCCTTGGAATACTTTTCTCGATAAATAAGGATCGTATCTTTTTGTTGCTTTAATTGCAAGCCCAGAAAGTATTTGAGCTCACTCATGATGCTTATCTCAAATTCTCCCTGCATATGTAACATCCTCAATGTCATGCTAAATTACCTCAGTAATCTTGAGTAATTAGGCACTAAATGAGAAATGATGAGATTAAGGCTTAATTAAGGAATTAACGAAGCGATTATGATGAGAAAAGTTAAGAGAACGCTTAATTAAGATTAGAGAATATCTAATTAAGCAAGTCAAACCCTTAATAGCTTAACTAAGCACTAATCACATATAACTAGCATAATCAAGTTTAATTAAGGATAATTAAGCTTAATCGCAAGACTTATTTTTATTAATCATGATCACATGAGTTAATCACTAATCCTTGCTTAATCATGTTAATTATGTTGCAAGAGCACTTAATCACATCATTACAATTTAAATTTAGTCAACTAGACACTAAAGTAAAGAGTAATGTTACTAAAGCATCAAGCATTAGACAAAAATGCTTTCTGTAAGAGTTAGTAGATAATTTGTCCCTCTCATCATCCAATTTGTCTCCTTAATCACTAATTAATACAAAATGAAGCAAAAAAATCTCCCCCTTGTCCATATGTGTTACGGCTAAGACACACACACATACACACACGCATACACACACGCATACATACATTCGCTTTTCATTCTTCAACTCTCACTCTCTCTCTTGCTTCCAAACTCTCCAACTTCTCTCTACACCTTCTTCATTCTTCTTCATTTTCTTCTTCCATTTTCCACCTCCATAACCAAACCTTTCTCACCAATCCCTTCAAAGATCACCTCTTTTGGTCTTTGAAGACAAGAATCAAACACTACAACCTCCATATCATCAAGAACTCAAGAGCTTCTTCCTTCTCCATTCAAGGCCGCCACTTTCATCATCTTGTTCTTGTTTCACCTTCAAGAACTAGCCCATTTCAAACTTAGGTAGTGACCTTCGCTCTTTTCTTTTATCTACTCAAGAAAGTTTGAAGTTTGGTTCCTCTTATGACCAAAATCTTCAAGTGAAAGGTTGAGAAAAACTCTCATTCTCTTCATGAGTAAAAGTTTCCATTTTAGTAAAATATGTTCATATTCTTGTTCATAAGTTATTCTTGATTTTTTTTTTTTTGAAAATTCCTTTCTTGAAATGTTTAAAAGTTCTATTTTTCTTTCTTGATACTTGAGATCTTGACGTTTCTTGTGAATTGTTGGAAAAGATTGATGCTTCTTGGTGGTATTTGGTTTAAAGTTGTTTTTTTTCCCTTATGATGATGCATACATTTGAAAAAGTTGTCATCTTTGCCACTTTCTCATGATTTGATAAAACTAGGAACATTCTTGATGGATAAAATCTCAAAAAGTTTATTCCTTGCAACCTTAAAAGTGGCACAAGTTTTGTGCCTCCCTAAATTTTTATTTTGTCTTTCTTGAAGATAAGAAATATGTGTAAAAGTTTAAACTTTATGAAACATGAATCTTTTTAAATCATAAAAATGAGAACTTGTCACTTTATACCTTAAAAATAGAATCTTGAATACAAGACCTTTCATAAAGTTTCAAATTTCAATCAAGAAAGCAACCTTAAGTCATAAAGTTGTAGATTTGCACTCTAATCTTGTAAAGGTTGAACGTTGAGATGAAAATATTGAGTAAAGTTCTAAGCTTTCTTCAAGAATGTCACATTTTAGTCAAAAAATTGTTAACTTGCATCTTTTAATTTATAAAGTTTGAATCTTGAGTCAAAATAAAGCATAAAGTGTTAAACTTCCTTCTAGGAAAGATTCTTTTAAATCATGATACAACTTTAACTCATGAAGTTGAGACCCTGATGGTCTTAAAATAACTAAAAGTATCAACTTTCATAAAAAATAAGACTTTTTAGTTCTATAGCTAATATCTTGTATCATTATTTCACAAATATTGAATCTTTAAGAGAAGAACATAATTTTAGAAGCACATACTTTCTTAAATGATGAAACTTTATAATTACTTTATAAAGAATGATATCTTTTATAACATTAAAAGTAAAATCTTGTTATGTTAATTATAAAAGCTTGAAACTTTGCAACTTAGATAATTAAAGATTATCCCTTGATGATTGATGAATATGGTGTTGTTGGGTTCATGAGTGTGGCTATGTGTTGTCATGACTCAAATACTAGAGGGATCTCGAAATCCTTGGGAACAAAAGTATGATTAGGTCCTTTGATGCATACCATGAATCTAGGAATCATTAAGTGCACTATCTCAAGGAAAGAAAATAACTGAACAAGTATTCCATAAGACATATACACAAGTAAAAAGTAATTTCATATAAGGACTAAATAACTAAAAGATTACACACATTTATTTTGATTATGTGGTTCTCCCATGAGTAGACATGAAGGTTCATATTATAACTCATAAGACTTTCCACAAAGAATAACATAATTATAAACACCCTTTAGGGTATGAATGTATGTTGCCATTAGGCATGATGTTTGACAAGTTTGATTGAGCATTGTCTCAGGATTGAATGATTGATATGATGATATGAGTGGATATAATAGCTTATTGGTGGAAAATTTCATGATTGGCATTTTAGGGGAGCTGCGGTCTAGCTGTCATGCTGCCGGATTTCCGTCAAAATTATGGACTTAGTCATATCATTACAAGTCCACGTGTGTTGTCAAGAAGTGTAACATCCTCACTTTCGTAAGCAAAACATAATGGAAGCTTTGAATTATTTCCCTTAGGCAGTGTGAGAATTTCTCAGGCAGCGCTATGCCATGACGGTCCTCACACTTGGAATTATACAGTAGCGTAACACTGCCGTTAAAAATATGGCACTGCCATATGTTAAAAATTAAGAAATGACAAAAGTGCCCTCGTAGATTTTTGTTAATTGCAGTGATGCCCAGAATTTTTAGAAATTATATTTTGACCCTAAAGAATTATTTCCACAATAACCCTAGAACTTTTCATAAAATGACCTTTATGTCCCCGCATTTGTAGAATTAGCAGAATGGGATTTTAAATAGAGCAGCATCACGTGGTGAAACTGTAGAAGTTTAAATCTCTGCCGATTGAGCCATGGAGGTAGCTTGGTGTGAAATGACATGGGGTGCCCCTAGACTTACTCAAAATTACGGATATACCATTAGTTACGGAAAATAGAAAACAGAAAGGTTCTGGACTTACGAAATGTTTAATCTATGCTATTAATCGATTTATTCGATTTTATTGATTAGATAAGCTTAATTAGAAATTAATTAAAAGATAATTAGATGTTAATTAGAGAGATTAGGGTAGAATAGATATACAAGAAGTCTTATTGGATTTTTTAGCAACGTTTTGCCAGTTTGGGAGGAATCGGTAAAGATTCGGTAAATTGTACCACAAGAACCGAATCAGTGAAATTTTACACTGATAACCTTAGGTTAAGTGGCTGAAATTTAGCCACCTCCACCACCATAGATGATGCCATATTACAACCATATGATGAGGAGGTTTGGCCAAATCATGACCACTAAAGCCAACTACTTCAAGCCACCCTTATTTATGTCATAAAGCTTAGAAAATTCCACCTACCTCCTTTTATTTTTGCACCCTCCACCAGCTGCAGTCTCCTTCCATTTCTTCCTCTTCTTCCTTTCTTTCCTTACCTTCATGACCAAGAGCTTCAAGCTCAAGATTGGAAGCCTTCATGACCTCAAATCCTCTTGCTCCTTTTATGTGAATTGATCCTTACCTCCTTCTCTACAAAACCTCTCTAACAATTTCATGATTAAGCATCAAATAAAGCCTCCCCACACTCATATGAGCTACTTCCATGGTGAAGGAAGAAGGCTAAAAGTTGGTTCTTGGCTTCCTTGCTTCCATGGTTTCATGGATTTTGAAGTAGGTAGCTCAAATTCTTCGTTATTTGATGTATCATGTGACTATGTGGCTACTGTGTTCCTCTCATGCCATGCTTGTATGATGGTGTTTTGATGTTTTTCTAGTGATTTGAGATGAAGAAATTTAGTTTAAGTTGAGGAATTTATCAAAAACTCAAAAAGGAGCTAAGCAGAATTTGTTTTTGTGAGCAAACCCTATAACATCTGAACCGGGGAGTGTACGGCTCTATCTACAGCCGTATAAAGTGGATGAATCCATTTTTATATGAAACTAGACATTTAGAGCTTTCCATACATATAAATTATAAGACCATTGGATTAGTATTGAATAAGTTATGAATTTTTGAAATTTGACCTAGAAATCTGGATTCTCATCTGAATAGCATGAGTTGAGAAAGGTGTAACTCACCTTATACAACTCTAAATTGAGTGTAACTAATGCTGTTTGATAGCTAACATGTAAGGAAACATCCCATAAAAATTTCAGAGTCAAATTCGTTGCCATTTTTTCCCAGTACATCAATGAAGTTGACTTAAGACCAAACTGGGCTAGAACAGGGTAGTCTAGTACGGTCAATTATGGGGTTATATCTCGAAAGATATTCAAGAGAATGATTGTATTTTTAGTGAATTTTCACTTATAAGGGTGCACTTCTGGCTAAGTACAGGGTAGTCTGAGGTAAAATACTAATAACTTAAGCTATACAAATCAAAAAGAGATGGGACCAAGAGGGTTGGAAACTAGACACAGAGAGCTATGATATATCCAAAATTCAAGTTCAAATGAGTTGAATAGGAGTAAAGTTGGATTTTATAAACTTCGGGTAGAAGAGGGTAGAGTGAGCAGAAAATTCTATTGATATTTCTATTAATTTTGACATACCATATGATTAATAATGTTGCTGTAACTTGTTGTTTTACGTTGAATAGCATACTTAATTGATTGTATTGGTAGCTTGGCACTATTCACGGGAAAGCAGACTCGATCGGTTATGCTACCGAATTTTCGACAGGAGTTTATGAGAACTTATGCTAGGAGTGATTATACTTTGAATATATTTACATTTACACATCATGTTCATGTGTGTCATGCATGCAAGCATAATTAGAATATGATATGAGAAATAAGATATAAGACATATCCATTAATGCACAAAGCATCCGCATGCATGATAAGATATGGAAAGGAAAAAGATAATAAGAACTTGCAAGAGGGACGTACTAAGCTACCACGTGAGGCCTGGCATAGACCCAGCTAGCGTGGGCCAGAGCAGTACTGTCTAAGACTTGGGCCAGCCCTCGACCTGATTTAAAGGGAATAGATTGATGTGAGGGTCGAGAAAAGTAAACCCATCACTCATGTATAGATACGAGCTCGGACCTAAAAAGTAGGCTATTACCCAGGAGTGAGAGAGGCCATTCACCTCCAGGGGACCAAGTACAGAAGAGCAAGATCAAGTTGCAAGTTAAAGAAAGGTACGAATTAAGTCAAATGCACTTGCATATAGTCAAGTATAAGCATCTATATGTGCTTATTCAATTATCTCATTAAGTCATAATGTTATTACGATTTTTAATACTATTCGTATTACTATGTCTATCATATGATATGACAAGTGGTTGTTAAAATACAACCCGCTTCGAGAAAGGTGTTTTTAACTTAAAATTGAACCACTATTTGCATATATGTGATCATATTTTCATAATAAACCAAAGCGGTTGGAATGTTTATGATGACACTGTAAGAGTGATGGTTCGAGTTTACCTACTGAGAACCTTAGGTTCTCACTGCCTGCTTGTATATTTTTCTTTTCCACAAATATTCCAGCATCCAAGTTGGAAATCAAGTGCGAGACGGAGTACAGGGACATTCATTGAGCAAGACTCGGGCATAAAGCAAACCAAGAGACTATTGAAGCTAGCTAACGACTAGTCGGAAGCAAATGTTGTGTATTATGTTAGTCACAATTTCTTTTAAATTGTAATTATTTTATTTTCTATGTATCAAAGATGACGAAATTTATGAACTATTATTCAGTAATAAAGTGTGCAGTTAATGGGCCATATATTATATTTTCCACGTTTTAAAGCTTTTTTACCAGGGTGACAATCTTTTAATATAACCCTATGACTCTAGCATGACTTATATGATAAAGGTTGTTACAAGAAGTACTATGCATGTAAGGTATAATGATAGGAAAAGAAAGAATGAGATATGATCCTTCAATCACTTCAGTAAGGGAAGTGAGAAACGGTGATCCATAAAGACTCAAGAAATGTCTATGGGGGAGGCAAGAGTGACATGGAGGACCCTCCAACTTAGAGGTAACCATTATCAGCTTAGTCTAATTTGGTTTAGTACTGCGTGATGACAGTCACAGAATAAGCTCATGTCCAAAAGCAGTCTATTTTTTTTAAAAAAAAGTAAAGCATGTTAAGCACATTCTAAAAATGAAAGTAAAGTCAAAGTAAAACCATGGTCAAGTTAATGAGGTTGCATAGAAATGCATGCATCTACATTGTCCACATGCATCATGAATGTCTCTTCCATGTTTTTAGCATGTATGTTTCTGCATGATGTTATGAATATGATGTTATAATTATGATTTTAAACCTAAAAGCAACCCACTTCGGGAATTATGTTTTCAAGATTATTAAAATTGAACCAATGCGTGTTCGCTATTTTTATAATTCAACCCAAAGTAGCTGGGACAATAACAATGACACAGTGTTTGTCTAGTCGCGATCCTACTGAGAAATCTGGTATTTCTTGCTCCTATATTTCCATGTTGTCTTCAGAGGATGCCAGCATCTGGCATGGTGGTGATATTCATTGAGTTCCCAGAATGGCATTGATGCTTTGACCTAGTGTAGAATGCTTCTGTGATGTTTACGAGCACAACCATGAGTGTCTACAACTTCCACAGCTGTCTATTTCAGGTACTCGTTATGAGCCCGTTTTTCCACCACACCAGCCATACGACAAAGTCACCCTAATGACATCCGTCCCTACTTTCAGCTGCCGAGGTACCCCACCAATAGAGAGTCTGATTCAGATACCAATCTGACATCGATTGTTTTTTTAGATTTTGATCCTTCGAAGCCATCCTACCTGAGCTATCACGTGGAGACTGACCCATGCAAGCCCTCCTACATTTTAGTGATACGCTTGACTTCTGATTTGTCTTCTTCTTTTGTAGCTCCTCATTACACCCCACCCCCAATTCGTGGTCATGGGTTCATTTGTATCCACACAGTGCCCCATGGACATGGGCATGCTCGAGGAGGGGGACGTGCCGATGTTGTTCTCGGTGGTTTCGGGAACGGTTTCCTCCTGTCCGATAGGTGATATGGTGATTGCATGCAGAGCCAAGCATGAGCATAGCTCTTTTTGTTTATAAATATAGGGTTATCATTTTATTATATGGCATGCATGGGCAGTAGAAATTTCTGATGTATTTCCTTTTATGATGTATTTGGTTAGGTTGTTTTTGTCGGACTGACAGTAGATATTGGACCCATTATGTATTTATGTATGACTCTTTGCGCTATTATTAACTATATTAACTATGATGGCCATGGAATGATATTATGTTTACCTAAGATAATCGTGATTCATGTCACTTCTATTTATTTTATTTGCACCGCTCATATGAGATAGTGACGTTCGAATTTACACGTTTACGATGAATTCATGCCTCTTAGTTTTTATAACACCCTAATAAACCCATACTACGTTTAAGTCGTATTACGACATTTTATTAGTTCTTACTTATGCTCATGGAAAGCTAAACTTCACTTGAAATTAAAATACGCGGAAAATACGGTAAGATTTTTTTTTTTTTTGAAATACGTCATCGCTTTGGAAAGTAAAGCCTTGAGCGAGAAGGTAGAGAGAGAAAGAGCGTGTTGTATGAGGTACATACCCAAATATCATAAAACATGAGAAAGATAACTAAATAGTAATTTACAAATACATTGCATTATATAACTAATAATTACATCCATATGGGTTCATAATATTTATATACATACATATATATAACAGTATTACATCGAAGGAAACTCATGGTCGTGCCATCATTCAAATACTAGGTACTAAATACAAACTACAATGACAAAGCTCATCCCAAAAAGGAATATGCGAAGATGCAGAGTGACAGTCGCTATAAGTCCCAAAATAGCTTCGTCTAGCATCCCACGTCGTACGTCTGCTCACAGGGTAGGGATCCATGCTCCACTCCACCGGATGCACCATCGGATTCTGGTGATGATGCGGAAAGTAACTAGAGTGAGAAATAAGATTTCTCAGTAGGACTCGAACCCAACACGGAGGTCTCATTGTCATCGTCCCAGCCACTTCGATTTTTAAAACAATGAGCATGCATAAGATCCAATTCTTAGATTTTCGAAGACATGGCTATTTGAAGTGGAATCAATCTTTAGTGCATATTCTCGTTATAATAACAACATCATGGTATACATAAAAGCTTATATGACAATTCATAACATGCATAAACATGTTGAGAGTTTCATTCCTTACTTGGGTCGGACCGAAGTCCCTTTCTTTTCTTAACTTGACTTTTCTTAAGTCCTTTTCTTTTCACAACTAAACATAAGTGGTAATGAGCTCATACCGTGGCCACCGCCACCATAACTTTTCGGTACTTACACTAGCTAGGTCATGCCATGCCTCATGTAAGCCCTATCCCCTATACTCACACTAGCTGGGTCATGCCATGCCTCATGCGAGTCGTGGGTGAGGGGAGCTTCAATTAGGTCACCTTCCCTTTTGAAGGATCATACCCTTAGTTCATTATCTTCTTATTAAAGTTTATGATGCAAAATTATTCTGATCCCTTTCCACATTTAGGCATTACGTATCCCATCCCCAAATGTGATTTTTTAATGTATATCATTAAGCATCATATCATCAATACATCATATCATCAATACATCATATTCATATTGTCTTCATTCATTTTCATATCATCATCATATCATTATCACCCTTATCATCATCATATCACTATCATAATCATCATGTCATCTCATCATTATCATTATCATGCCATCATCATCATATCATATCATCATTATTATATCATCATCATCATGATCATCGTCATATCATTGTCATCATATTGAAACATAGAGACATACATATCACACAAAGTCCTATGAGCTTAGCTTAGTAAATTTGGTGCAAGCTTTCAATTGAGGTTGCCTTTTGTGTAAACTCTTTTATGAAGTATAAAGCCAATTTCATCCATTATCCTTTTTGAAACCTTTAAGTTGAATTATGAAGGTTTTCCAATGCTTAATGTAAGGGTCTTAATGTCTTAAAGCTTATTTCTCCTTAACCTTTAAAATTTAACCATAACCAGTTTTACTTTTACAGTGAGGCAGTAACTTCAAAAATTCACCATAATTTCATCTTTTACTCTTTTGCTTTGAATTTTGGTATGATTATACTCTCTGAGTCTATTTTTAAATAAAACAAATCCCACTCAAAAATTCGTTTTGTAACTTGAGATATACACATTTTATTCTGACTGCTCAGGCCTTAAGTTTATTCTCGGTATAGTGATTTTTAAACATTACTGCAAACTTCTCACAAGGAATCTGCCAACACTGTTGTATGGGAATGTTCCTCTATGTCTTAGCTTACAAACTTGGTCCTACTCAAAAATGTTCTGTATAACGTGAGTTATTAAGATTTTATTACATACTGCCTGAACAGAAACACATCCAGGAGCAGCATAGTTTGAAAATTCATATCTGTCTCGTTTTAAGGACAAATTTCACGTATTTTATATGTATAAAAAGCTCTATGAGTCTATTTTCATTAAAATTAGTTTTGTTCCATTTGGAGTTATATGGAAAGAGTTATTAGTCACGCCATACAGACTTCTCCACGGTTTTGGTTTCAAGGAGTTTTCTTATAAGAACATTTTGTCTTTTCTTCAAGTGACCACTTTACATTTCCAAACTACTTTTATACTTTGAGGTCTTGGCAAAAATCAATATTTTGAGTTGTAAAAACTTGGGTTCAACATAAAACAAAATGCACAACCAAAGTCATTTTCCAAGAATAGAGCAAAAATCACAAACAACTTCATATAATGAAAGCATGGCCATGAGGCCTTTAGAGCAAGTCCTAAAACCACCTAGCTATGAAGAGCTTAGGAGTTCTAGAGCTCATAAAACATAGAAGAGAAAGGGTTAGAGTCACTACCAAAGAGAGCTTTCTTGAAGGATTTGGGATGAGGAGAAGGTTGAAGAGAGCCTTCCTACTTGAAAGCTTGGAAATGGGGCTTGTGTATGAGTGGTCTTGTTTCTTCAAAGACCAAAAATGGTGGTCCTTGAAGGGATTGTGAGTGCGGTGATGGAGATAAGGTAGGAAGTAGTAAGAAGGTTGGAAGAAGAACAAGGAAGGTTGGAGGAACAAGAGAATGGGTATGAGACTTGGAGAGAGGAGAGAGCTTTGTGTCTTAGTGAGAGAAATGAAAAATGAAATGAGAGGGAGAGAGAGTAGGCTGATGGTGCAAATGAGGGGGAGGGAATGATGTGATTTTGCTTCTTACAACAAGCAAGAGAATGGGAAAAACCTTCGAGCAAAAGAGGGAGTTGTGTTTCCTTTGAGTCTTGGCACTTGGGTAAAGACCATGTAGTGTTTTTCAAGTGGTTAAAAGCATGACCTTTAGGATTTGGCTTGGATGGCTATGATCACTCCAAGTGTCATAATCTTGATGGAGGAAAGTACATCTCTTGTCTTGACTCAAGGAATACTACTAATATAGACTCTTGATCTAGTGGTGTATGATGAGAAGGCAAATGGATGATTGGATATGACTCTTCCTTTAACCAAACTTTCAAACAATAATTAAAGGGAAGTTTCAACAATTTTACAATTGCTACAATTATCTAAATGTTAATTAATTTGATCGATTCAATTACACCTTAGCACATTTTTATTGAAAAGGATTTTCCTCATTAATTATGTAAAGAGGGTGTGAGGGTTAATTTTTCATGTGATTAGGATGTGATGCTTGTCATGCTCTTAGTTAATAAGGTTAGGTCACCTTGATTTTATATTCTAAGTCATGAATTAACAAGGATTGGGCCATTAGGCTTTTAATTGTAACCTTTAATGCATTATATTTCAATTGTTGACTTTTCTAATTAGTCATTAACTTTCACTTATCTTGTTGACTTGCCTTTAATTTACTAAGCCCTTGCTCTCGAGATTAATCGATTAATCTTTTAATTAATCGCTAACCCGTCTAATTAGTTGGAGACACCGAGCTAATTAGCTTAGATGAAAATGGGGATGTTACATTTCTCCCCTCCTTGAAAAAAATTTTGCCCTCAAAATTCATTACCTGAAAATAGGTGGGGAAAATCTCTTTGTATCTCTGCCTCAAGTTCCCATGTGTGTTCTTCCAAGTTTCCTCTTCCCCAGGCCACTTTTACTAAGGGCATAGACTTGTTCCTCAGCTGCTTGACCTTCCTATCTATGATTCTCACAGGCGGTAGGTCGAAGGTTAGGTCTTCCCTTAACTGTACACTTTCTGACTTAAGAAGATGATTGGGGTCGGAGTTGTACTTTCTCAGTTAGGAGACATAGAAAACATCGTGAATGTTTGACAAATGGGGTGGTAATGCTATTTGGTAGGCAATTGTTCCTACTCGTTTCAAGATTTCAAAAGGGCCAAGAAAACGAGGGCTCAACTTTTTGACTCTAAGGGCTCTATTAATGCCTGTTGTAGGAGTGATTTTCAAGAATACATGTTCTCCCTCTTGGAACTCGATTGGCTTTCTCCTCTTATCCGCATAGCTCTTCTGAGGACTCTGTGCAGTGAGAATCGTTTCCCTTATCCTCTTAATTTGTTCAGTAGTTTGTCTAACCAGATCAGGCCCTAAGAGGCTTTGCTCACTCGGTTCATACCAACAAAGCAGAGATTGGCACTTTTTGCCATACAGGGCTTCATAAGGTGCCATCCCAATGCTAGCATGAAAACTATTATTGTAGGTGAACTCGATAACGGTAGGTGTTTGTCCCAACTTTCAGGTCGGTCCATTACACATGCTCTCAACATATCCTCTAGGGTTTGTATAGTTCTTTCTGATTGCCCATCAGTCTGGGGGTCTTAGGCTATACTTAAACAAAGTCTCATCCCAAATGCCTCTTGCAAGGCTTCCTAGAACCTAGAGGTAAACCTTGGGTCTCTATCAGACACAATGGTTGCAGGTACTCCGTGCAATCTTATAATCTCTTGGATGTATAGCTGGGCTAGCTTATCCAAAGGATAATTCGCTCTTATGGGTAAGAAGTGGGCAGACTTTGTCAATCTATCCGCAACAACCCATATGGCATCAAATCCAGCTTGTGTTTGGGGTAAACCAATCACGAAATCCATAGAGATTCCATCCCATTTCCATTCAGGGATCTCCAATGGCTGTAGCATGCCTGAGGGTTTTTGGTGCTCAATTTTCACCTTTTGACAAATTAAGCACTTACCCACCACATTTGCTACGTCTCGTTTCATGCCTGGCCACCAAAACATCCTCTTGAGGTTTTAGTACATCTTCATCATGCCAGGATGCATGGTGAAATGACCTTTGTAAGCTTCTTCTACAATCATCCTCCTCAAGTCATCCTTAGCAGGAACACATATCCTCCCTTGATACCTCTACATGCCATCAACGCTTTGAGTAAATCCTTTCAACCTTCCCTCCTTCACCTGGGCTACTATCCTCAAGAACTCTTCATCCTCTTCTTGAGCCTGCATAATTTTTCCTTTGAACTCGCACGTCACCTTGATCAGATTCAACCTTATGCTATAAGGGGTCAGGGCAACTCTGAGGTTCAGGTCTCTAAAGCTCTCAATCAACTCCACTTCCTTGACCATCATCCATGACACATGTAATGACTTGCGGCTCAGCGCATCTCCCACCACATTAGCCTTACCAGGGTGGTAGTTCAATCCGAAATCATAGTCCTTCAAGAATTCCATCCTCCTCCTCTGTCTCATGTTAAGCTCCTTCTGATCAAATAAGTACTTCAGACTCTTGTGATCCAAAAATACCTCAAACCTAACTCCACATAAATGGTGCCTCCATACCTTCAAGGCAGACACCACGGTCGCTAATTCCAGGTCATGGGTTGGGTAATTAACTTCATAAGGTTTCAGTTGCCTAGAGGTGTACACTACCACATTACGATCTTGCATCAAAACACAACCTAAACCCCTTCCAGAGGCATCACAGTAAACCTCAAAGGCTCCCTTAGGGTTAAGCAGAACTAGTACAGGTGTGGAAGTCAACTTCACCTTCAACTCTTGAAAACTTTTCTCACACTCTTCAGTCCACACAAAAGCAGCATTCTTCCTAGTGAGTTTAGTCAAAGGTAAGGATATCTGAGAAAATCCCTTTTGTTGTCTCTCACACTTTGGGCAGGTGGGATTCATTGTAGGCTTCGGGGGCTGGTCGGTAGGTCTTGAAGGGTTGGCGGATGGCTCTTGTGGCTGGTTGCCCTTGGATCCTTCACTGTAGTAGGGCTTCTTTTGCAGGGGCTCCTTCGGGTGTTGCTCTTGAGACACCTGTCTCCTCCTATGGGCCTCTGATCTCTGGATCGTCAATTTTCGATTACATTCTTCTACTACACGGCTCTTATTAATAAGTGCCGCATAGTTCCTTATCTCCAATGGGGCCACTGATGCTAAAATGTTGGCCCGTAATCCTCCCTTATACTTCATGCATTTCCAATGCTCATCCGAGTTCAGCTGATATAGCGTGGAAAATTTACACAGCTCTTCAAACTTCGCTGTGTATTCGGCAATGCTCATACCTCCTTGGTAGAGCCTCAGGAACTCCATCTCTTTCGCATTCCTTTTACGGACATCGGGAAGTACTTCTCATAAAAAGCCACCTTGAATGCATCCCATATGATCTCTCTCTTATCACTTTCCATCAAGCTTTTCGCTCCTTTCCACCAGAACTTGGCATCTGCCTTCAACATGTAAGTGGCAAAGGCCACCTTTTGGGTCTCTGAGCAAGCTAACATAGAGTAGATCTTCTCAGTCTCTTTGATCCATTCATCGACCTCGTCAAGGTTGAAAGCCCCCTTGAAACTGGGCGGGTTTGCCTTACGAAACTCCGAGAACTTCTGATACTCGGCATCAACTCCATTTCCACCAATAGACTCTTCGGATCTTCAGTTCAGCTGGTCCATCATATGCTCAGCAGCTGTAGCTTGAGCTTGCATTGTATTTGCCATTTGCTGGAAAGTTCTCATGAACTCGGTGAGGTTCGCGCTGTCGCTGTTCTCGTTAGAGGAACGCCTACGAGTTGCCATTAGTTCCTGAACACATCATACAAAGATATCGAGTTGATCAGGCCCAATATTAAGCATAAGCATGGCAGTAACTAAAGGCAATCTCACATGATGGTCATGCATTCTAAGTCCCACATCCCATCCTACAGACGGGATTCTTAGCACGACCTAACATAGCGCACGTGGAGTTATGCGTGGAAGTATAGTCGGTCTAACCTTAGGCTTTAACAGGATGAACTGCTCTGATACTATAATGTAACACCCTAATAAACTCATACTACGCTTAAGTCGTATTACAGCGTTTTATTAATTGTTACTTATGCTCGTGGAAAACTAAACTTCACTTGAAATTAAATTACACGGAAAATATGGTAAGAATTTTTTTTTTTTGAAATACGTCATCGCTTTGGAAAGTAAAGCCTTGAGCGAAAAAGGTAGATAGAGAAAGAGCATGTCATATGAGATACATACCCAAATATAATAAAACATGAGAAAGATAAATAAATGGTAATTTACAAATACATTGCATTACATAACTAATCATTACATCCATATGGGTTCATAATATTTATATACACACATATATCTAGTAGCATTACATCGAAGGAAGCTCATGGTCGTGCCATGATCCAAATACCAGGTACTAAATACAAACTATAATGACAAAGCTCTTCTCAAAAAGGAATATGCGAAGATGCAGAGTGATGGTCGCTATAAGTCCCAAAATAGCTTCGTCTGGCATCCCACGTCGTACGTCCGCTCACAATGTAGGGGATCTATGCTCCACTCCACCGGATGCGACATCAGATTCTGGTGACGATGCGAAAAGTAAGTAGAGTGAGAAATAAGATTTCTTAGTAGGACTCGAACCCGACACAGAGATGTCATCATCATCGTCCCAGCCACTTCGGTTTTATAATGAAAACAGTGAGCATGCATAAGGTCCAATTCTTAGATTTTCGAAGACATAGCTATCCGAAAGTGGATTCAATTTTAAGTACATATTCTCGTTATAATAACAACATCATGGTATATATAAAAGCTTATATGACAATTCAGAACATGTATGAACATGTTGAGAGTTTCATTATTTACTTGGGTCGGACCGAAGTCCCTTTCTTTTCTTAACTTGACTTTTCTTAAATCCTTTTCTTTTCATCCACTAAACATAAGTGGCAATGAGCTCATACCATGGCCATCGCCACCATAACTTTTCGGTACTTACACTAGCTGGGTCATACCATGCCTCATGTAAGCTCTATCCCCCATACTCATACTAGCTAGGTCATGCCATACCTCATGTGAGTCGCGGGTGAGAGGAGCTTAAATTAGGTCACCTTCCCTTTTGAAGGATCATACCCTTAGTTCATTATCTTCTTATTAAAGCTTACGATGCAAAATTATTCTGATCTCTTTCCACATTTAGGCATTACGTATCGTCGTCCCCAAATGTGATTTCTTTAATGTATATCATTAAGCATCATATCATCAATACATCATATTCATATTGTCTTCATTCATTTTCATATCGTCATCATATCATTATCATCCTTATCATCATCATATCACTATCATAATCATCATGTCATCTTATCATTATCATTATCATGCCATCATCATCATGATCATCATCATATCATTATCATCATATTGACACATAGAGGCATACATATCACACAAAGTTTTATGAGCTTAGCTTAATAAATTTGGTGCAAGCTTTTAATTGAGGTTGCCTCTTGTGTAAACTCTTTTATTAGGTATAGGGCCAATTTCATCCATTATCCTTTTTGAAACCTTTAAGTTGAATTATGAAGGTTTTCCAATGCTTAATGTAAGGGTCTTAATGTCTTAAAGTTTATTTCTCCTTAACCTTTAAAACATAACCATAACCAGTTTTACTTTTACAGTAGGGCAATAACTTCAAAAATTCACCATAATTTCATCTTTTACTCTTTTGCTTAGAATTTTGGTATGATTATACTTCTCTGAGCCTATTTTAAAATAAAAACAAGCCCCACTCAAAAATTCATTTTATAACTTGAGATATGCACATATTCTGACTACTCAGCCTTTAAGTTTATTCTCGGTACAGTGAATTTTAAACATTACTACGAACTTCTCACAAGGAATCTGCCAAAAATGTTTTATGACGATGTTCTTCTATGTCTTAGCTTTCTAACAAACTTAGTCCCACTCAAAAATGTTTTGTATAACTTGAGTTATTAAGATTTTATTACATACTACCCGAATAGAAACACATCCGGGAATAGCATAGTTTGAAAATTCATATCTCTCTTATTTTAAGGACAAATTTCACGTATTTTATATGTATAAAAAGCTCTATGAGTTTATTTTCATTAAAATTAGTTTCGTTCCTTTTCGAGTTATAAGGAAAGAGTTATTAGTCATGCCATAGCTAGAATATTCCAATTTCCACGGTTTTGGTTTCAAGGAGTTTTCTTGTTAGAACATTTAGTCTTTTCTTCAAGTGACCACTTTACATTTCCAAACCACGTTTATACTTTGAGGCCTTGGCAAAAATCAATATTTTGAGTTCTAAAAGCTTGGGTTCAACATAAAACAAAATGCACAACCAAACTCATTTTCCAAGAAAAGAGCAAAAATCACAAACAACTTCATATAATGAAAGCATGGCCATGAGTCCTTTAGAGCAAATCCTAAAACCACCTAGCTATGAAGAGCTTAGGAGTTCTAGAGTTTGAAAACATAGAAGAGAAAAGGGTTACAGTCACTACCAAAGAGAGCTTTCTTGAAAGATTTGGGATGAGGAGAAGGTTGAAGAGAGCCTTCCTACTTGAAAGCTTGGAAATGGGGCTTGTGTATGAGTGGCCTTGTTTCTTCAAAGACCAAAAATGGTGGTCCTTGAAGGGATTGTGAGTGTGGTGATGGAGATAAGGTAGGAAGTAGTAAGAAGGTTGGAAGAAGAATAAGGAAGGTTGGAGGAACAAGAGAATGGGTATAAGACTTGGAGAGAGGAGAGAGCTTTGTGTCTTAGTGAGAGAAATGAAAAATAAAATGAGAGGGAGAAAGAGTAGGCTGATGGCGCAAATGAGGGGGAGGGAATGATGTGATTTTGCTTCTTACAACAAGCAAGAGAGTGGGAAAAACCTTCAGGCAAAAGAGGGAGTTGTGTTTCCTTTGAGTCTTGGCACTTGGGTAATGACCATGTAGTGTTTTTCAAGTGGTTAAAAGCATGACCTCTCTTAGGATTTGGCTTGGATGGCTATGATCACTCCAAGTGTCATAATCTTGATGGAGGAAAGTACATCTCTTGTCTTGACTCAAGGAATACTACTAATATAGACTCTTGATCTAGTGGTGTATGATGAGAAGGCAAATGGATGGTTGGATATGACTCTTGCTTTGACCAAACTTTCAAACAATAATTAAAGGGAAGTTTCAACATTTTTACAATTGCTACAATTATCTAAATGTTAATTAATTTGATCGATTCAATTACACCTTAACACATTTTTATTGAAAAGGATTTTCCTCATTAATTATGTAAAGAGGGTGTGAGGGTTAATTTTTCATGTGATTAGGATGTGATGCTTGTCATCCTATTAGTTAATAAGGTTAGGTCACCTTGATTTTATATTCTAAGTCATGAATTAACAAGGATTGGGCCATTAGGCTTTTAATTGTAACCTTTAATGCATTATATTTCAATTGTTGACTTTTCTAATTAGTCATTGACTTTCACTTATCTTGTTGACTTGCCTTTAATTTACTAAGCCCTTGCTCTCGAGATTAATCGATTAATCTTTTAATTAATCACTAACCCCTCTAATTAGCCGGAGACACCGAGCTAATTAGCTTAGATGAAAATGGGGATGTTACAGTTTTCATAATGATTTACTCACATTTTTATCATTCAAAAGAAAAAAAAAATTACCTCTATTTTCAATATAACATAATTTACTCATATTCTTATCGTTCAAAAGAAAAAAAAATTACCCCTCGTAGCATAAGGTTGAATCTGATCAAGGTGACGAGTGAGTTCATGGGACAAATTATGTGGGCTCAGGAAGAAGATGATGAGTTCTTGAGGATTGTAGCCCAGGTGAAGGAGGGAAAGCTAAAAGAATTTACTCAAGGCATTGATGGTGTATGGAGGTATCAAGGGAGGATATGTGTACCTGCTAAGGATGACTTGAGGAGGATGATTGTAGAAGACGCTCACAAAGGTCATTTCACCATGCATTCTGGTATAACGAAGATGTACCAAGACCTCAAGAGGATATTTTGGTGGCTAAGCATGAAACGAGACATACCAGACATGGTGGATAAGTGCTTAGATTGTCAAAAGGTGAAAATTGAGCACCAAAAACCCTCAGGCATGCTGCAACCATTGGAGATCCCTGAATGGAAATGGGATGGAATCTCTATGGATTTCGTGATGGGTTTGCCCCGAACACAAGCAGGATTTGATGCCATATGGGTTGTTGTGGATAGGTTGACAAAGTCTGCCCACTTCTTACCCATAAGAGCGAATTATCCTTTGGATAAGCTAGCCCAGCTATACATCCAAGAGATCGTAAGGCTGCACGGAGTACCTGCAACCATTGTGTCTGGTAGAGACCCAAGGTTTACCTCTAGGTTTTGGGGAGCCTTGCAAAAGGCATTTGGGACGAAACTTTGTCTAAGTACAGCCTACCACCCCCAGACTGATGGACAATCAAAAAGAACCATACAAACCCTAGAGGATATGTTGAGGGCATGTGTAATGGATCGACCCGGAAGTTGGGACAAACACCTACCCCTCATCGAGTTTGCCTACAACAATAGTTTTCATGCTAGCATTGGGATGGCACCTTATGAAGCCCTATATGGCAGGAAGTGCCAATCTCTGCTTTGTTGGTATGAACCAGGTGAGCAAAGCCTCTTAGGGCCTGATCTGGTTAGAGAAACCACCGAACATATTAAGAGGATAAGGGAAAGGATTCTCACAGCACAAAGCCATCAGAAGAGCTATGCAGACAAAAGAAGAAAGCCAATCGAGTTCTAAGAGGGAGAACACATATTCTTGAAAATCGCTCCTACAACAGGCATAGGTAGAGCCCTTAGAGTCAAAAAATTGAGCCCTCGTTTTCTTGGCCCTTTTGAAATCTTGAAACGAGTAGGAACAGTTGCCTACCAAATAGCATTACCACCCCATTTGTCAAACCTTCACAATGTTTTCCATGTCTCCTAACTAAGAAAGTACAACTCCGACCCCAATCATCTTCTTGAGCCAGAAAGTGTACAGTTAAGGGAAGACCTAACCTTCGACCTACCGCCTATGAGAATCATAGATAGGAAGGTCAAGTAGCTAAGGAACAAGTCTGTGCCCTTAGTGAAGGTGGCCTGGGGAAGAGGAAACGTGGAAGAGCACACGTGGGAACTCGAGGCAGAGATGCAAAGAGATTTTCCCCACCTGTTTTCAGGTAACGAATTTTGAGGGCAAAATTCTTTTCAAGGAGGGGAGAAATGTAACATCCCCATTTTCACCTAAGTTAATTAGCTGGGTGTTCCCGGCTAATTAGTGGGGTTAGCAATTAATTAAGAACTAATCGGCTAATCTCGAGAACAAGGGCTTAGTAAATTAAAGGCAAGTCAACAATTGAAACATAATGCATTAAAAGTTACAATTAAAAGCCTAATTGCCCAATCCTTATTAATTCATGACTTAGAACATAAAATCAAGGTGATCTAACCTAATTAACCAAGAGCACATAAGCATCACATCTTAATCACATGAAAATTTACTCTCATATCTTCTTTACATAATTAACGAGGAAAAATCCTTTTCGATAAAAATGTGTTAATGGCATAATTGAACCAATCAAATTAATTAACATCTAGGTAACTGTAACAATTATAAAGATGTAGAAATTTCCCTTTAATTATTGTTTGAAAGTTTTGTCAAAGCAAGAGCCATATCCAACCATTCAATTGCCTTCTCATCATACATCACTAGATCAAGAGTCCATGTTAGTAGATCCCTTAAGTCATGACAAGAGTTGTACTCTCCTTCATCAAGATAATGACACTTGGAGTGATCCTAGCCATCCAAGCCAAATCCTAAGAGAGCTCATGCTTTTATCCACTTGACAAAAACACTACATAGTCTTTCCCAATTGCCAAGCCTCAAAGGAAACACAACACTCTCTTTTACCCCAAAGTTTTTCCCACTCCCTAGCTTGTGTAAAAAGCAAAAGTCACCTTACTCCCTCCCTCATTTGTGTGCCACCTTCAGCCATCCTTCTCTCCTCAATTCATTTTCATTCCCTCTCTCACACAAAGCTCTCACCTCTTTCTAAACCTTTCTTCATTCTTCCTACTCTCCTTCTTGTTCTTCTTATTTTCCCACTCTAAGTCATCACTTTTCCACCATCATCACCCTCATCTTCTATCACCACCCTCACTAACTTATCAAGGATCACATTCTTTGGTCCTTGGTAGAACAAAACAAACACTCATTTAGCCCCCTTTGCTAGCTCAAGAGGAAGGAGGTCATCTCCAACCACTTCATCTTCCAAGCTTCCAAGAGAAACTCATTTGGTAGTGACTCTTACCCTTTTTCTCCATATATTTTTTCAAGTTCTAGAACCCCTAAGCTCTTCATAGCTAGGTGGTTTTAAAGCTTGCTCCAAGGTCTCATGACCATATTTTTCCCTATGGGTTTTCTTTTTTTGTTGAAAGTGTTGTTTTGAAATGAGGTTATATGGCATGATGGTTTTATGTATCTTGCTCTACCTTGTGGTAAAATACTGATTTGGTGACTAAAACTTTGGTTATGGTGATGAGTTAAAATATAAAAATGGTGATTTGAAGTGGTATAGCAACATTTCCACAAGTTTGATATGTAAAACTTAAAAACGAGTTAATCTGGAAATTCTGGCAGTCTGTAAAGCATGCGGTATAACTCACTCCACAAAACTCAAAATGCAATGAAACTAATTTTCTGTGAAAATAGACTCGAAGAGCTTTTCATACATGTAAAATATGCGAGATTTGGCCTTAAAACGTGCATAACTCAAGCTATACAGAACATTTTTTAGTGGGACCAATTTTGTTAGAAAGCTAAGACATAGAGGAATATCCCCATAAAACAGTTTTGTCAGATTCCTTGTGAGGAGTTCACAGTAATGTTTAAAGGTCACTGACCTGAGATGAACTTTCAAGTCTGAACAGTCAGAATAAAATGTGTATAACTCAAGCTACAAAATGAATTTTTGAGTGGGGTTTCTTTTGTTTAAAAATAGACTCAGGGAAGTATAAGCATACCAAAATTCGAAATAAAAGAGTAAAAAATGAAATTATGGTGAGTTTTTGAAGTTACTGCCCCACTGTAAATGTAAAACTGGTTAGGGTAAAAGTTAAAGGTTAATGAAGAATAAGCTTTAAGACATTAATACCCTTATATTAAGTATTAGAAAACCTTCATAACTCAACTTAAAAAGTATCAAAAAGGACATTAGACAAAATTGGCCCTACAACTAATCAAAGAGGACACACAAGAGGTAACCTCAATTAAAAGCTTGCACTCAATTTACTAAGCTAAGCTCATAAAACTTTGATTGAGAGTATGCCTATGTTTATGTGCAAGCATGATGTTATGGTGATGATGTGATGATGATGATATGATAATGATGGTATGATACTGATGATATGATAATGATGATGTGATATGATGCTTAATGATACTGAGATATTGGTTCCTCTGTTTGGCAAAATTTTGGGAAGCTTCGGTCTAGCCGTTATGCTGCCGAAATTTTGTAGAAATTGTGGACTTAAAAATATTTTGCATCATAAGTTTTAATAAGAAAAAATTCAATAAAGTGTGTGATACTTCAAAAGGGAAGGTGACCTAATTTCAGTTCCCCTCACCCACGACTCACATGAGGCATGGCATGACCCAGCTAGTGTGAGTATAGGGGATAGGGCTTATATGAGGCATGGCATGACCCAGCTAGTATAAGTACCGAGATTTTATGGTGGCGACGGCCACGGTATGAGCTCATTACCACTTATGTTTAGTGGGTGGAAAAAAAGGACTTAAGATAAGTCAAGTTAAGAAAAGAAAGGGACTTCGGTCCGACCCAAGTAAAGAGTGTAACTCTCAACATGTTCATGTATGTTATGAATAGTCATATAACCCTTTATGTATGCCATGATGTTGTTACTACAACGAGAATAAGTACTAAAAATTGAATCCACTTCGGGTAATAATGTTTTCGAAAATCAAATAATTGAACCTATTGAATGCTCACAGTTTTCATTTATAAAATCGAAGTGGCTGGGACGATGACGATGACGCTTAGGTGTCAAGGTCGAGTCCTACTGAGAAATCTTATTTCTCACCCTAGTTATTTTTCTGTCTCGTCACCAGATACTCATGGCACACCCCATGGAGTGGAGCATGGAGCCTCCCCACCATGAGTAGGCATACGACGCAGAAACTCATGCTATTGTGGCTACAACCACTGCAATAGTCCGTACACACTTTTATCTGGGTCGGATTTTTGAAGGAGAGGAGCTAGAGATCCCGCCTGCCCCCACAGACGTATCATCGGCACACTTTGGACCGCCGTTGGGTCCTTGGGATTTCCGGCCTGAGCCCGTGCCCGAGATCGAGATGGAGCTAATGTCTCTGGGTCTAACTGTAGCCGAGCCCGTGCCACTGCCGGAGATCCCTGTGATCAAGGTGAGTTCGATGGCCACCCCTAGGGCCGCAACAGCTTCGCCACCACTCCCCGTGTATCACCCCGACGCATCTGAGGAGGATCCCTCCGAGGCCCGTTCTTCTGTAGCCAGCTACACTCCTGGCCATCGCATCCGTCGCATTGACGTGAGCAGCCGGCGCCCTCGTATTATCCGTACTCCTTTCGTTCCCTGAGGCCGAGGAGTGAGGGGGACCAGGCATTCGAGGACTTGAGCCCATTCGATCAAAGGCACGGAAAGGGCAGAGAAGCCAGCAGATATCCGCATGGGCCTATTTTTATTTGTGTTCCTTATCCTATGTATTTCATTTTGTAATGAACCTTGTCAGACTTATGTACTGTTGATGTTTTGGGGCCATGGCATGACCATGAGTTCTCTTTTATGTATTTGTTGGATATTATGAGATTAATTATAATTATATGGTTGTTGTTATAATTTTGGATGCATGATATTATGATCTATCCCTTGTTCCTTCCATTTATACCGAAATATTTGCGATACGCTCGTTCATTGCTATCTTCTCGCGCAAGGCTTTACTTTCCAAAAGTGACGATGTATTTTAAAAAAGAAAAAAATTTTACTGTATTTTCCGTGTATTTTAATTTCACGTGAAGTTTAGTTTTCCACGAGCATAAGTAACAACTAATAAAACGCCGTAATACGACTTAAGCGTAATATGGATTTATTAGGGTGTTACATTCTCCTTAAGGCAAGTGAAGTGGAACTAGAGCAGGTATTGGATGAGATCCCTATAGTCAAAGAATACCCAGATGTATTTCCTAATGATATACCTAAGTTTCCCCTGAAAAAGGAAATTGAGTTTTCTATAGAGTTGGTACCGAGGATGGAGCCAATCTCTATAGCACCCTATAGGATGTCCCAAATGGAGTTGTCAAAGTTGAAAGGTTAGTTGGAAGAATTGTTAGAGAAGAAGTTTGTGAGACCTAGTGCCTCACCTTGGGGAACCTCGGTATTGTTTGTAAAGAAGAATATCGGAGTATGAGACTATGTGGATTATAGGTAGTTGAACAAAGTGACGTTAAGAACAAGTATCCTTTGCCTAGGATAGATGACCTCATGGACCAACTACGAGGTGCAGCGGTGTTCTCGAAGATTGACTTGAGGTCTGGTTATCACCAGATAAGCGTGAAGGAGGAGGATATACCTAAGACTGCTTTTAGGACAAGGTATGGGCATTATGAGTTTACGGTGATGTCCTTTGGATTGACTAATGCCCCTATAGTTTTCATGGATTATATGAACATGATTTTTAGACCTTACTTGGATAAGTTTGTAGTTGTTTTCATAGATGATATTCTCATTTATTCGAGAATAAAGGAGAAACATGAAGAACATCTAAAAATTGTGTTAGGAATCTTGAGGGAAAAGAAGCTTTATGCCAGGTTGTCTAAGTGTGAATTCTGGATGGAAAAAGTGAAGTTCTTAGGGCACGTGGTGTCACAAGAAGGAATTGCTATGGATTCAAGTAAAACTAAGGTTGTGATAAATTGGGAGAGACTAATCTCGGTAACTGAGATAAGGAGTTTCTTGGGTTTAGCCGGTTACTACCATAGGTATATAAAAGGCTTTTCCCAAATATCTTTACCTTTAACCAAGTTAACAAGGATGGATGCCCCTTTGTGTGGACTGCTAATTGTGAGAAAAGCTTTCAAGAGCTAAAGGAAAAGTTAACCTTAATCCCGTTATTAGTATTGTCTGGCCCTAATGGACCATTTGAAGTTTACTGTGATGCCTTTAAGAGAGGTTTAGGTTATGTCTTGATGCAAAATAGGAACGTGGTGACTTATGCTCCTAGGCAACTGAAGCCTCATGAAATAAACTACGCAACCCATGATTTGGAGTTAGCTGCTACAGTGTTTGCCCTAAAGGTATGGAGGCATTATTTGTATGGTATAAGGTTTGAGGTGTTTTCTAGTCATAAGAATTTGAAGTATCTCTTTAATCAGAAGAAGTTGAACATGAGGCAAAGGAGATGGATGGAATTTTTAAAGGATTATGAATTCGGGTTGAACTATCATCTCAGGGAGGCCAATGTGGCGGCTGATGCCCTCAATCAAAAGTCATTATATGCATCTTGGATGATGCTTAAGGAAGATGAATTGGTGAAGAGCTTTATAGATCTTAACCTTGGAGTTGTGTTGACCCCTTATAGTTTAAGGTTGAATCAGCTTAGGGTGACGAGCGATTTCAAGAGTTAGATTGCTCAACCCTAAAGGGAGGAAGAGGATTTCTAGAAAACTCTAGCATTAGTAGATGAAGGAAATTTGAAGGGTTTCACTTGAGGTATGGATAGGCTATGGAGGTTTGAAGGAAGACTTTGCATACCCGCGAGTAGTGACCTTCAAAGAAGGATTTTGGAGGAGTCTCACAAGAGTTATTTCACTATATACCTTGGTGTGACAAAGATGCATCAAGATGTTAAAAAGATGTTTTAGTGGCTGGGATTGAAGAGGGACATTGTGGAGTTAGTAAGTAAGTGTTTAGTCTACCAAAAGGTGAATATTGAATACCAAAAGCCCTTTGGTATGTTACAACCATTGGAGATCCTACAATGGAAATAAGAGAGTATCTCTATAGACTTCGTGATGGATTTACCCAAAATGCAAGTTGGCTTTGATGCGATATGGGTAATTGTTGGCAAATTGACCAAGTTTGCTCACTTTTTGCCCATTCAAGCTAACTATCCTTTGGAGAAGTTAGCCCAATTGTATGTCCAAGAGATAGTTAGGTTGTATGGTGTACCCTCAACTATAATATCGGATAGGGACCCAAGATTTACCTTTAGATTTTGGGGACCCTTGGAAAAGGCATTTGGGATGAGACTTTGCCTAAGTCAACTTATCACTCCTAGATGGATGGATAGTCAAAGAGAACTATCCAAACTCTAGAGGACATGTTGAGAGCCTGTGTGTTGATAATCAAGGGAGTTGGGATAGATGCTTACCTTTGATTGAGTTTACCTATAACAATAGTTATCATGCAAGTATTAGTGTGGCACACTATGAAGCTTTGTATGGAAGGAAGTGTTAATCTCCCTTGTATTGGTTTGAATCGGGTGAGCAAAGCCTATTAGGACATGATGTTGTGAGACAGACCATGGTGCAAATACGGAGGGTTAGGGATAGAATCCTTGCTGCTCAGTGCCCTCAAAAGAGTTATGCAAACAAGAGAAGAAAGCCTCTAAAGTTTCAAGAAGTAGAACATGTGTTCCTGAAAAGCACTCCTACGACTGGTATAAATAGAGCCATAAAAGTCAAAAAGTTAAGCCCCCATTTTCTTAGTCCTTTTCAAATTCTGAAATATGTTGGGTCAGTTGCTTATCAAATGGCCTTACCTCCAAATTTGTCAAACCTTTATGATGCTTTTCATATATCTCAACTGAGAAAATACAATTCCGATCCTAGTCATCTACTTGAGCCTGAAAGTGTATAGTTAAAGGAGGACTTAACCTTCAATTTACCGCCATATTGGATCGTGGATCATGGGGTAAAATAGCTAAGGAATAAGGTAGTACCCTTGGTCAAGGTGGCTTGGGGTAGAGGAAATATGGAAGAATATACACAGGAGCTAGAGTCCGAGATGAAGAATGAGTCTACCAACCTGTTTACAGGTAACGAATTTTGAGGGCAAAATTCTTTTTAAAGGTGAGGAGAAATGTAATATCGTCAATTTCCTGTCATGCTAAATTATCTCAGTAACATTGAGTAATTAGGCACTTAATGAGAAATTATGAGATAAAGGCTTAATTAAGATATTAACAAAGCAATTATGAGGAGAAAATTAAGAGATTGCTTAATTAAGATTAGAGAATATCTAATTAAGCAAGTCAAACCCTTAATAGCTTAATTAAGCACTAATCACACAAAACTAGCTTAATCAAGTTTAATTAGGGTAATTAAGCTTAATCACAAGATTTATTTATATTAGTCATGATCACATAAGTTAATCACTAATCCTTACTTAATCATGTTAATTAAGTTGCAAGAGCACTTAATCATATCATTAAAATTCAAATTTAGTCAACTAGACAATAAGTAAAGAGTGATGTCACTAAAGCATAAAGTATTAGACAAGAATGCTTTTTGTAAGAGTTAATACATGATTTGTCTCCCTCATAATCCAATTTGTCTCCTTAATCACTGATTAACACAAAATGAAATAAAAATATTTCCCCCATTGCCCATATTTGTTATGGCCAAGATACACACATATTCACTTTTCATTTTTCAACTCTCATTCTCTATCTTGTTTCCAAACTCTCCAACTTCTCTCTACACCTTCTTCATTCTTCTTTATCTTCTTCTTCCATTCTCCACCTCTATAACCAAAACTTTCTCATCAAGCCCTTCATAGATCACCTCTTTTGGTCTTTGAAGACAAGAATCAAACACTACAACCTCCATATTATCAAGAACTCAAGAGCTTCTTCCTTCTGCATTCAAGGTCGCCACTTTCATTATCTTGGGGGGCCATCATCTTCTTCTTGTTTCACCTTCAAGAACTCGCCATTTTGAAGCTTAGGTAGTGATCTTCACTCTTCGCTTTTATCTACTCAAGAAAGCTTGAAGTTTGGTTTTTCTTATGACCAACATCTTCAAGTGAAAGTTTGAGAAAAACTCTCATGTTCTTCATGAGCAAAAGTTTCCATTTTAGTAAAATATGTTCATATTTTTGTTCATGAGTTATTCTTGATTTTTTTTTTAAAGATCCTTTCTTGAAATGCTTCAAAGTTTTATTTTTCTTTCTTGATGCTTGAGATCCTGATGTTTCTTGTGAGTTGTTGAAAAAAAGATTGATGATTCTTGGTGGTATTTGGTTTAAAGTTGTTTTTTTCCTTATGATGATGCATGTGCTTGAAAAAGTTGTCGTCTTTACCACTTTCTCATGATTTGATAAGACTAGGAACATTTTTGATACATAAAATCTCAAAAAGTTTATTCCTTGCAACCTTAAAAGTAGCGCAAGATTTGTGCCTCTCTAAAGTTTTATTTTTTGTCTTTCTTAAAGACAAAAATATGTGTAAAAGTTTAAACTTTATGGAATATAAAGCTTTTTAAGTCGTAAAAATGAGAACTTGTCACTTCATGTCTTAAAAACAGAATCTTGAATACAAGACCTTTTATAAAGTTTCAAACTTTAATCAAGAAAGCAACCTTAAGTCATAAAGTTATAGATTTGCACTCTAATTTTATAATGGTTGAACCTTAAGATGAAAATGTTGAGTAAAGTTCTAAGCTTTCTTCAAGAATGTCACTTTTTAGTTATAAAAGTGTTAACTTGCAACTTTTAATTTATAAAGTTTGTATCTTGAGTCAAAATAATGCATAAAGTGTTAAACTTCCTTCTAGGAAAGATTCTTTTAAATCATGATACAACTTTAACTCGTGAATTTGAGACCTTGATGGTCTTAAATAATTAAAAGTGTCAATTTTCATAAAGAATAAGACTTTTTAGTTCTATAGCTAATATCATGTATCATTATTTTATAAAGATTGAATTTTTAAAACAAGAACATAATTTTAGAGGCACATACTTTCTTAAAGATTGAAACTTATAATTATTCTATGAAGAATGATATCTTTTATAATATTAAAAGTAAAATCTTGTTATGTTAATTATAAAAGCTTGAAACTTTGCAACTTGGATAAGTTAAAAATCATCCCTTGATGATGGGTGAACATGGTGTTGTTGAGTTTATAAGTGTGATTATGCGTTGTCATGACCCAAAGACTAGAGAAATTTTGAAATCCTTGGGAACAGAAGTATGACTAGGTTCTCTGGTGCGTACCATGAACCTAGGAATCACTAAGTGCACTATCTCAAGGAAAGAAAATAACTACCTAACTTAGTTAATGTGAACAAGTGTTCCATAAGACATATACACAAGTAAAAGGTAATTTCATATAAGTAGTAAATAAGCAAGATTATTGGTCTTCTCTTGAGTAGACATGGAAGGTCATATTATAACTCATAAGACTTTTTACAAAAAGTAACACAATTATAAACACCCTTTAGGGTATGAATGTATGATGTATGACAAGTTTGATTGAATATTGTCTCATGATTGAATGATTGATATGATGATATAAGATGGATATAATGGCTTGTTGGTGGAAAATTTCATGATTGGCATTTTGGGGAAGCTCCAGTTTAGCTGTCATGGTGCCAGATTTCTATCAAAATTATAGACTTAGTCATATCATTACATGTCCACATGTGTCTTGTCAATAAGTAGTATGCATCTAAGGTATAATCATAGGAAAATAAAGAATGGGATATGACCCTTCAATCACTTCGGTAAGGGAAATGAAAAACGATGATCCACAAAGACTAAAGGAAGCTCTATGAAGGAGGCAAGGGTAATATAGAGGACTCTCCAACTTAGAGGTAACCATTATCAGCTTAGTCTGATTTGGTTTAGTACTGCATGGCGACAATCATTGAATGAGCTCATATCCAAAAGCAGTCTATTTCAAAGGAAAAGTAAAGAATGTTAAGCATGTGCCAAAATTGAAAGTAAAGTCAAAATAAAACCATGGTGAAGTTAATGCGGTTGCATAGAAATGCATGCATTTACATTGTCCATATGCATCATGAATGCTTCTTCCATGTTTTTAGCATATTTAAGTACGATGTTATGAATATGATGTTAATCCTAAAAGTAACCCGTTTCAGGATTTATGTTTTCAAGATTATTAAAATTAAACTTATGCGTGTTCCCTATTTTTATAATTGAATGCGAAGTGGCCGAGACAATGACGATGACACAGTGCTTGTCTAGTCATGATTCTACTGAGAAATCTAGTATTTCTCACTACTACATTTTCATGTTGTCTTCAGAGGATGCTAGGGTCGGGCACGGTGGTGATATTAATTGATTTCTCAGTATGGCATTAGCTCTTTGACCTAGTGTTGAATGCCTCTGTGATATCTACGAGCGTAGCCATGAGGGTCTACATCTTCTATGACTGTCCATTTTAGGTACCCATTATGAGCCCGTTTTTCCATCCACACTAGCCATATGGTGAGGTCATCTTGGATGACATCCATCGTTACTTTCAGCCGCCAAGTTATCCCACCGATGGAGAATCTGGTTCGGATACCTATCTAACATCGACTGTTTCTTTAGATTATGATCCTTCGGAGCTATCCTACTCGAGCTATCACATGGAGACCGACCCATCCGAGCCTTCCTACCCTCTAGTGATTCACCTGATTTTCGATTTGTTTTCTTCTTCTGTAGCTCCTCATCATGCACTACCCCCGTTTCGTGGTCATGGGTTTATTCGTACCCGCGTATGCCCCCTGGACATGGGTGTGCTCGAGGAGTTGGACATGGCAGTGTTGCTCTCAGTGGTTTCGAGAACGGTTTCCTCTAGTCTGATGTGTGATGTAGTGATTGTATGTGGAACTGAGCACAATGATAGCCTTTTTTGTTTGCTTAGCACAAGGATAACCTTTTTTGTTTGTGGTTATAGAATTATCATTTTATTGTATTGCCAATATATTGTTTTATCCAAGGGAGACATATAGAGAATAGTTCCAACAAAAAAATGACCTAGCGTATGCCGATTAGCCCCTACTATAAAAGCTATTAGAGGGAGATCAACTGGCATCGATTCTTGACTCAAGCCTTCATCTCCCAGCTTCAAAACTACTTCCTCAGAAACAACTATGATTGCATTTTTGAGTGAGACGCAAACCGTCATTGCATTTCAGTAATATTAAAAAAATAATAAATTCATATATGTTCATGTCAAACTCTGGCCATTACTAGGGAAGGCTGGCCATATATAAAGTATTAAAATATGCTAACCTTCAGATTCCATTCGATCCATTAGATCCCCATCAAAAAACTAGTCATGAACATAACTTGAGAATATCTAAAATATACAAACATAGTGAAGCAAATAATGTATTTTATTAGTTAAAAAAATTAATTAACAAAAAAGACATTCAAACAGTAAAAATGAGTTTGGGACCAACTCCTAACCAAAGGGATTGGAACCACTTCCTTCCCGTATAAAAATAAATATGTAGGATTAGATATGGTGGCCAATCAAATTCAACTCCCACTTGTTTCTCTGACTACTTCTTTGCACCCAAATAAAATTAAATAGAGATAAATAAACATCACGTGCAAAATAAAAGGAGCAATAAGGAAAACCGAAAGAACTACAAGCAACAATAAAGAAAAGTAAAGAGAACTACAATCTGGGGGGTCTGCAAGCCGAGTGTACAGAGGGTGGAGGATTGTTAAGAGCCCACAACACTCTAAGCCCTATATCTATAAGAGAAAGAAGGGAATTGGGCCAGAGGTGGGGCTCAATGGTAGCATGAAGCCGAAACAGAAGTTGGTTATGCTGACTTAGCAGCTGGGTAGGGAGCGTGTGTGTAGCTGGATTTGTTAGTGGGGTTTTGATCATGTAATGGGGGTCATGGCGAGGGTAGACTAGATCTGTAATTAGAATTTGGAATGTGAGGGTAGACTAGATCTATAATTAGAATTTGGAGGGAGAATGGCTCCTATATGCGCAGGCTATTTTCTTCTGCATTTCCTACATTACCAACATACTTGTTTTCTTCATTCAAAAATATACCTATTTCTGGTTGAGATTGCACATTGAAATCATCAGTCATAGTATTCTTCACATTTCTATTTCTCTTTCCCTTACTTTTTACTGATACCAGTGTAACAATTGGCATCAAAGCCTCACGATTCTGAAGAGCCTGTTCATGGTCACTACACGCGCGCAAAGATGAGAGCTCAATGAGCTCTGACAATGGGCACCGATCACCAGAAGGGGGGATTATCGGGCACGGATGGGGAGTTTCTCACACCTCGCCATTTGGAATTGGGAAGGAAGATCGAGCTCCCTGTGTTCTCCGGGGAGGACGCGAATGGGTGGCTGACTCGCATCGAGCGGTATTTTCGCATCAACGGGGTGGATGACATCGACAAATTGGAGTTGGCGCTTGTGGCTCTTGAAAGGGAGGCGCTGGTATGGTTTCAGTGGTGAGAATATCAGGTGCCATGCCCGACGTGGCAAGAATTCAAGGAAGATTTGGTTAAATGATTCCAACTCGAGGTGGCTCCAAATCCCATGGAACCGATTCTAAGTGTGAGACAAACAAGAAGTGTGCGCCAGTATCGGAAGGACTTTAAGCTATTGGCAGGCGCCAAAAGAGATCTCAGCATCGAAGTGGTGATGGGAATTTTTCTCCATAGCTTGAAGGAGGATATCCAGGCAGAATTGAAGGTGAACCAATTCTAATCGTTAAACGCACTCATGAACAAGGCTCTGGAGTTTTTTTTTTTTTTTTTTTTTGGTCATATTCACGCACACGGGGGAAGGGGGTTGGAAGGGGCTCTGCCCCTTGGGTCGAACACGCGACCCTTACCTACGCAGATATATGATGCAGTTGTTACCACTGCGCTGCAAGCGCTTCTGCAGGCTCTGGAGTTGGAAGAATGCAATCTTGCGTGGAGGGGGCTGGGCTAATGTTTGGGCCGAAGGCGGTTCCAATACCAAACTGCCTTCACCTTATCGGGCCCCAAATTTGCTGCGGCATGGGCCTTGGCCAATTAACTCATTTTATGGTGAAAGGGGTGGTCGAGCGGGAGCCGAGGCATGGGTTGAGAAGAAGAGGCCCGAAACCAGGAAGTTGTCCTAAGATGAGTGGCAAGAGAGACAGGAAGGGGCTGTGCTTTAAGTGTGGAGAAAGGTGAGGAAGAGACCACATGTGTCCGATGAGTGGTCTCCAGCTGCTGTCGGTAGTTGATGAGGAAGAAATTGAGGAGGAACAGGACTTGAATGTTTCAGAAATTCAAGGGGAGAGTATGGGAATGAATAATGTGTGAGTGTCTCTATATAGCTTGGCAGGGCGTACATCCAACAAGTCATTCGAGATCAAGGGGGAAATTAGAGGACATGAGATACCGGTATTGGTAGATAGTGCTGCCTCCACTAATTTTATGGCCACTATGCTTGCAGTAGAAATACAACTCCCTGTGACACGGATCCCTTTTTCACAATTCAGGTAGGGAATAGACAGAAAGAGAAAGGGATAGGGGTGTGCCGTGATGTGAAGCTTGTTATCCAAGGGCTGGACATCACTCAGCATTTCTTCTTGATGGAGTTGGAAGGGACACAGGTTATATTGGGCATGGATTGGTTGTCCAGCCTTGGGAAGATTGAGGCTGATTCTAAAGAGCTGCATTTGAAGTGGATGAGAAAAGGGAAATTCTGTGAATTGCAGGGAGACCCCTCACTGGGTAAAGCTTCAGCTTCGTGGAAATCAACCATGAAGTTGTTGAGGTAGGAGGAGGAGAGGTACTACATTACCCCTGTGCAGAATATGAGTGGGAACTACTGCCTCCCAACCATTCCAGAGAAAATTTAGGCAGTGTTGGACCAATTTCAGCAGCTGTTCCAAGCCCTAATAGGTCTACCCCCTCAGAGGGATTATGATCATGCCATTACATTAAAAGAAGGAGCATCGATTCCTATCATACGCCCTTACAGGTATCCCCACTACCAAAAGACTAAAATAGAGAAAATTGTGTCTGAAATGTTGCAAGCTGGAATAATTAGGCATAGTGTAAGCCCTTTCTGCAGTCCTGTTATTCTAGTTAGAAAAAAAGATGGGGAATGGCATTTTTGTGTGGATTATCACGCTTTAAATCAGATTACTATTCCGGATAAATTTCCTATACCTGAGATTGAAGAGTTGTTAGATGAATTGGGGTCAGCTCGGGTGTTTTCTAAGCTAGATTTGAAATCTGGCTATCACTAGATACATACGAGAGAGACTGGTGTACACAAGATAGCCTTCCGAACTCATGAAGGGCACTAAGCTGAGATATACCATAGCATACCAACCGCAATCCAACGGGCAGACAGGGGTGGTTAATTGCTATTTGAGTACCTATCTTCATTGCGAGTCTGAAACCAAAATCTTGGCCCCAATGGTTGTCATAGGCTGAATATTGGTTTAATACAAATTATAATTCATCCTCAAAGACCACCCCATTTAAATCTCTCTACAGCTGCGATCCTCCTGTCTTATTGTAAGGCGATTCCACTGCTTCAACAGTTGATGATATCAATCAATTGCTTCATGACAGGAATCTTATGTTGGATGAGCACAAGGAGCTGCTAGCCTGCGCCTAGAACAGGATGAAGGTGCCGGCAGATAAACAAAGAAGGGAGTTACAATTAGACGTTGGAGAGAAGGTTTACCTCAAGATTTAGCCTTATAAACTTCAATCTTTAGCTACAAGACTGAATCAGAAATTGAGTCCTAGGTTCTATAGCCCATATGAAGTGATTGAGAAGATTGGTCCAACAGCTTACAAGCTTCAGCTGCCACTCGGATGCCTTATCCACCCTGTTTTTCAGGTTTTGTTGCTGAAGAAATGTGTTTCTCCATCAGTACTAAGCTAGCCATTGCCTCAGTAGTGAAGGTTGGGAATTACAAGTGCAACCAGAAGAAGTGCTAGCTGTCAGAGTGACAGCAAAAAGGGAAGAAAAAAATCCTCATTAAATGGGTTGGCCTACCTGATTTTGTGAATTCTTAGGAGAAAAAGAGAATCATTATGCAGGAGTTCCCTAAATTCCACCTTGTGGAGAGGGTGGGACTTCAAGGGGGTACTATCAAGAGCCCACACCCCTTAAGCACTATATCCATAAGAGAAAGAAGGGAATTGGGCCAAAGGTGGGGCCCAATGGTAGCATGAAGCCAAAATAGAAGTTGGTTATTCTGACTCAGCAATTGGGTAGGGAGCGTGTGTGTAGCTGAGTTCGTTAGTGGGGTTCTAATCATGTAAGGGGGGTCATGGTGAGGGTAGACTAGATCTGAGACTGGAATTTGGACGGAGAAGGCTCCTATATGCCCAAGCTACTTTCTTCTGCATTTCCTACATTATCACCATACTTGTTTTCTTCATTTAGTAATATACGTATTTCTGGTTGAGATTTCACACTAAAATCATTAGTCACAGTATTCTTCACATTTCTAATTCTCTTTCCCTTACCTTTTACTGACACCAGTGCAACAAGGAGCCTTCAAGCGGAGCTGCAAAAGAATAAGTGTGCAGCAGCAGCGATAGGGACTTGCAATGGAACAAAAGCTATACATGTCGCGGCAATGATGATAATGGAGGTGAGTAGGCGTGAGCTGTGAGGCCGGCGAGGGAAGAGGTTATAGTGTAGGTGCTGAGGTGGGGGAGGTGGGGGAGACAGGTTTAGGCAAGAAAGAGAAGGGTTAGGTTAGTTTCTGTAAGTCAAGTGATTATTTTTAATTGAAATCCAAGCACAACCTTCCATTTTAATCCAATGGCTAAAAATTCTTCCTTTCATCTCTCACATAAGAATGTCTTTCTCACTAGATATGAGCACAAGACAATAATATTGGGTTGGATATATTTCCTATGGCACTATCTTAGATACAAGAATCTGCTCATTGTGGTTGCTAGCCCCAATATTCCAACAGTTCTAGCATGACCCTGTCTTACCTCCCTTGTTGCTGCCTTTAGTACCCTCCAACACCTTTACCCAACCCCTTTTGCTATTGCTCTTCATTCCTCAACTCAATAGAGCATCCGTCCTAGCTATCGAGACTATTACTTTCATCACTGCACCCTACTTTTGTCTCTATCTCCTTTGTTTTCCTTGTCGCACCTTCTTCAAGAAGCTTGTTGTTTTCAGCCTCCTTTAGCTTCTCTGGTGGCGCCTCTTCAGTTATCATCTCCTCACTTCCTTCTATTGTCTTTTGACCCTTTTCTTGATCTCAAAAATTTCACGAACAATTTGCTCTTGGCTTTCTTTTTACACTCTGAATCTTTGTTGGCTCTAGTTGAAAACATTTGAACATTGTCGTCACCAATGCTGCCCTGGGTTGTGCACTTTTCACCACTAGAACCAAACAGATGCCTTCCTCTAAGGGTAGCTACCACCTCTTGAGATCTGCCTCTGGAATCTTGTGTTCAAGAAAATGACCCCACACCTTCCATAGCCAAGCATGCACATTTCCTCAATCAAACACTGGAATCACCTTTTTTTCCCTTTGCTGCTCATCCATCATTTGCAGCATTGCTTGCATCATATCCACCATTGTTGTGATGCTTGCATCAGTCCAGTGGTGCCAAGATGCCTCTTCCTCCTTACATCTTTGTTGTTCCCTCCTGCTCTCCATGCTGCAAACTTTGCATAGGCTCTGGAAATCAAGAGCTTTGATACTGGTGTTAGAGCTGGATCAAAAGGAACTAGAAAACAGTAAGAAAACCTCAAGAAATGTATTTATTGACTAAGGATCTTGATCAATGTGATCAAAGACCCAAGAATACAAGGGTGAAGGGTCAATTTGAGAGATCTTTCCTAACTCTCCAAAATCTCACTCAATCTTTAACTGACTCAATAATCCCCTCTTCTTATTTGTATTCAACTAACTTCTAACTAACTAAGTATCCTATCATTTATTTTGAAGAAGGAGCTAGTCTAAACAAAGGCCAAGGTTTGCCTGGGGCTCTTGTTCGTTGTGGTTTAGGGAGAAGTTCTAGATTCATGATGCTACTACAACTATGACAAATGAATGTACTTATGCAATCTGTGTAAGTGTCACCTCCACCTATGAAAATAACTTTCTTGCCCTTGGCAGAAAAAAGTTATTTGCTAAAATAGTTATTCAAAAGATGAATGCCCCATGCATGTGATAAATTTGGTAAAGGCTTTGACGATGAGGTAATAATTTTAGCCATACCTCTCCTTTGGGGTCACTCTCGTTATGTGGTCAGCGGTCATAATTGAAAAAAGAAAACACACTCTAGTTCTCATTCTTGGTGCTGCAGTGAAAGTCAGTTCTCTACTTGTCTTGACCGATGAACATCAAGAAAGCTGCACTGACTCGCCTTGCTTTGCTTTTTCTGTTAGGGCTTTCAGAGGGCTTGACCTCCGATGTCTGGAAGTAAGAGGTTGAAGTGAATTCCTTGGAAATGCAGACAGAGGAGAGATAGCTATCAAGCAAGCTTTTGGTGTTTGCATGAAGAAACTCCATGGCAAAATGAACTGTCGATGGCTCATTTTTCCATAAAAAAATTTCCCAGTATGCTTCAATCGGAAGAGAAACTGAACTAAAACAAAGATATAGGACTCCAGCATTGTGTCTGACCTTGGTCATGCGGCTCCTATAGCCAAGACAATGGCAACATTTTCCTCTCGAAGCCAATCAAGAGAATATAAACGATCGTGTCTAACGATGGCATTCACCACAAAATTTATTCCTTCCTCAGCCATAAGGTTGACTCGCAGATGAACTATATCCACTTTGTCAGCTTTCATGCTGGGAACCCCATACATCATAAGCCCTCCAATCCTGTCAGCTCTTTCATATACCATTACTGCACGGCCCATTCTATTTACTTGATCAGCAACTGCCAAGGCAACTTTTCCGCTTCCAACAATGGCGTCTCTTTTCCTGTATTAGTAATTAATCAAGGACAGTGTTTATCTAACTGATAATAACCCAAAATAAATAAATAAAAATCAACAATGAGGTATGGTCCAGTTTAATTTTACTAATCATTGTAACAGAGTTGAACAGTTCAACAACGGAAAAACTACTACACATCAACTGGAAGGGTTATACATATTTGGTTAACAAGAACAACGGAAATAACGAAAATAAAACTGAAGAGATGTTAAAAAGAAAATATAACATACCCACTTCTCCTGACTGGCAATCCACACCTGATGACAGAAAGGTGTACCAGAGTCGATGCAATGGTCTGACTGTGTTTTCAAAAGTGGATCAGGCTTCGTCTATCGCATCACTTCCTTCCAATCAGTCATGTGAACATACGGATCCCTACATTGAACACCCTCACACTCATATGCAACATAACCTCTCTTCTTTTTTTTTGATAGAAAAATGCTACATAACCTCCGTTTAATTTCTTCAGTGACTTGACTTGGCCTCTTGGGTGATTCAGACCGCACATATTCAAAGAAATCAGCAGTAAAAAAATGCAAAAAGCATCTAGGTACTTAGATCTTCAATGCATATTCATAATTAAGCAATAAGAAAGCAAACTACACCAGTACAGGACGACAACAAAGAAGTTCGTCAAACATCTACTACATGCAGCAGCAGAGTATTCATTAGTTTAAAATTCAAATTTCTTTGAACATTAATGGGATCTACAGTGAAGATGAAGGTAAAAAATATCTCTAATGGTATGTTTGGATTAACTAAATTTTGGAATTGATTTGATTTAAATTGAATTAATTTGAATTGATTTGATTTATAAATTAAATTTTATGTTTGGAATGATTGTGTAAAAATAGGATTTGAATTGATTTAGAAATCAATTCTTATGTTTATAATGTATTTGATTGTGTTTGGAATGATTAAGAATGGAATTGATTTGATTTGATTTGTACTTAAATTTTAAAATCAAATCAATTCCCATCAAATCCTTTCAATTTTGATAGGATTTCAAATAAAAAGTAGTTAAATCCCATGGTAATTAGAAATCACTTCATTTCTTATTTTTAAAACATCCAAACATAAGATTTGATTTCTAAATCAAATCATTTCCATTTTTTTAACATTCCAAACACACTCTAAGGAAATATTGTACTCGTAAAGGAACAAATGGCAGTATTGCCATTTTCAGACAATGGATGATAGTCCTAAAATTAAAACTTCTAGGAAAACTACCCTGTAATTAACGAAGTTAATCAATCCATTTGCCATCTCACCTCAATTCAATATAATAAGACAGGGAGGATAATGATTTCAAAAATCACCAATCTAAAGAATTCAAACTTCAAAAATAATTTGTTTTGTTTAAAAACAAAAGATAAAACGTACAAGCACAATGAATAAAATATTTTAAAATAATAAACTTGCAATTACCTCAAGAGAAAAGGGAAGCCCCTGAATTGTAAGGCGTAGTATGTGTCTACTGCAGTATTGGTTTGATGTCAGTGTTTCCGAATCAAAATTGAAAGAAATCAAGGGAAGCAACTTGCAAATAGATTCATTGTTGCGGCTATTTTTATCTGCTGAATCACTACTTGGCAATAT
Source organism: Pterocarpus santalinus (assembly GCA_031439595.1). Classification (NCBI taxonomy): domain Eukaryota; kingdom Viridiplantae; phylum Streptophyta; class Magnoliopsida; order Fabales; family Fabaceae; genus Pterocarpus; species Pterocarpus santalinus. Next base: position 39,520,420 of record CM062527.1, read on the forward strand.
CAGTGACAGAAAATCGTAAAATCAGATTCAGGAAATTTTCAGGCTCTAGTTTGGTTCTCTCCCCTCATCCTTTCAGGACATTTTTCCTTCCATATATTTTAGCATAACGAGTGTAACCAAAGAGTGAACTGTTGGTTCCTCCATTGGAGTATGGCTTACAAAATCACAACTCTTCCAGTTCCAGCATAGCCATGCACACATCTAAGTCGGTTGATGGATTGCCATCAGTTCTACATGACAGCTTGCCGTAACTTCACAACATTTGTGACCAACGGTAAGGAAATATAAACACCAATTTCACCTTCACGTCACAGAGGCGCATCTTTCACCTTTAGAATGTAACCAGCACATAAAGATACGCCAAACTATCTTTTGGCTTTTGTGTTGATCAGAAAGTGAAAAATCGAAAAAGAAAAGAAAGAACTCCACAATATCAATCTCCTTTTACAATATTTTCATCTCGAGCAAAACCCAAAAAGCCACATCAAGTAGAAATAAAGTTACATGCTTTCAACTTGCAAGCTTTGAGAAAAACATCTTCCCCCTCATTAAGCCTTCTGTGCAATTCCATGGTGTTCTATCTTAGAATACAGAATAAGGTATACCTGAACGAGAGCACGATATTAACTCACTCACTTTCCATTTTGCTGCCCTCTGTCAATACATCACTCTGGCTTGCTGCCGCATCAAAGAGATCACTTATATCATTCCTGCCTTCTAGGACAGAACGCATGGGTACCCAAAAAAGAGAAAAAAAAAAAAAAAAAAAAAAAAAAAAAAAAAAAACACCAGTGATTACAAAGAAGGGGTTTCCGCATTGTTAAACCTCCGCTAACGCCTCAAGAATCTTTGCGAAACCAAATCATCAGTTCATTCTTGCAGAATTACATAACCATCGTGTTGAATAGCTCCACTCATCCAATTTTAAGGACAAAGTAATAAAGAGCCAAAAGAAAATTCAGTCACTTAACTGATTCACTTGAAAAAAAAATAAAAATTATTTGAAAAAAAATAAAAATTACATGACCATCTCTTACAGTTACAATTATAACATCAGAAGTAAACCAATTAGGAGAAATCACGCACAATTTCTAACGGAATTTATTATTTATGCGATAATAAAGTGACAGTAAAAGCTCAGAAATCATAGCATCGACCGTTGCGCTCCCAATCGCCGTACTTGGTAGGCTCGGGCCCTTTGGGCCCACCAACCTCACCGGTTTCTTTGTTCACATAGTCGCCGTCTTCATCATCATTTTCTTCTTGTTCTTGGCTTCGCTTGCTTTCGTCTTGGAGAAACTCTCGCGGTGCATGTTCTTGTTCGCTAACGGCGTTTTCGCGGTGCTGCTGAGTCGAGTACGAGCAGAGGAGCCGCGCCACTGAGTTGGAAACACAGCGAGTGAGCGGTTCGGATCTGGTGAGGTGAGGTGCAGAGTTGGGGAGGGTGAAGAGCAAGCGAGGGAGAGAGGTGGCCATTGTTCTGTTCGTTAGTGATGATGTTAACAGGCGGATGGCGAGAAACAAGGAAGCTGAGACTCCGACAGACCGGAACGAAAGAAACCGTGGAAAGTGAAGAGGGGACGAGGAAGGAACAGAGAGCTGTAGTTAGTGCCAGCGTGTCGTATCCAGCTATGACAATCCCAGGAGCATTTGTCCACTGCCATGTGAATCGGTTTGGCTTATTATTGATTATAAATCTATAAGTTTAAAATTTTGATGCCGGAAATAAAAATTTACAATAATAATATATCAAAATTAAATTTTAAACATATTTTCTATTTTGAAAAATAAGGTTAAGATCCAATTGCACTAATATAATTTTAAGTATAACTATATTATTTAATAACTTTATAAATTGTTTAATAACTTTATAAATTATTTTCTTTATCTATTTAATTGTTAAATTATAATTACTTATTATAAAGATTATTTATGTCAAATTTTATAAAAATTAAATATGAATAAGAATGTTGTAACAATCCTAATTTTTTTTATACTAAATTATCTCAGTGATCCTGAGTAATTAAGTACTTAATAAAAAATTAGACAATAAAGGATCAAAGGATAAAAAGGGTAATTAAGAAGAGCAAAAAAATTAAGAGAATGTTAATTAAAATTAGCAAATTTCTAATTAAGCATATTGAACCCTTAAAAGCCTAATTAAGGACTAATCACCAAAAATTTATTTAATCCAGATTAATTAAGATTAATTAAGCATAATTAAAATTTTAATTTCACTAATAATGAAACTTGAGTTAATTACTAATCCTTGATTTATTAAATCACTTAAATAGCAAGAATACTTAATCTCAAAATTAAAATTCAAATTAAGTCAATTAGATAATAAAATAATAATGACATCACTAAAGTGAAAAAGCAAAAGACAAATATGTTTTATGTAAGAACCTAGTATAAGTTTTGTGTAAAGTGGTTTCTTAAACATCCAATTTATCCCCTTTAATCGCAATTAAGCAATATATCCCCCACCTAAGACCATATAGAGGTTGTGGCCCCTCCCCTCATTAACACACCCTCATTTTTCAGTTTTACACCTTCACACACTCTCTTTAAACTCTTTCGAGCCCCAACTTCTCTCTTCATCTTCTTTTTCCTCTTCTTCTTTAACCTTTCTCCAAGAACCACCACCTCCATAGCCAAGCTCACTCAACCTTATGAGAGCTACAACTTTTAGCTCTGACAAACATATGCAAACACACCATCATCCAAACCAAAGGAAACAAAAGTCTCACCTCCCAAGAGCTCAAAATCGAGAGCTTGTTAAGGTACAAGGAGAGGATTTTCCACTTCAAGCCTCAACCTTTTCCTTGATTAGATCATTATGTTGTGGTAGGATCCTAGTTACTTTCATTTCCTCTTAAGACAAGCCATGAGAGCCCAAGCTTGTTCATAACTTGAAGCCTCAAGCTTTGTCTCCAAGCTTCTAGTTTCTTGAGAAAAATGATGAGATTCATGTTTCTACTACCTTTTTTTTTTCTGTTTTTTATAATATCATCATCTTCTTGAAAAGATTATGTAAAGTCTTGATTTCTACTTACTCTCATGTCAAGAACTCCTAGCCCTAGTCATGGTTATGGTGCTTTTGGCATCTTCCTTGCCTTTGCCTCTTAAAAAAAAATCTAAAGTTTGCACCTTTCTTAAATATTTGAGTGATTCTTTAGTTTATTCTTCACTTTTATGATCATGTTTACAAAAAGTTGCCTTCTTGAGTGTAATTGATGGATGTTGAAAAATGACCATGAGAAAGTGGTCTTTAAAACTCAAATATGGAAAAAGTCTTAAAACTTTATTATTTATTTCATTGGATCAACCCTGTTTAAGCCTCAGACCATGTTCGTAAGTCTTAAAGTCTTAGACAAGTGGAAACACGAGGTAAAATAAAATAAAAATTGAAACTTGGTGTCTATATGGTTTCGGCCATGATGAGAAAGTAGTTAAGGAAAGTGAGATTGATGCTTTTAGATGTAGATCCATGGTTTATAAGAAATATCAACATACTTTATAATAAAAATAAAATTTTACCCAATCTTAAAGTAACAATTTGGCCATTAAAGAAGAAAATAGAATATAATGTTTTTAACTAAGACAAGATAAAACTTGATAAATTTTAAGTGACTAAATGAATGTTGTTCCAAGTGTTATGACTTAGCCATGAATTGTCATAATCAAAGAGAGCAAGGGAATCCTTGTAAGGCTTCTTATGGGTGAATGATTAGGAGCATTGGCTTTGTCATAAATTTTGGACACAAGCATGACTCCTAAATAAGAATCATAAGATAAAATTCTCATTAGTGATCCTAAAGGCAAGTCACAATATTGAAAAATAACAAGAAGAAGGTATATAAAGAGTTAAAAGACTATCTGGTAGTGAATGTCATAGTTCACTCCAAATTACAATTTTAAAACTTAATTACACTACTTGTAGGATAGTGCAGCCAAGGTCGTCTCTCACAAGGATATTGATGACTATTTGATTAGCAACAAGGGTGGTTTTGTTTGCATGTAAGAAAGTAATTAGCAAAGGAAACTAACAAATAAAATGGACACTAACTCAAGGATTTCCTAAGGCCAAAGGCATATCTCTCACAAACGCACATATGATCAAATACATGGAGTATGACTAACTTGAGTTGTTAGTGCAACCGTAACTAACGACTCCAACAATTCACTTAACGACCGCCAAGCATTCAATTAACACACAATTACTAGATAGTTGAGGCCTCAACCTCTAATTAATTCATGTTAACCTTTAGCCCTAATTGCATTAGCCTAAGTCTCAATTAAGACCCAATTCTCAATTCTTTAGTTAATTAAATATACGTCAATCAACCAATCGATATATATCTAATTAACATCTTAGTCATGCATCCTCATATCAATACCATTCAATAAGAACACATAATCAAAATTATCCCAATCATAAACCCCAATCTTAATGCCATTCAATCAAGTTTTATAATTAGGAACCCTCAACTAGCCAAGTTCATATTAATCAACCAATTAATAATCACCCAACTAATTATCTAATTACATACCCACACATCAATACTATTTAGTGCAAGCATATAAAAGGGTAAAAGGCAAAGAATTGAGAAAATAGATCATGCATTGAAATTAAAGAGTAAGGTTTCAAGATACAACCCTTAAAGCCCATCAGAGAATCCCTAAGCTAGCCTCTAACTCTACTCCTCCATGGAAATTTACAACCAAAATAGAAAATGAAGAGTAGTGGTGGAAAGATGAGAGGGTGAAAAGAAGATAGGAGAAGAGGAGGAGAGAAGAGAGAAAACTAACCTACTTTAACCTAAAGAGAGAAGCTAAATTCCTAAAAAGTGAGACCTGTTGCTTAATTTGGTGAAGTCCTAGGTATTGGTAAATGAAGTCCTATGCATTATCTTTCCAAAAGTGGGCCCAAGTGGCCTAAAACCTAAAATTATGTCTATTCTGTTGTTTTGAACTTTTCTGCTATGCGCTATAGAACAACAATTAGTAAATCAAGAGGTGTTTCAGCTACTACTTGTGCTATAGCACAGTCCCTTGCAATATAGCGCAAGCTCTTGACAGTAATTATGCATAATTTGGCGGTTTGGTCACTCCGAGCCCCGTTTGAGCCGTAAAACCTCCTAACTAGCTCTTGATGTCTATATGAAAGTCGTAGATCTTTTCCTTGGCTTCAAAATGTACACCTTATTTGCTACTTTTGGAGTTGGGATGAGCAAGTTATGCTCTGATCTTTGCAGTGTGTTCAAGCTGAAATTTCAGCAACAATGAAATTAGGCTTCCAATCACTTCTAAGCCTCAAATCCCTCCAAGTTAGGTTCCTACAAGTCAAAATATATAAGGATTCAAAACTCTTGGAACTCATTAAAACACAAAATCAAGGAAAAGGCATGCTTATGCAAGAATTGGGAAAAGAGGCAAATTGGCATCAAATTATGAAATTCATGTAATTGGATAGCAAACACGCAACAAAGAGGACTAAAATACTAAATATGAGGAATAAAATTAGTATCTAAATTCAACTCATCAAATTCTACCACACATAACTTTTTGCATGTCCTCATGCAAAATCCTAAGAAACCCAATCAAGGAACTCCACCAACAAGTTTAAGCTAAGGTTACTTCTCATGACAACTATCCCTAAAGTTGACACATACCTAAAAAAAAACATACACACACACACACACACACAATTTCCAAAGAATTTTCAAAAGATGCATGCCAATAGACAAATAGCACACAAAAGCACCAAAACTCCAACACGCAAGACACACAAGTGCACAAAAGGGGCAAGCATGTTAGAATTTGCTTCAAAGAGCACGGACCAAGCATGAAAGACATCACAAGGCAAGTGTTTAATAATCGAGTCTCTCAAAGTATTTAAGCTTAGGATTTGACACTCAAATCATCTCAAATGGAAATGCACTGCCATAAGCTTGCTAGTCATCTAGTCCTCTACTAGTCAAATGCATACACACACAAATCAAGAGGGCTTATTCAAGGTTGTAGTGGGGCATAGGTAAAGAGGTAGGGGATTCATAAGGATATGCAAAGTTGAAACCCAAGGCCTAAGAGAGCATAGGCATATGCACAAGACCATAAAATGCAAGAAATGCATTCTAATACAAACCATGCTCTCATAAGCCAACTTTGCTACCCCCCACACTTAGACCATTGCATGGCCTCATGCAACACTCCCACACTTATGCTCAAGCACATATTAACACAAACCAATGCTCTCATAAGCCATTAAGGTTAGGCAAAATCATTGTTTTCCACTTAGGCTTGAAATGTGCTAAAACAAGAAGGGGTCATATAGGCTCAAAGTGGCTCATCAAAGGGTAAAATGCAAGGTTGGCCTTTTAGTCAAGGAGCTTAAAACAAGGAAAATGCCTCTATCATGGTCATGCATGCATTACGATAACAAAGCTTCAACCAAGAATTAAGCAAGTTCTAGAGCACATAACTAAAGAGGGAAAGCACACAAGAAGGACAAGAATGGCATGCAATGTATCCATTCAATAACAAGGCCCAAAAGCTCACAAAGGACATTGTCTACACACTTAATCCAAGCAAAATGAAAGTGAAGCTATTGAGCATGCAAACATGTGAAATATGGTACACGGTTAGGCATGTTGGAACCATATAAAAAGAGCTCAATGCCAAAGCAAGCAACCTCAAAATGCACCAATGGAATTAATCACACAAGATGCATAAGACAAACAATAAATAACAATAATAACCTAAAGACCATTAGCATATGAAAATTAAGCTAAGACATGCTTTATTGAAAATATAAAAGTGCAAAGACAAAAGTTAAAAAGAAAAAGGTGGGGAGAACTCCTCAAGGTGGCTTATGCTTGAATTGATCCAGGAATCCCATCAAGGCTTGCATCTACAGCCTCCTCTAGGATCCTATAAAATATAAACCATGTCCTGGGCCTTGAAACTATTTTTCTCTTTAGACCGTAGTGTTGATGGTTGCAGTGCATCCCATAGAGCCTTGATGCTCCACCTGGACCTCACATCTGAAATAGCTTCATTGAAATTCCCTAGATCTAGCATTCACCCAATCTCTAACTCTCCAAGAAAAGTGTATTAATCATCATGGTTCACCTGTTTCCTTTCCCTATGTGATCACTTGATAGGAGGATTCTCAATAGGTTGCTCTGGAGGTGGTGGTAAGGGATCCTCCATAACTTCCTATCGTGCTCTTTAAGAATCCTATTAACTGGTTGATGCACCACTTTCTCTTGCACAATGGGAATTGGCACCATGACATGTTGACAGCTAGAACTTGATCCTTCATCAATGGAGATGTCAAGATTACCCAGGTTATTCTCAAGAAATTTGATAGTGATTGCCTCAACTATTCTTATTCCATGGGTAGGACAGTAGAATCGGTAGCCTTTGGCATTGATGGGATAGCCAATAAAGTAGCACTAGTGGTTTTAGAACTTAATTTTGATGCCATATGGTCATATATTCTAACCTCAATAGGATAACTCCACACATGAAAATAGTTAAGGCTAGGCTTCCACCCCTTAAACAACTCAAAAAGTGTTTTGGGAGTAGATTTGGATAGTACTTTGTTTGGGATAAACATGGCTAGTTTAAGGGTTTCTCCCCAAATGAAATAAGGCAATTTGGTTTGACTTATCACAGACCTTACCATATCCATCAAAATGCGATTCCTTCTCTCAGTCACACAATTCTATTCAAGAGTCCTAGACATGGTAAATTGGGAAACAATTCCACAATCTTCCACATATTTGGCAAAGGGCCCTATCAACTATCTAGTCTCTCCATGCCTGCCATAAAATTGACCACCTCGGTCCGACCTCACAATCTTAATGGTTTTACCGCATTGGTTTTCTACCTTAGTCTTAAAAATTTTAAATTTTTCTAAAGACAAAGATTTATCATTAATTAGGTAGACATAACCAAATTGTGAAAAATAATCAATGAATGTTATAAAATATTTATTTCCACATAGGGTTGGTTTTAAAGGACCACAAATGTTAGTGTGAATAATTTCCAGAAGGTCCCTACTACGGGTAGATCCTTTCCTAACCATTTTGGTCATCTTTTCCCTCATACAGTCCATACATTCCTCAAGATTGGAACAATCAAGTGAAGGTAAGATCTCATCTTTCGCAAGTCTATCTATTCTTTCTTTAGAAATATGACCAAGACGCCTACGCCATAAGAAATAAGAGTTTTCTTTAATTAAATTCCTTTTATTGCCAGCAATATGAATATGTACGAAATTAAAGACATTGGAATCAAGACTCAAACAGTATAAACCATCACATTTCATAGCTTTGCCAACACCTTAAGAATTATAAGATAAATGACAAAATCCTTTTTAAAAATTAAAAGAAAAACCACAATCATCAAGTTTTGAACAAGAAATCAAATTCCGTCTCATGGACAGTACATAGATGGTATTTTTCAAATGTAAAATAAATCCTGAATCCAATTTTAATTCAATTAATGCTATGAACGACCTCAACTTTAATTCCATTCCTACAAACAGATTGATCTTGGCATCACTTGACTTTCGCTTGCTCCTGAACCCCTGCAATGAATTAGCAATACCACCATGAATTCACGGGGACATCTATCAATTTGGATTCAAAGCAAATGAGAGCTAGTGACACACCTTAAGGCTTTAGACCTTCTATGAAAAATTCGAAAGCTTGACAATTAGATTTCTTATTGATAACACCCTTTGGTGAGTTATATTTTGGTTAGTTTTTGTTTAATTTAAGTTGCGGTCATTTAATTTAGCTTTGGTTTTGTTTTATTTTAGTATATAGTTTCGGTTAATTGGTATTTTTAGTTTTTTGTTATTTTCTTATCTCATTGGATACTTATTTTGGATTTTATTTGATTTATTTTAGGTGCAAGCGAGCCGGGAAGAAGTTGGAAGAGGCCAATGCATGAATTCAAACTCAGCACCTTTCGCCAACATTTTTTTTTTGTTGCACTACAGCGCACTACCGTTTATCGCAAATGAGCCAAGAATTGGGCATTGTGCTATAGCGCAAGCTCGTCTACAGCAAATTAACAAGTCGAGCTGAGATTTAAAAAGAGGGGGGTCCATGCACTATAAATGGCAGTAACACAGATCACAAAGGGATCCTTAGACACTCTTCACACGTTCCAAGGCAGAAAACTTCTTCAAGAGAGATTGAAGGTGAAGATTCAAGAATTCCAAAGCTCAATTTCAACACAGAGAGATCCAAATTCTTTCGAATTTCTTGTCTCTAGCCATAATTCTCTATGGCTCTTTATTTTTCTATTTCCTCATCTCTATACTCTTCTTTTGTTTTCTTTTCTTCAGTTATGAACTAAGTTTCTCTTACTAGGGCATTGATGGACCCTTTTGTATGACAAATTTACTTGTGGATTAATGTTAATCTTGTTTATATTTCAATTGCTTAGTGTTTTCATTAGTGCTTAATGCTTTTAAGTGATTGGCCACCATTCAATTGATTCGTTGGTTTACAATAACTAGAGGTAGGGTTTGTAAACAAAGCTTCTTAACATAAACATCGTGAGCTAAGTGAAAACTACTGATAGACAAACATAATTCATGCGGTTAATATAGGAACCCATAAATCTTCAACCTTTACCTAGATTAGTTTATGCTAAGAGATTAGACAATCAGTTTAGGATAAAGAATATTGCTTGACCTTGAGAGAGGTTATGAATAAATTAAGGGGAACTGATCATTAGTCAATTAGTATAGGAACTGATTAATGAAAATTTATAGTAAATGCATTTACAATAGGTGAAAATAATTAGCCCTAGCATTCATCCCATTGCATTAAGTTAATCCTTTTACATCTGTCCTGATTACTATTTTTCGTATTTATTAAAATTTTATTTTTATTTCAATTTCTACATCTATAATTTCATTCCTTCCAAATAGTTATTCTCGTAAACTTTCTGATTATTTGATCTATCATCGTGGAAACGATACTTTACTTATCACTTTATTACTTATATGATTCGGTATACTTGCCGGAGCTGTATCAAGTTTTTGACGTTGTTGCCAGGGATAGTATTAATATCATTCTTAGTCAACGGGATACTAGATTGAATTTTTAGTTTATTTTGTTTTGTTTTATTTTTTTATTCTGTACTTCACCCACTTTCTGTGTTCTCATGCAATGTATGTGAAGCGACCAATCTATTGAAGACTTGCTCTTTGATCCAGAGATCGAGCATTCCTTGCATCAACTTAAGAAAGCACGGAGAGCAGTTGAAGAAGTCCCTTAAGTCACCATGGCTAATGAAACCGAGCATGATGGCAGAGCCATTGAGGACTACTTGGCACTCACTCTTGAAGGGTGCTTATCAAGTATTATGAGACTGCTTGTCCAAGCAAACAACTTTGACTTGAAGACGTCACTCATTCAGCCTGCGGCAACAAAACTACCAATTTACTGGACTATCTAGTAAGGATCCAAACGAACACCTCAGTAACTTCATGTAAATCTGTGACACCATAAAAATTAATGGTGTAATAGATGATGCTATTTGATTGAGGCTGTTCCATTTTTCATTGAAAGACAAAGTCAAAGCTTGGTTGAAGTCTCTACTACACGGAACACTCAATACTTGGGATATGGTGGCTAGAAACTTCTTGGAGAAATATTTTCCACCTACCAAGTCTGCCAAGATGAGGAATGACATCCCTTCCTTCACCCAAGTGGATGGAGATTCCTTCTATGAGTTCTGGGAGAGGTATAAGGAGTAATTGGCCAAATGTCCACATCATGACATCCCACTTTGGATGCAAATCCAGACATTCTACAATGGTCTCCTCATGTCCACTGAAATCATGGTTGATGTAACAACTAGTGGCTTTCTAAATAATTAGACACTAGAGCAGTCTTAGGAGCTATTTGAAACAATGGCTGGAAATAATTATTAGAGGCCTAGTGAGAGAACTTAGAAGAGGGGAGTCTTGGAAGTTGACATTACCACTGCCCTTTTAGCCCAGATATAAGCCCTTTTTGTCCAGAATGCACACATTCAGAAGCAATTGGATATGCTCAATACGACTTCCCTAGCACCGATCTTGCAGTATGACTTCTGCCAAGGGAATCATCCTAATGGAGAATGTGTCGCAGATCCAAATTTTGATGAACAAGTCAATTACATGAATGGTCAGAGGCATAATTTCCATTCCAATAGTTATATTCCTGGATATAGAGACCAAGGTTATTCCGGTCAGTACCGTGGGAATCAGGGTGTTCCTAGGCATTCATACAACCCACTTGTTCAAGAGAAGAAGTCTAACTTGGAGGAAATGTTCAAACAATTCATGCAAACTCATTCGAATTTTGTGTATAGAACTCAAGCATAGTTCAAGCACCAGAGGCTTCCATTAAAAAGTCGAGACTCTGTTAAAGCGTATATCCCAGCAACTAGCTAAGAGAGCATAGAGTACTTTGCCTGGCAATATGGTGAAAAATCCAAGAGAGCAAGTTAAGGCAATTACCCTGTGAAGTGGCAAAGAACTAGAAAAACCTAAGATGCCGGGAGTGGAAGAAGAGCCACCAGCTGAGATTGAAGTGCAAACTACCAAAGGGAAGAAATATGAGATCCATATGAAACATAGCAAGGGTGTAGGAGAAGAAGAAAAGACTCCAGAGTATATGGCACCACCTACTTATGACTTTCCCATTCCCTATCCACAGAGGGTGAAGCAACTGAAAAAGGAGCACAAGATAAACAATTTGCAAAATTTCTAGAAGTATTCAAGAAGCTGCAAATCAATATATCCTTCGTGGAGGCATTGACTCAAATGCCTAGTTATGCTAAGTTTATGCCCAGAAGAGAAAAATCAGAGACATAAGACTGTCCTACTTATTGAAGAGTGTAGTGCCATCTTACAAAATAAGTTGCCTCCCAAGCTTAAGGATCTAGGGAGTTTTACTTTTTCATGTATTATTGGTGATGTTTATTTTAACAAAGCTCTTTGTGATCTTGGTGCCAGTATTAATTTAATGCCTTTGTCTATTTTCAGGAAGCTTAGAGTTGGAGAAGTCAAGCCTACCATAATGTCTTTTCAGTTAGTTGGCAAATCAATCAAGCATCTAAGAGGTATTATTGAAGATGTGCTGGTAAAGGTGGATAAGCTCATTTTTCCAATGGATTTTGTGGTTCTTGACATGGAAGAAGACTGGGAAGTCCCTTTTATTCTTAAGAGGCCTTTCCTCACCACAGGGGGAGCTCTAATAGATGTTCAGGAAGGAAAGCTAGAGTTGCGGGTACAAGATGAGAAGGTCAATTTCAATGTTTTTGATGCAACTAAGTTCCCCTTGGAAGCTGATTCTTGCCTTAGAGTTGATGATTGAAGATATGGTAACTTCTTCATTTGGAGCTATTTCCACCACTATACCCTTAGAAGCATACCTGGCAAACTCTAAGATAGCAAAAGAATTAGAGGACAACAACTTGCAGCTTTGCCATGAGCTTTTGGAAGCTCAGCCTATAGTTTCCCAACCTTGTTCTGACATTCTGCTACGAGATAGGAAGCTACAAATAGTGAGTGAGGAGCCACCAAAGTTAGAGCTCAAGCAACTTCCTATCCATCTGAGATATGCATTCCTTGGTGAAGATGACACATATCCTGTTATTATTAGTGCCTTACTGATTAATGTAGAAGAAGATAAATTGCTAAGGGTACTCAGCGATCATAGAACAACTATTGGGTGGCATATCTCAAATTTGAGGAGCATCAGCCCCATTTTTTGCATGCATAAAATCTTCATGGAAGGTGATTTCAAGCCACTAGTCCAACCACAGAGGAGATTAAACCCAGCCATAAAAGAGTTTGTGAAGAAAGAAGTGGTGAAACTCCTAGATGTAGGGATCATATCTCCTATTTCAGATAGTACATGGGTGAGCCCAATTCAGGTGGTACCTAAGAAAGGAGGGGCTACAGTGGTGAAGAATGAAAACAATGAGCTCATTCTAATACATACGATCATTGGGTGGAGGATGTGTATTGACTACGGAAGCTCAATGGTGCCACCTGCAAGGACCATTTCCCACTACCCTTCATAGACCAAATATTGGAGAGGATAATAGGCCATTCTTACTATTACTTCTTGGATGGCTACTCTAGTTACAACCAAATACACATTGCCCCAGAGGACCAGGAGAAGACCACATTCACTTGCCCATATAGGACATTTGCTTATAGTTGAATGCCATTTGGGTTGTGCAATGCCCCAGCTACGTTCCAAAGATGCATGTTAGCCATTTTCCATCATATGGTGGAGAGGTTTATAGAGGTTTCTATGGATGATTTTTTAGTTTTTGGTTCTTTTTTTTATAATTGTTTGTATCATTTATCTTTGTTTTTGAAATGATGTCAAGAAAGTAACCTTGTTTTGAACTAGGAAAAGTGTCATTTCCTGGTGCAAGAAGGCATAGTTCTTGGATATCGGATCTTAGCTAAAGGAATTGAAGTGGATAGAGCCAAAATTGAAGTCATTGAGAAGCTACCTCCACTAACCAATATAAAGGAAGTTAGAAGTTTCTTAGGCCATGCCGGATTCTATAGGAGATTTATTAGGGATATCTCTAAAATTGCTAAGCCTTTGAGTAATCTGCTAGTTAGAGATGTTCTTTTTAATTTTAATAATAAACGCTTGCATGCCTTTGAACTTTTAAAAAGCAAATTAGTTTCATCTCCCATTTTTGTTGCACCTAATTGGGATGCCATTTGAGCTCATATGTGATGCTAGTGATTATGCCATAGGTGCTGCTTTATAACAGAGAAAAGTTAAGTTGTTTCCTGTCATTTATTATGCTAGTAGAACTTTGAATGATACACAACTTAATTATGCTATCACTGAAAAAGAACTTTTGGCGGTTGTATTTACTTTTGATAAGTTCCGTTCTTATTTGATAGGTGCTCAGGTATTGTCTACACAGATCATGCAAATTTCAAGTTCTTGTTGGACAAGAAGGATGCCAAGCCTAGGCTTCTTAGATGGATTCTACTGCTTCAAGAATTTTATTTGGAGATTAGAGAATAAAAAAGGAGCAGAGAATTTGGTAGCTGACCACCTTTCCAGATTGACCCGTCCTTTTCTGCATGAGGAGGAAGAGATCAAAGAGACATTTCCTAATGAGTAGCTGTGGGTAGCACAAGCAACACCATGGTTTGTAGACTATGCCAATTATCTAGTTAAGAGAATTCTACCTGAAGGTGTAACACCCTCTATTATATAAGTCATGCTCGAGTCATGGAGTTATATTAAGAGGTGTCACTATACTAAGAAAATCTTTAAAATATGGAAAATATAATACATTTCCCTTTAACTGCTCACTTTATTACTGACTAATAGTCTCTGATACATAGAGAATAAAATAATTACACTTTAAAAGAAATTGTGACTGACATAGTACACAGCGTTTACATCCGACCAGTCGTTAGCTAGCTTCAAGAGTCTCTTGGTCTAGCTTACGCCCAATTCTTGCTCAATGAAAGGCCTTGTACTCCGCCTCACACTTGATTTCCAACTTGAGTGCTGGAATATTTACGGAAAAGAAAAACATACAAGCAAGCAGTGAGAACCAAAGGTTCTCAGTAGGTAAACTCAAACCAACCTTACAGTGTCATCATAAACATTCCAGCCGCTTTGGTTTATTATAAAAATATGAGCACATATAAACAAATAGTGGTCCAATTTTAAGTTGAAAACACCTTACTCGAAGCGGGATATATTTTAACAGCCACTTGCCATTTCATATGACAGAAATAGAAACATGAATAGGGTAATATACTACAATAAGAATCATAATAATATCATGACATAATGAGATAATTAGAAATGTACATGTAGATGCTTGTACTTGATTGTAGGCAAGTGCACTTAATTTAATTTATCTCTTTCTTTAACTTGCAACTTGATCTTGCTCTTTTCTATACTTGGTCCCCCGGAGGTGAATGGCCTCTCTCACCCTTGGGTAATATCCTGCTTTTCAGGTCCGAGCTCGTACCTATACATGAGTGACGGGTTTACTTTCCCCGACCCTCACACCGGTCTATTCCCCTTAAATCTGGTCGAGGGCTGGCCCAAGTCTTTGACAGTACCGCTCTGGCCCACGCTTAGTGGAGGTCTATGCCATGCCTCACGTGGTAGCTTGGTACGTCTTTCTTGCAAGTTCTTATTATCTTTTCCTTTTTATATCTTGTCATGCATGTAGATGCTTGGTGCATTCATGAGTATCTCTCATACCTTATATATCATATCGTGTTCTAAATATATACTTGCATGCATGATGTACATGAATATGTCATGTAAATGTAAATATATCCAAAGCATAATCATCCATAGCGTAAGGTCTCATAAATTCCTGGTCGAAAATTAAGATAACGGATCGAGTCCGGCTTCCCCATGAATAGTGCTGCACAACCAAGTACAATCTTTCAAACTTGCAATTCAATATGGATCAGCAATTATATAGATATTCATAGCAAAGATTCATCAAGTCCAATCCAAGCATCTATGGAGTTTTCGGTTTACTCCTCCTATTCTACCCGATTTTGTTATAATCCACTATTTGCTCAATTCAACTCATCTAAGTCTAAATTTTGGATACATAGCCTTATGTGTCTAGTTTCCAACCCTTTTGGTCCCAACTCATTTTGATTTGTATAACTCAAGATATAAGTATTTTTCCTCAAGCTATCCAGTCCTTAGCCAGAATGGTGTTCTTATAAGTGAAAATTCACTAAAAATAAAAATCTAGGTGAAATCATTTGAAATTTATATCAAATGAACGCTAACAGAACAAGCTTTTGAATGAATTAAGTTTTATGTCATTTGCATGAGTATATTTTGAGTTATGAGTCTCGAAAATTGACCCTATTGGACTACCCTGCTTCAGCCTAGTTTGAACTTAAGTCAACTTCATTAGTGTGCTGGGAACAAATGGCAACGAATCTGGTTCTGAAATTTTTATGAGATGTTCCCTTACATATTAGCTTTCAAAAAACGTTGGGTTCACTCAATTTGGAGTTGTGTAGGGTGAGTTATACCCTTCTCAACTCATACTGCTCGGATAAGAATCTAGATTTCTAGGTTAAAATTCAAAAATTGATAACTAATTCTATACTAATCCAATGGCCTTATATTTTGTATGTATGGAAAGCCCTGAATGTATAGTTTCATATAAAAATATATTCATCAACTTCAAACTGCTACTTAGGCAGAGCTGTACACTCTGCCGTACGGACCATCATGGGAAAAACCCTAACAGCTTCTTGAATTCTTCTTGAATTCATGTTTTCCTTAAATCAATCCACCCAATCTTCAATTCAAACTCATATATACAAATTAAACCAATCTTATTTCATCATCATCACTCAAGATAACATCAGAATCATACAAGAAAGAGGGAACAAGGTGGAGTCCTAATCAGCCCAATTCAAAGAAAACAAGAAAAGAAGTTAGAATTCCTACCTTGGTGGTGTGAAATCTTGGTGGAACTTGATCTTGGAGTGATGTACATGGTTGGAGCTTGAGTTTAGGGATGAGAGGAAGTGAAAGAAGATGAAGGAAAGTGGGAAAGTGAGGCTGGTTGTGGGGAGGCCGAAATTTAAAGGAGAAGGAAGAGAAAATGAAAACTTTTGAAGCAAGTTTCATTTGATTGGTGGATGTCACTCACTTCTCCAATTTAGCTTGGCTTCCCCATCATCAAGGGCTGATCAAGGCGCCACTTGAGGGTTGCTGCTTGGCTAAATCTTAGCCATTGATCCGAGGGTTTTCATAGTATAATTTCTATTGGTTCGGTTCGACAATTCAAAGTATGCGAAATCTTACCGATTTCTTTTAAATCGATAAATCGGATTTGGAAAATCCTATGAAGTTTCCTATGCTTCTAATCTAATTCCATCAAGTCTAATCCTTCTAAATCACACTTAATTGGCTTTAAGTGAATGCTTAATCAAATTCTAATTAATCTCAAGTAGTTGATAAAACCAAATAGCTTGCTAAACAAAAACGATAAAATATTTTCGGACGTTATACTAAATAATTTCTCATAGTATTTTACATAACAATCTAAATTTTCTTTAGCTCTAATATTTATAATTCATCCTTACTTATCCTTATTTTTTTGATAAATTGATTAGCAGCGCAAACAATCACACCATTTCTTTGAACTGTTATATTTTTGCTTTTTCATAAATCCTTTAGCATGTCCTATTTGGTTTTCAGAACCAATGGCATTTTTGTAATTTTGAGCAAGTCCAGGCACCCTACGTCATTTCACACTAGACTGCCTCCATGGCCCAATTCCGGCATAGATTTAAACTTCTACGGTTTCATCACGTGATTCTGCTCTGCTTAAAATCCCGTTCTGCTAATCCTATAGATGTAGGGACATAAAGGTCATTTCATAAAAAGTTCTAGGGTTGTTGTGGAAATATCCACTTAGGGTAAAGTACAATTTCTAAAACTTTTGGGCAACATTGAAATCAACAAAGTTGATAGGGAAGCACTTTTGTCATTTCCTAATTTTTTAACATATGGCGATGTTTAGTATTTTCAACTAAGTAGTGTTACACTACCTTATAATTCCAAGTGTGAGGATCACACTATGGCATAACACTACCCGAGAAATTCTCACACCGCCAAGAGAATAATTCAAAGTTTCACATGCGTTTCGTTTACTAAAATAGAATGTTACATTCTACCCACCTTAAAAAGGAATTTTGTCCTCAAAATTCTAGGATTAAGAAGTGGTCAAGGAAAAATTCCTTTTAGCTTATAGAGATATTCCTCTTTTGAGTTTGCATCTTGCCTTCTTGAGATTACTTCATGCAGCTATGAGGTAATGTCTTAATACATATAGAGGATCCATAAGGGTTATGTTGGTGTTCGTGCTTGCCTTGTCCTGCTATAACGCCTCAAGATCATTGTTCGGTTTATTAGAGACTCTTACTCATCTCCTTGCTCTATATTCCGCTACTCTTTGCTTTGTAGGCTAGCTTGAATCTTCGCCACTTGTACATGAGACCTCGGATATTCAACTCATGAAGATTTGCAATTGCAAAGATTAGCGATTATCATAGTAATTGACGCCAATATGTAGTAATGATAATGCCTATGTCAAGGAAGTCCTGATATTCTTTTCCAAGATTCCTATTCGCCACCTACCCTTAGTTCAATAATAAATTCGCCTCCGATACGCTTCTTTAGAAACATAGGCTTAGGCTTCTTCTTCTCAAAGATTATAACTAGGAGCTTTATCTTAAAACTCATTCTTCTTGGTAAAATTGCCTCTGTGCTTAATGCCTGTAGGAAAATTTCAGGTCACTCCCATTATACGGATTAAGTTCTAAGGCTCATAACTCTTTCTATTAGTCTGATATCCTTCTTGATTCCTAGTTATTAAGATACAGGCAATTTAATATGAAAACCAAAGTTAAAAGTCAGATCCTTTTATCTGAGCTGCAAAGTTTCCTTACTATATTGTCTTACAAGATGCCAACATATACTTTATTGGAGCCAACATATACTTTATTTCGCTAACATTCTGATCCATCATCAAATTCATCGAGTAAATTTCTCATCCTCCATGTGATGTGTCTGACTACTTGTGCGCTATGCTTTCCGGTAACTTGCTAATACTTGTGCCTTGGGTCCCAAATACTAACTGAAGAAGTTCTTGCTATTATGAAAACTATCAACTACAGCAGCGATCAACTTAACACATAGTAGCCATAATGGGTTCGCCGAAGTTTTTTGAGAAACTGACCAGGCCATATCCAAACTCTCGCCTACTTGATCCTCTTCGATCAGTGATGAATCCCCCTTCTATTAGGTTTTAGGTGTAATGCTAGAGCTTCCTCCTAAATATATCTATAGTCCTTGCTTCGAAATCTCTCCTTCTTTTGCGGACTTTATTCCATTTCTCATTATTTGTTAAATCAGATCTCCTGTCACTCTTGTTAAACTTCTCAATGATTGTTGCGATACTTGTTCCCTTCAAAATATGATCAGCTCCACGTAAGGAAAGGATTGTGGGACAGCAGAAGTTCCTGCCACCTTTCTATTTTCTTCAATTGTTTAGCATGGAGATTCCTTGACTGTTGCGTTGATGTCCACCTCTCATTTTTGTGGGCACCAATGTTACCAATCTCATTGGGATTTTGTCCTAATACAATATATAGATGTATGTTAGTTTTAGTGGCTAAATCTCATATTACCCTAACTGCTAAGCCTTTTGGCTATTCTTCATAATATCTTGCCCCTAGGATGTAATCCATTTGCTGTGAGAGATAGGAATGATGGTCTTGCGTCCCTATTGAAGTTACAATATGAGGACTTCTCAGAAAGTTACCCATCATAATATTACTCTGCGTTAGAAGCACGCTTAACTACGGAACTCTAATGGAACCTAGTGCGTTGGTGATGATCGCATTTAATTTGGTCCAAGGTATGGAGACTCTTCTGACTGCCTCTAATTCTGACATCGTAACCTTGCTCCTCATGGGGCACGCTCCCAAATCCTTTTTGATCTTATATTGGTGCATCATCTGGCCTTGCTTAGAGTGCATTGGGTCTA